>CM053792.1:765618223-765975723 GCA_028749045.1 Cupressus sempervirens | reverse complement strand
GGGTTTCGGAGATCCCTAGGACTAGGATTGTGGATCTCGAAAGATGAGGCTTGGTGGATTGATTTGGATTGGTGGATCCCTAAGACTAGGATTGTGGATCCCTAAAGCTAAGAGTGATGAGTGATTCAAAGAGATAATGATGCATAAGGTGGGGTAGGAGAGACAGATGCTGGATATGGATGGGGGATAATGGAGACGAAGGAAAACCATTGAAGCTTTTTGAGCGGGGGGGATACTTCAAAGAGAAGTACCACCACATAGTTGAGCATTAGATTTGCTATAGGACTGTTGGTTAATTGCCAAGGTTACCAAGAACATCAAGGCCTTTTCACCAACTATCCAAAGGACTGACAGACTGACTCAAGACAAACATGCAAGGATTTCCCCAGCATCACACATGAGTCCAAGAGGAAGTAGTGTGGAACCGACACTGGGCAACCCACAAGCAGAAAAGAAAAATAAACAAAAGACTTGATCATGACCTTATGCTCAGATTGCCCCATTCGTAGCATACCATGATATGGAAGATCGTGGCAACCTTGAGGAGGAAACAAAAATATTGCTTGGAAAAGATATTTCAAGACCCAAAAGGGAAGATTCCAAATCAAAAGAAAGTGAAAATCCAAAAGAGAACCATTTGCCGACGAGGTACTAATGGACCAAGATCAGACATGAGGAAAGCTATATCCTACACGGATCTATTGGAGAGCACCTAAGCTGATGGATCTGGATGGGTGATGCGTCTGGCAAGCTGAACTAAGAAGGATAGGACTTTGGTGATAGGAGATCTAGCTAAAGGATACATTGGAATAGATAACCAAGGGTTGTGCGATGTGTGCAAGATGCTAATCAAGGAGGAACGAACACGAAATTTGGATAGATACAACGGTACTAAGCTAAAGAGGATGTACAAGCTAACAGACCAAGATATTTACAAGCGGGCTAATCAAGATATGGTACAAGCTAATAGACCAATGATAGGTATGATACAGATGGATAAAAAGCTTAGGATGAGAGGATAGCGAGATGGTTCAATGTTGTGCAAGATACGAAAGCTAAGGGTGGGGTGATAGCGAAAGATATGGATTTGGCAGGATGCATCCAATGATGATGAGAGATTTTGTTATCAAGGATAGCTAGAGGAGTAGGATGAGATGGCTGGATAGGATGGTAGATAGTTAGGATTATGATGGATATAAAGATATGACATTGGGTTTTTCATGAGGATAGCTTAGAACTAGATACCAATGACAAGGGAGGATGGACAAGACAAGATCTCCAAGGAATATAGTGCCCCCAATCAGAAGATAACATGTGGAAGGAGGTCTTATGATGGATGTAATAGGATTGAAGCTAGGATGCAAAAAGCTAAAGGGGCTAGGGAGATGGATGATAGCTAGGATGGTTGGCTGAAGCTACAGGAGATAAGTGGATGGTGTGAGATGGAAGATGGAGGGTGGAGGATAGGTGGATAGATTGGAAGATGGAGTTGGATGTCAAGAGATGAGCAAAAGCGTGAGGGTGATAGGCTAAGCTGGGGATGGTGGGATTACACATGACGCTTGCTTGCCAAGTTTTCATCATGGTACTTTTCCAAGGCGCTTGAATTGCCAAGTTTTCACCAGTGGACGCTTTATTTTTCTTTATTATTTTTTGACTTTTTGACTTTCGACTTAGCTGGAATGATTTTGGCTTTCTTCAGCTATTTTTGGCTCATAGATGTTGGTAGGATGGATGAAAAAGGATTGGATTGAACAAGTGGAATGGTTGGTGAGAGTTTGACATATAATGGATGCAAAGACATAAGGCTTGTGGGTAAATGGATGAGGAAAATGGAAAGATCATCATTGGCACACACCTTGAGAGGTGATAAAGTAGTGGGAAAGATGGTTTTGAGCGAGGTTGAGGAGAAAATGGAGGAAGAGAAAGATAAGGACTAAAAGTAGAGTTGGAAGATGGAGGATGGGAAATTTAGGATAAGAAGCATGTGGACTAAAAGTGGATTGGGGGGATGAAGGATGCTTATATGGGGATTTGGATGAAGGATGGATGGATGAGGCTTTTTGAGTAGCATGAATCGATGCCAATTGAGATTTTTCTTTGAGATGCATTTCTTTTATGAGCATCTTGGGTATCCACATGATTTTTGAGTTTTTTAGCTTGGGCTTTTGTGGCCTCTTGACTTTTTCTTTGATTGGGATTAAATGTTTCTTGTTTTGAAGATGTATTTTAGAAGGGACATGTTGAGACTTGGATTTTTGTGGATTTTTTGATTTATGCTTTTGTATTTTGGCATCCAATATGCTTCTATTAGCCATGGGATGGGAACAAGAGCATGGAGGAGATGGAGGGATAATTGATGGAGTGATAGGGTTTAAAGGTTGGAAGGGATTCAAGGGTGAGTGTCTTTGATGATCTAGCTAGTGCATTTGAGGGGATGGAAGGATAGATTGGAACATAGGATATGAATGGATATAATTGCCCAAAATGGATGGAGGGAAGTAAGGATATGGGCCCAAAATAGATGGAAAAAGGGAAGGTGTAGGTCCCAAAATAGATGGAGGGGATAAAGGATTCATATTAGGTATGTAAGGACCCAAAATGGATGGAAAGGGTGTGGGATTTAGATAAGGGATATATGGACCCAAAATGGAGGGTTGGAGATAAGGAGTAGGATGAGGGCCCAAAATAGATGCGAAATAAGATGGATGGGAACTTTGGGGTGGAGATGGAAGGACTTGGGACCATGCAGGAATAGCGGGGATACCAACATCTAGAAATACATTTTCATTTCTTTTTTCAATATGATGTTCATTATTTGGAACACAAGATGTGAGTCCATTACTAGCTGAAGGAGTTGGAGCTTTGGATATGATAATTAGTTCTTCTTCGATGGATCTATCATCATGGATTATGGGAGATGTATGATCATGAAGCAGAGGAGATGGGAGGATAGGATCTTGAGTTGGGTGGGCTGAGGGAAAGGGATCTTGAGATGGAGTAAGTAATATGGTAGGATTTAGATATGGAGGGGATGGTAAAAGTGGATCATGTAGGGGAATAAGTGGGATGGCGAGATCTGTTGTTCTATCGGAGGATATTTCAGCATGCTTTTGCACAAGATCTTGACAGGAATGGACGAGAGTGGATGCATGAGGTTCATTATATGGGATTTGGATAATGCTTGGAGGAGGAGATGTGGATGGGATTTGGAGCGATTCGATGGGTGGTGGGATTTTGACGCTTGTGGGAAGTGGAAGGATTTTAAGCAATTTGATGGATGGTATGGGGATGGTAGCTATGGGAGATGGAGGTGATATTATAAATGGGGAAGCTTCATTACTGACTACTTCACATGGTTGGATTAGATGACATGGCTTATCAACTATTGGAGGTGACTTTTCTTGTATTTCCTCTAGGAGATTCCTTGGAGACTCATGTGTCAGAGGTGGAGGTGGTGGATTGATAGGAATAGCTGGTGTGATGAGGGTGGAAGATTGGAAGCTTGGTTGATTGGGTGATGGAGGAGAAGCTGGGATATCAGATGGCATGACTAGATAGTTTGGAATAACTCTTGGATTTTGGGGGATGGTTGGTGGAATGTTTCTAAGGCTCTCAAGATACCCTTCATAGTCAACAAGATCTTCATCATCATTGGAATAGGAGGTGGCAGGAGCAAGGACAATACGATCGAACACATCACGATAGTTTTGGGATTTCATGTTTTGATGAGTCGGATAGGGATGGGGTCTTGCATATGGATGAACACGGAAGCTCATGGTTGGATTTGGATTAAGCATAGATTTTGGATTGGCTGATGAAGGATTTCCTAGGGAGAGTCAAAGCTGTATGACAGACCTAAGGAGGATTGGCTGGAGATTTTTGGCTTTCCTATGGATGGAAGACTTAAAGGGCATGCTATCAAAAAGTGAGAGTTTTTCTTTTCTATGCACTGCATTGCTAGAGATTGTGTCAACTTAAGGATAGACTAATGATCCTATGGGCATGACATGAGATTGACCACTTGTGGATCCCAACCTTTAGCTCAAGGTGATGAGGGATAACAAGTGACAAAGCTAGATTACCCTAGACAAAGCTCTGTCAAAGGGATAACCTTGGTGAGGCTGGTGGATTGGTCGGATTGATTGGATAGCAAATTCTAGCAGAATGACAACAACTCTCTAAAGGCTTGGGTGTGATTTTGGATTGGGTTGCTAGCTGGCTGAGCGGATGATTTGGATGGACTTTGGATTTGGGATTGTTCTAAAGCAAAGAACTAGATAGATTCGGTTGCAGCGGGGGAGCTTGGATGATTTTCTGATGAGGCAGTGACTACGCTAAGTATGCCTTGAGCTGGGAGATTTTTGCTTTTTTGGGATTTTGACCAAAGTTGGAAAGCATTCATTCAAAAGCTATGAACAAACAAGCAGACAAAATTTTGGAGCAAGCACGTCAAACATACCAACATCCTAGGAAGCTTTCTACAAGGATGAAATTTGTTATAGCTAGGGAGTCCTTGATATACACAAGGTACGTGAGGCCCAAATTTGTAGATGAAACCAAAAAGATGTCACACAGTCGAGAGGAGCGGTAACCCACTTGTCCTCTTTCACTTCTCAAGGGTATAAATTTCCTTGAGGCTTAGCCCGAGTGACAAAATCTTGATTCCAAGAGAGGTGTCTTTGGATTCACCTCCCAATTTTTATACTCTGCTAGAACGCTGGAGTTGAGGTCGTCCCAAGGGGTGATGAAATCCCCAAGAAGGCCTCCTAAAAAGTGTAAAACAAGACCACATACATGATCTTGGGCTTTAAAAGACACGCGTTCATTCCAATTGATGATTTAGATTTTGTAAGCTATGATTGAAGACACTTGTGATTATGGCATACAATGTTCATTCCAATTTGACAATGTCGTTAGCGTAATGGAAGTCAAGAGATTGTCAACATAAGAAATACGAGTGTCATTGAAAATGCATCAAAACCATGCAATGTTCATTGATTGTTAGGCATTCAAGATTGAGTGTGAGTTCTTTTTAAGCCCAAAACAAAGATGTGTGAAACTCGATTGCCAAGCGCGCGCCCGGAGGCCCTCCACATCAAGATTTGTCCAATTTTTATGCCCAAATGAAGTGTGAGCGAGATTAATGCGCATTTAAGGAATTTTTTAACTTAGAAAAACCACTAAAGACCCAAGTGAGTGGAGTTTGATCTTTGTGGAGCACTTAACACCCTCTTAGGTAGACCCATCCCCATAGATGGCACTAAGATTGCAACCAATGGTTAAATTGATGGGTGATTAAAGAGGGTGAGTCCAACTACAAAGTTACTCAAAGCGTCTTTATTAGTTTTTATAACTTAGAAGATTTCAAAAATGTGGATTCTTTTTATGCCCCAAAAGATGATTATTTGATCTATGGCATTTAAGATTGGATTTTTTGTTTTAATCATGTATTCATAAAAAAAACAAACTTGATTTTAATCCATGGCACTCAAGAGTGATTTTAGCAACATGCATTCAAAGACAAGTGATTAAACATTCAAGTTTTTTTCCCTTGAGCATTCAAGATTGAGATTTTGTGTGTTGTTTTAAGAACTTTGAAGTGCTTTGTTTTAACCTTAGATCATTCAAGATTGTTTTGGACTCAAAAGTGAAAATGACTCTTTGGACTTTGGTTTTCATTCAAGATTTTGTGTTCTAGTTTGCATATTTTAAGCCCAAAAATGATATTCCTAGATTGTTTTGATGCATGAAAAACCTAAGAAACATTCAAGATTTTGCAACAAGACATTTGTTTGGAACAAATAACAAAGCTTTTAGGACAATTTTTGGCAACCATTTAGGACTCTTAGTTTTCATGAGATTTTTAAAAGAACTTTAAAATATTTGCAAATGAGGTTCATTTTATCCTTGATTGATGCTTTGAGTTTGATTTAGATTTTAGTGTGCACTTAGTGTTTATTTTGAACCTTTTGAAATGGAAACTTGAAGTTTTTTTTAAATTTCCAAAAATGAAGTGTTCCTAACTTTGCGTGAATGCATCTAAAACCTTGATGTTGCAAGGATGCAAATGATTGGATTGGTTTAGTTTCACTTGTTAAAAGATTTTTTTTTTTTGCAAATTTTTAGTTTTTTAATGGATTTAAGTATGATTTGGCGGTTCATTTTAAGCACTAAAAAGAAGTGTGTATGATTTTGCTTCCTTAAAAAAAATGGCCAAGATCTCCCACAAGAAGAAGAAGAAGAAGTAGATGGAATAAGAAGAATATAGACAAGAAGAGGAAGAAGAATTTCAAGTGCTTTGTCCACCTATAAGCTTGAAAAATTTGCAAATGCTATGAGATAGATTATGAGTTCCTTTGTCTTTTTCATGCTCATGTGGACCTACAAAACCAATTTATACAATCCTACCAATCACAAAAACAAACAAGATTAGACAAAATTAGCAAATGACATACAAAACTTGACTAAAAAAGCTAATGAAGATGACCCATGCGGGCTCCCACCGGGCGTGCCAAAATGTATATGAGCAATGTTAGTATGCTAATAGAAACCAAATTTGAATAAAGCTTCTACAAACTAAACTAAATTCATAAACTTCAAGATAGACTAAGATGAACTCTCAATTGAGAATATGAGCCATTAATGGACTCTCTCAATAAGAAGCTCTCTTGTTGAGTGGCTTTGTCTAAATAGATAGGATGTATGCTCAAGCTTATGCTTCAAAAATGGCTTCAAATGGAGTTGGAATTTAGGTGTGAGTGTATGGTTTTGATGTAAAATGGCTTCTCAAAATGGCTTTATGAATTTACTTCATGGATTGTGTTAAAATGACTTGGGAGAGGATTCCTTAAATAGGCAAAGGGCTTGAGGGATCAAGGGCTAGGATGCAAGGATGTGAAAAAGCTTATAGAAGGCTCAGATTGCATGAGAGGAGAGAACATGGATTGTGCTTCCTTACAACCAATCAGGGAGTGACACATGTCACATGGTGAGAGGATGGAGGAAAGGGGAAGGATGAGTCAAAAAAGGAGGCTCAAGGGATAAAATCTTCATAAAGACCCTCATAATGATTTGTAAGAGCAATAAAAGGGCTTGGAAGAGTCATTTATAGCCTAGTGGGCTTCATAAAGTTTTATGGTTGAGATATTTTGAGGGTGATGAGAGAAATTTTGACTTGGACTTGATTAGGAGGGTTTTAAGCTTGCTTAGGCTTGTGCAAATGATTAGAGGATGGATTAGGATGGTTTAGGATTAGCTTAGGGATAGGCAAGTGGATGGCATTTAATGAGGGTGGGTGAAGGAGGAGATATTTGTTAACTTTGGCTTGGGTTAGTAAGTTTTAACCCATGTTTAGAGAATGTGACAAGGTTAGGAGGGGATTAGGATTAGGTTTAAAGACATCTTCTAGAAGATTCTAGACTTTGGATGAGGATAAAGACTTTCTAGAATAGTCTAAAATTTCCTAGGATGAGGATGAAGAGTTTCTAGAAGAGTCTAGAACTTCTTAGGATGAGGATAAATTAGATTTTTAGGAAATAAATAAAGTTTTATTTATTTCAAGGGTTTGGGATGAGGAGATATTTATTAAAACTTTTTTAATAAACATGAGGATTAATATTTAATCTTAATTAAATATTTTGAGTTGGGATTAGGGGTAGGAAATGATGGGATTAGCCTTTAATTAAAATTAAAGAAGGATTAGAAGATTTTGGAAGAGGTTAGTGGTTTTAAGGAAATTGGCCAAGTTTTGGGAAAAAAATAAATTTTTTATTTATTTTGGATTTTTTGGTCAATTTATTAATTAAATAATTAATAAATAAGGAAATAATGTTTAAATAAGATTTAAACATTTTTGGGAGGGATTCCTTAATTAAATATTTTAAATTAAGATAAAAGGATTTAATGACATAAAAATTAATTAATTAATTAAATAATTAATTAATTAATAAATGATGATGTCATGTGGACTTTTTCAAAAAATAAAAATACTTTATTTTGTAAAGGTTTTTAGGTGTCTACACACATATATACATATATCTATATACATATATATACATATATATATACATATATCTACATATATATGTATATATATATATATATATGTATATGTATTTATGTACATATATGTACGTATGTATATACATACATATGTACGTATGTATATACATATATATATATATATATATATATATATATATATATATATATATATATATATATATATATATATATATATATATATATATATATATATGCATACATACATGAAAATAATAATGCACTTTCTAAGAGTTTACTATTGTTCAACAAAAATAATATTTTACAAGAAAAAGCATTTGAAAAAAAGTTAGCTCAGAAGCAAGAACATGGTATTAAGGATGTTGACCAATCTTGAAAACTTGAATGTTGAAATGGAAGCTATTGATAATCAAACACCTATGCTAGAGTTACAACACACTATGAAGTTGATTTTAGATAAGGCAGAGCAAGATATTTAGAAGTTTGATAATTAAAATTTAAGGCATGAGAATGAAGGAGAAGGAGTAGCTTTAGAAAGAGAACGAGAAGGAGTAGCTTTAGAAAGAGACTACATGGCATAAACAATAGTTGGACAATATAAAGGATATAATGAGAGCCACTGGATAGAATCTAGGAAGTGTTGTGATAGATACTATGACATTGGAAACAATGGTTAAATTGGTGTAGTTTCTAATAAACCAGGCTGATTACGGGTATGTGCTGGATCATGGTGTACCAAACTATGGCATTAAGTGGCAGTGAAAAATCAAAAAATCAGGGTTATGTCAACTTGACACATAATTTTAAAGTGGTTATGGACTTTATATCAAAAAGTTGTAAGAAAATAATATTTAGTAAATTGAATTTAGTTTCTAAACTACTAGGCCTTATCAGGAGAAAAAAATAATTGATTGGTGAAAAGTTTGAATTTTAATCCAGTACTACAAAAATTTCAGGGCAAAAATAAAAAGTAGGTGTATGTCTGACCACCTTAATAAAAATCAAATGATAATTTTTTTTAATATAATTATAGATATGAAAATTAGACTCATTCCCGGATGTGACACATATTTTTTGGTATTTTTATTCCAAATAAATAATTAAATATGAATTTTCTACCAAAACATTTTTGAAAAAAAAAGTCTCGTGTCTGACCAACTTAACTAATAGAAAATTTTATCAAATTTAATTTTATTTTATTTTTTCTTATACTACGCAAAGCATAGAATGTGACACAACTTTTAGATTTAAAAAATGTTATATCGTTTGAAAATTATAGTTGTTTTTCAATCAGTATGTCATTCAGCACTTTATAATAATCTTCATTGATAATTAACTAATAAATACTTATCGATCTCAGAATTTGATAGAAATTATATTGATGGAATCTCGAGAGCGATATTAAAAAACCCTTTTCGTTTCATTCAATTTCAATGAAAATAACATTGTCAAACGACTACCCGAAGTCTGAGTATCACTAAAACCCTTTTCAAACACGTCTTTTGGGTTGACCGGGTAGGTTTGGTAAATATCAAGCCTAATTGGATATCGGATTTCAAATCGGATATCGAATTTCAAATCGAATATCCGATTTGAAATCAGATATCTGATATGGCTAGGTGAATTTTGGTGGAAAATTTGAAATCCCAACCCATTTTGGAGGGAAAATCAGATTTAAGACTTATAGCTTATGATTTATAAATTTTTTTGGTTATATTACTATGTAAATATGTATTATAATATACTATATATATAATAACGTAATGTAAAGAAATAACATACAATATATTAATATATAATAATATATTATGTTATTCTCATTATAATCTATAAATATAATTTATATTATTATTATTTTTACTAAATATAATAACGTAATATTTTTATTAAATATAATTTAGTAATATATATATATATTATAACGTAATATTTTTATTAAATATAATAACCTTATATATATATATATGTTATTAATATACATTATTATATTAATATGTATATTATTAATATATATGAGTCAAAGAGAGTCATAGGTCCCTTCGACCCATTACAAACAACATATGTCTCTAGGGGTCCTAGGACCCCTACTGACATATTAGAATTGTTCTTATGAGTCGAAGGAGGTCATAGGTTGAATTATGACCCCCTTCGATGCATTACATGATGACATATGTCCCTAGGGGTCCTAGGACCCCTAAGGACATATTAGAATCATTCTTATGGGTCAAAAGGGGTCATAGGTTGACCTATGACCCCATTCCACCCATTAAATAATGACATATGTCCCTAGGGGTCTAGGACCCATAGAGACATAGTAGAATTGTTCTTATGGATCAAATGGGGTCATAGGTTGACCTATGACCCCCTTTGACACATTACATGACGACAAATGTCCCTAGGGGTCCTAGCACCCCTAAGGACATATTAGAATCATTCATATGGGTTGAAGGGGCTCATAGGTTGACTTATGATCCCCTTCAACCCATTACGTAATGACATATGTACCTAGAGGTCCTAGGACCCCTACGGACATATTAGAATCATTCTTATGGGTCGAAGAGGGTCACAGGTTGACCTATGACAATCTATGACACCCTTCAATACATTACATAATGACATATGTCTCTAGGGGTCTTGGGACCCTAGGGACATATTAGAATTGTTCATATGGGTCAAAGTGGGTCATAGGTTTACCTATGACACCATTCGACCCATTACATGAAGACATTTGTCCCTTGGGGTCCTAAGATCCCTAGGGACATATTAGAACTGTTCATATGAGTCAAAGGGGTTCATAGAGTGACCTAGGACCCCCTTTGACCCATTAAACGATGATATATGTCCCTAGGGGTCCTGAGACCCGTAGAGACATATTAGAATTATTCATATGGATCAAAGGAGATCATAGGTTGACCTATGAACCCCTTCGACCCATTAAATGATGACATATGTCCCTAGGGGTCTTACGACCCCTAGGGACATATTAGTATTGTTCATATGGATCAAAGAGAGTCATAGGTTGACCTATGACCCCCTTCGACATATTTAATAATGACATATGTCCCTAGGGATCCTAGGACGCCCAAGGACATATTAGAATTGTTCATATGAGTCAAAGAGGGTCATAGGTTGACCTTTGACTCCTTTTGACCCATTACATGATGACATATGTCCTGAGGACCCCTAGGAACATATGTGAATCATTCTTATGGGTCAAAAGGGGACTTTGACACATTACATGATGGCATATGTCCCTAGGGGTCCTAGGTCCCCTAGGGACATATTACAATTGTTCATATGGATTGAAGGGGGTCATAGGTTGGCCTATGATCCCCTTCGACCCATTAAATCACGACATGTGTCCCTAGGTGTCCTAGGACTGCTAGGGACATATTAGAATTTTTTATATGGGTCAAAGGCAGTCATAGGTCAACCTATGACCCCCTTTTTCCCATTACATGATGACATATGTTCTTACAACCCCTAGGGACATATGAGAATTGTTCTTATGGGTCAAAGGGGATCATAGGTTGACACATGACCCCCTTAAATGCATTACATGATGACATATGTCTCTAGGGGTCCTAGGACCCCTAGGAAAATATTAGAATCATTCTTATGGGTCAAAGGTGGTCATAGGGTGACCCACGACACCTTTCAACCCATCACATGACGATATATGTCTCTAGGGGTCCTAGGACCCCTAGGGACATATTAGAATCATTCTTATGGGTCAAAAGGGGTCATAGGTGAACCTATGACCCCCTTTGACCTATTACATGATGACATATGTCCCTATGGGTCATTGGACACCTAGGGACATATTAGAATTGTTCATATGGGTCAAAGGGGGTCATAGGTTGACCTATGACCCCCTTTGACCCATTACATGATGACATTTGTCTCAAGGGGTCCTAGGACCCCTAGAGACATATTAGAATGCTTCTTATGGGTCAAAGACAAATTACATAAGGACATATATCCAAAGGGGTCCTAAGAACCCTAGGGACATATTAGAATCATTCTTATGAGTCAAAGGGAGTCATAGGTTGACCTATAACGCCCTTTGACCCTTTACATGATGACATATGTCCCTAGGGGTCTTAAGACCCCTAGGGACATATTAGAATCGTTCTTATGGGTCAAAGGGGGTCATAGGGTGACCTATGACACCCTTCAACCCATTACATGACAACATATGTCCCTAGGGGTCTTAGGACCCCTAGGAACATATTAGAATCATTCTTATGGGTCAAATGGGGTCATAGGTCAACCTATGACCCCCTTTGACACATTACATGATGACATATGTCTCTATGGGTCATAGGACACCTAAGGACATATTATAATTGTTCATATGGGTAAAAGGGGGCCATAGGTTGACCTATGACCCCATTCGACCTATTAAATGACTACATATGTCACTAGGGCTTCTAGCACCCCTAGTAATATATTAGAATTATTCATTTGGATCAAAGGAGGTCATAAGTTGACCTATGACACCCTTTGACCCATTAAATGATGGCATATGTCCCTAGGGGTCCTAGGACCCCTAGGGACATATTAGAATTGTTCATATGGGTCAAAGTGGGTCATAGGTTGACCTATGACCCCCTTTGACCCATTACATGACAACATATGTCCCTAGGACCCCTAAGGACATACGAGAATCATTCTTATGGGTCAAAGGGTGTGATAGGTTGATCTACGACCCCCTTCGACATATTACATGATGACATATGTCCCTATGGGTATTAGGACCCCTACGGACATATTAGAATCATTCATATGGATCGAAGGGGGTCATAGATTGATCTATGATCCCCTTCGACTCATTAAATGACAACGTTTATCCTTAGGAGTCCTACGACCCCTAGGGACATATGAGAATCATTCTTATGAAACAAAGGGGGTCATAGCTTGACCTATGAGCCCCTTCGATGCATTACATGATGACATATGTCCCTAGGGGTCTTGAGACCCCTAGGAAAATATTAAAATCATTCTTATGGGTCAAAGGTGGTCATACATTGACCTATGATCCGCTTTGAACCATTACATGATGACATATGTCCCTAAGGGTCCTTGAAACCCTAGGGACATATTAGAATCGTTCTTATAGGTCTAAGGGGGTCATAGGTAAACCTATGACCCCCTTTGACCCATTACATGATGACATATGTCCCTAGGAGTCATACGACCCCTTAGGGACATATTAGAATGCTTCTTATGGGTCAAAGGGGGTGATAGGATGACCTATGACCCCCTTTGACACATTACATGATGACATATGTCCAAAGGGGTTCTAAGACCCCTAGAGACATATTAGAATCATTCTTATGAGAAAAAAGGGGTCATAGGTCAACCTATGACCCCCTTCGACGCATTACATGATGACATATGTAAATCATTCTTATGGGTCAAAGGTGGTCATAGGTTGACCTATGACCCGCTTCGAACAATTACAAGATGACATATGTCACTAAGGGTCCTCAAAACCCTAGGAACATATTAGAATCATTTTTATAGGTCTAAGAGGGTCATAGGTTGACCTATGACCCCCTTTGACCCATTACATGATGACATATGTCCCTAGGATTTATACGATCCCTTAGGGACATATTAGAATGCTTCTTATGGGTCAAAGGGGGTGATAGGTTGACCTATGACCCCCTTCGACACATTACATGATAACATATGTCCAAAGGGGTCCTAGGACCCCTAGAGACATATTAGAATCATTCTTATGGGTCAAAGGGGGACATAGGTTGACCTATGATCCCCTTCGACCCATTAAATGATGACATATGTCCCTAGGGGTCCTAGAACCCCTAAGGACATATTAGAATCATTCATATTGGTCAAAGGGCATCATAGGTTTACCTATGACCCCATTTGACCCATTACATGATGACATATGTCCTTAGGGGTCCTAGCACCCCTACGGACATATTAGAATCATTCATATGAGTTGAAGGGGCTCATAGGTTGACTTATGATCCCCTTCAACCCATTACATAATGACATATGTCCCTAGAGGTCCTAAGAACCTTAGGGACATATTATAATCATTCTTATGGGTCAAAGGTGGTCAGAGGTTGACCTATGACCCGCTTCGACATATTACATGATGACATATGTCCCTAGGGGTCCTCAAAACCCTAGCGACATATTAGAATCGTTCTTATGGGTCAAAAGGGGTCATAGGTTGACAATTGACCCACTTCGACACATTACATGATGACATATGTTCCTAGAGGGGAACATATAAGAATGCATTATATGAATCAAAGTGTTTCATAGGTTTACCTATGACGCCTTTCGACCTATTAAATGATGACATATGTACTTAGGGGTCTTAGGACACCTATCGACATATTGCAATCATTTTTATGAGTCAAAGGGGGTCATAGGTTTACCTATGATCCCCTTCAACCATTTAAATGATGACATATGTTCCTAGGGGTCCTAGGACCCATAGGGACATATTAGAATCGTTCTTATAGGTCAAAGGGGGTCATAGGTTCACCTATGACCCCCTTCGACCAATTAAATGACCACATATGTCCCTAGGGGTCTTAGGACCCCTACGAACATATTAAAATCATTCTTATGGGTCAAAGGGGCTCATAGGGTGACCTATGACCCCCTTCGATCAATTAGATGATGATATATGTCCCTAGGGGTCCTAGGACCCCTAGGGACATATTAGAATCATTCTTATGGGTCAAAGGGGGTCATAGGTTGACTTATGACCATCTTCGACATATTACATGATGACATATGTCCCTAGGGGTCCTAAGACACCTAGGGACATATTAGAATGCTTCATATGGGTCAAAGGGTGTCATAAGTTGACCTATGACCTCCTTCGACCCCTTAAATGATGACATATATAGCTAGGGGTCGTAGGACCCTTAGGGATATATTAGAATTGTTCATGTGGGTCAAAGGCGTCATAGTTTGACCTATCACCCCCTTGATCAATTACATGACAACATATGTCCCTAGGTTTCCTAGGACCCCTAGGGACATATAAGAATCATTCTTATGGGTCTAAGGACCCATTACATGATGACATATGTCCCTAAGGAGTCCTAAGAACCCTAGGGACATATTAGAATCGTTCTTATGGGTCAAAGGTGCCCATAGGGGTACCTATGATCCCCTTCAACCTATTAAATGATAACATATGTTCTTAGGGGTCCTATGACCCCTAAGTAGATATTAGAATCATTCTTATGAGTCGAAGGGGGTCATAAATCAACCTATGAGCCACTTTAACCCATATCAATGATTCGAATATGTCCCTAGGGATCTTAGGACCCCTAGGGACATATGCAATCATGTAATGGGTTGAAGGGGGTCATAAGTAAAACTATGACCCCATTTGACCCATATGAACAATTCTAATGTCCCTAGGGGTCCTAAGACAGCTAGGAAAATATTTCATCATGTAATCTTTTGAAGGGGGTCATAGGTGTCATAGTTCAACTTATTACTCCCTTGAACACATTAGAATGATTCGAATATGTCTTTAGGGGTCGTAGGACCCCTAGGGACATATGTCATCATTTAAAGGGTCAAAGGGGGTCATAGCACAAACTATAAAACCCTTTGACCCATAAGAACGATTCTAATATGTCCCTAGGGGTCCTAGGACTGCTAGGTACATATGTCATCATTTAATAGGTTAAAGGGGGTCATAGGTCAACCTATGCCAATCTTTGACCCATATGAAGCATTCTAATATGTCCCTAAGGGTCTCAGGACTCATAGGAACATATGTCATCATGTAATGTGTCGAAGTGGGTCATAAGTCAACCTATGACCCCCTTACACCCATAATAATGATTCTAATATATCCTTAGGATATATGTCATCATGTAATGGGTCGAAGGGGGTCATAGGTCACCCTATTAGCCCCTTTGACCCATTCGAACTATTCTAATATGTCCCTAGGGGTTCTAGGAACCCTAAGGACATATATCGTCATGTAATGTGTCCAAGGGGTCATAGGTCAAGCTATGACCTCCTTTGAACCATAAGAATGATTCCAATAAGTCCCTAGGAGCCCTAGGGACATAAGTCCCTAGGACCCCCTTTGACCCATATATACAATTCTAATATGTCCTCAAGGATCTAGGACCCCTGGGGACATATGTCATCATGTAATGGGTTGAACGGGGTCATAGGTCAACCTATGACCTCTTTTAGCCCATATGAATGATTCTAATATGTCCCGAGGGATCTTAGAACCCCTGGGGACATATGTCATCATGTAATGGGTCGAAGATTCTAATATGTCCCTAAGGGTCCTAGGACCCCTAGGGATATATGTTCTCATTTAATGGGTTGAAGGGGGTCATAGGTTGACCTATGACTCCCTTTGACCCATATGAAGCATTCTAATATGTCCCTAGGGGTCCTAGGACCCTTAGGGACATATGTCATCATGTAATGGGTTAGAGGGGGTTATAGGTCAACCTATGACCCCTTTTGACCCATTAGAACGATTGTAATATGTCCCTAGGGGTCCTAGGACCCCTAGCTATATATGTCATCATTTAATGGGTCGAAAGGGGTCATAAGTCAACCTATGACACCCTTTGAGCCATATGAAGAATTCTAATATGTCTCTAGGTGTCCTAGGACCCCTAGGGACATATGTCATCATGTAATGTGTTGAAGTGGGTCATAAGTCAACCTATGACCTCATTTGACCTATAAGAATGATTCTAATATGTCCCTATAGGTCCTAGGACCCCTAGCGACATATGTCATTATGTAATGGGTCGAAGGGGGTGATAGGTCACCCTATGACCCCTTTTGACCTATTAAAAAGATTCTAATATGTCCCTTTGGGTCTTAGGACCCCTAGGGACATATGTCATCATGTAATGGGTCAAAGAGGATCATAGGTCAACCTATGACCCCCTTTAACCCATAAGAATGATTCTAATATGTCCCTAGGGGTCCTAGAACCCCTAGAGATATATGTCATCATTTAATGGGGTCGAACCTATGACCCCCTTTGACCCATAAGAATGATTCACCCTATAACCCCCTTTGACCCATAAGAACAATTCTAATATGTCCCTACAGGTCTTAGGACCCCTAAGAACATATATCATCATGTAATAGGTCGAAGGGGGTCATAGGTTGGTCATAGGTCAACTTATGACCCCCTTTGACCCATAAGAATGATTTTAATATGTCCCTAGGGGTTCTAGGACCCCTAGGGATATATGTCATCATTTAATGGGTCGAAGGGGGTCATAGGTAAACCTATGACACCCTTTGACCCATATGAAGCATTCTAATATGTCCCTAGGTGTCCTAGGACACCTAGGGACATATGTTGTCATTTAATGGGTCGAAGGGGGTCATAGGTCAACCTATGAACCCTTTTGATCCATATGATTCATTCTAATATGTCTGTAAGGGTCCTAGGATCCCTAAGGACATATGTCGTCATGTAATGGTTCTCCCTCTAACCCCCTTTGACCCATATGAATGAATCTAATATGTTCCTAGGGGTCCTAGGATCCCTAGGGACATATGTCATCATGTAATATGTCGAAGTGGGTCAGAGGTTAACCTATGATCCCCTTTGAGCCATAAAAATGATTATAATAAGTCTCTAGAGGTCCTAGGACCCCTAGGGAGATATGTCATCATTTGATGGGTTGAAGGGGGTCATATGTCAACCTATTACCCACTTTGACCCATATGAAGCATTGTAATGTGTCCCTAGGGGTCCTAGGACCCCTATGGACATATGTTGTTAAGTAATGGATTGAAGGGGGTCATAGGGTATGGCCCCCTTTGATCGATTAGAAGGATTCTAATATGTCCCTAGGGGTCTTAGGACCCCTAGGGACATATTTCATCATGTAATGGGTCGAAGGGGGTTATAGGTCAAACTATGACCCCCTTTGACCCATAACAATAATTCTAATATGTTCTTAGAGGTCCTAGCACCCCTAGGGACAAATGTCATCATTTAATGGGTTGAAGGGGGTCATAGGTCAACCTATGACCCCCGTTGATCTATAAGAACAATTCTAATATGTCCCTAGTTGTCTTAGGATTGGTAGGGACATATGTCATCATTTAATGGGTCAAAGGGGGTTATTGGTAAACCTATGACCCCCTTTGACCCATATGAATGATTCTAATGTCCCGAGGGATCTTAGGACCCCTGGGGACATATGTGATCATGTAATGGGTTGAACGGGGTCATAGGTCAATCTACGACCCCCTTTAACCTATATGAATGATTCTAATATGTCCATAGGGATCTTAGGACCCCTGGGGACATATATCATCATGTAATGGGTTGAAGATTCTTATATTTCCCTAGGGGTCCTAGGACCCCTACGCATATATGTTGTCATTTAATGGTTCGAAGGGGGTCATAGGTCAACCTATACCCCCTTTCACCAATATGAAACATTCTAATATGTCCCTAGGGTTCCTAGGACCCCTAGGGACATATGTCGTCATGTAATATGTCAAAGGGGGTTATAGGTCAACCTATGATGCCCTTTGACCCATAAGAATGATTATAATATGTCCTTAAGGTTCTTAGGACCCCTAGCTATATATGTCATCATTTAATGGGTCGAAGGGGGTCATAGGTCAACCTATGACACCGTTTGACTCATATGAAGCATTCTAATATGAAGCATTCTAATATGTCATCATCTAATGGGTCAAAGGGGGTCATAGGTCACCCTATGAGCCCCTTTGACCGATAAGAATGATTCTAATATGTCCCTAGGGGTCCTAGGACCCCTAGAGACATATGTCATCATTTAATGGGTCAAAGGGGTTCATAGGTCAACCTATGAGCCCCTTTGACCCATATGAGGCATTCTAATATGTCCCTAGGTGTCCTAGGACCCCTAAGGACATATGTTGTCATGTAATGTGTCGAAGGGTGTCATAGGTCACCCTATGACCCCCTTCAAACCATATGAAAGATTCTAATATGTCCCTAGGGGTTTCAGGACCCTTAGGGACATATGCCATCGTGGAATGTGTCGAAGGGGGTCATATGTCACCCTATGATCCCCTTCGACCCATATGAATGATTCTAATATGTCCTTAGGGGTCTTAGGACCCCTAAGGACATATGTCATCGTGGAATGTGTCGAAGGTGGTCATTGGTCACCCTATGACCCCCTTCGACCCATATGAATGATTCTAATATGTCCCTAAGTGTCCTAAGACCCATAGGGAAAAATTTCGTCTTGTAATATGTCGAAAGGGTTCATGAATCATCTTGTGACCCCCTTCGACCCATATAAACTATTCTAATATGTCCCTAGGGGTCATCATGGAATGTGTCGAAAGGGGTCATAAGTCATCCTGCGAGCCCTTTTGACCCATATAAATGACTCCACTAGAAATAATATAGTAAAAATAATAATAATATAGTATAACAATCATATATATATATAATTTATAGATTATAATAATAATAACATAATATATTATATATTATAATTTACATATGATAATAATAATAATAATATAGTATAGATTATAATTTATATATGATAATAATAATAATAAGTATTAACAACATATATATAATATATTACATTATTATATTTAATAAAAATATAGTAAAAATAATAATAATATATTATAATAATATATATTATATTTATAGATAATAATAATAATAATAACATAATATATTATTATATATTATATCTTTACATTACATTATATAGATATATATATATATATATATATATATATATATAATATTATATTATTATATAATATATAGATTATATATTATTTTATATATAATAGCTATGTTATTATATTATATATTTATAGGTTATATATTATATCTTTACACATTTCATAACTCAAATTAGTTATATCACTTACAAATTTATTTATCCCTCTAATTTTTGTGCCTTTTCCCTCCAATTTTTTTTTCCGCCGATATCGGATATCCGATATGAGATCCGATATCCGATATCCGATCTCATATCAGATATCCAATCTCAAATCGGATATCCCATAAGGCTTGGGCCTTACTTTCTAGGTTTGGTACCTGGATAGGTGAAAAAAAGTCAGAGCGGATTTTGAAGCGCTTTTAGACGTGTTCAAACTCTATTTTTTTCACATTGCCACTTTTTGGCACACCATGATCCTGCACATACCCTTACTTCATTATTATATAATGTGATGGTAGGATTAGTTATTATTTTGACATACATGAAAAGATTATTATTATTATTCATTATTATATATACATACATACATGAAAATAATAATGTAATTTCTTAGATTTTTCAATTGTTCAACAAAATTAATGTTTTACAAGAAAATGCACTTGAAGAATTGTTAGCTCAGAAGCAAGAACATGGTGTCGAAATAGTACATAAAGTGTTGGCATGAGAGGTCTGCAAGTTAGGGTGTTGACCAATCTTGAAAACTTGAATTTTAAAATCAAAGATATCAATGATCAAGGACCTATGCCAGAGTTACAACACAATGTGAAGTTGATTTTAGATAAGGTAGATGTAGATATCTAGAAGTTTGATAATCAAAATTTAAGGCATGAGAGTGAAGGAGAAGGAGAGGCTTTAGAAAGAGAAGGAGAAGGAGTGGCTTTAGAAAGAGACTTCATGATAGAATCAATGGCTAGACAACATAGAAGATATTATGGGAGTCACTAGATAGAATCCAGGAAAGTGTTGTGGTAAGTACTATGACCTTGGAATCACCTCCAAGTGTCTTTGAGAATTTATAGTCCAGATATCAAATGCTTATAAGAGTGTTTCAAGGTTGAGAGCCACTTCAACATCCTTGCATGGTTTAGAGGTAATGTCCCTATGGCAGAGGCTTCTAGCCACATTGAAAGATGTTGCACTACTATGGCTCATGAGCTTTAGGGACATTAGAACATGGGATCAAATAAAAGATTATTTTTTGGAAAAATATCTAGAATATTGTTAGACCAAAGTGTTGGAATTACAAGTTGGAAAGCTAAACTTCTTGTGGGGATGACTAGGAACCCTCCAAATACACACATTTAAGACCAAAGTGTTGGAATTACAAGTTGGATATCTAATCAAATACACACATTTAAGACCAAATATGATTAACTAGGAACCCTCCAAATGAGAAGGTAAAACTAGGGTGGGGATGACACCCACAAATCTTCACTATTGCAGCAATAAAGTGTAGCCAATTAAGGTTACAATGGTTTGACCATGAATAATGATCTACCCTATGAAAGGCCTACCCAGATAAAGGTTTACAAAGACTATTAAGTCCCACCTTGTTAGAGGATTTCAACACCCTATTAGAATTGTGCTTTGTTAGAGGACTTCAACCTATAATTAAGTAAGAAACTTGTTAAAGGATTTCATATAGCATGTTAAGACTACTTTGTTAAGAGATTTAACTGAAATCACCTTTCAAAATGTCTTAGCATAGATCTTGTAGTTGGCACTTGCTTGCTTGATAAAAGATCACCTCTATCTAATCTCCTTCATGATCTGATGTATCAATGTTGTATCGTCTATCCTCTGTTCTTTAATTAACTAATTCTATAATTCACTCTTACTGCTAAGTCACCTTGAATGCTCTGTAAACTATCTTGTTCACCCCTCCAATTCGATCATTCACCCCTTTGCAATGCTCTCAACATCTAAAAATTTAGGGATTCATCCTTCTTAAGAAGATTGAGGTGGCTTAGGGTTAGGTATGGATCTATAGTTGAGATTCATCAATTTTTCCACTTAAACCTTCCCATTTTTTATTGGATGCATGTTATTACATAGGTAATTTGCATATAGATTCATCTTTATCTCTAAAAGAACAAAATCTATCCCTAGGTCAACTAAAAAATTCTTTACATAGTTGTTTGTGCCATTAAAAATTAAAAATGTCTAATTTGTGTTACTCATCATATGTAGTCTCTAATGCTCAACATACACTATTCTAACTTGACACCTAAACTACTTGGTATCTACTATTTACTTGGCACTTTAATCACTCAACATGGTCTATCTACTCGACACTCGAGTGACTTGGCACATGAGTGACTCGACACTCATTGCAACTCATCATGGTCTAATATTTACATTTTTTACTAGACATGCATTACTAGTTCGACATGAACTAAGTAAATGTCTTAAGTGTTTTGACACTCACTTATCAAAACCAATTTGAGATCAACAATCTCCCCCTTTGACATGAGTGTCAAAAAAACTTCAATATACATAATCATCTAGTCTTCTTGAGTATAACATATCCATGACTCGGCTTATATAAAAAACTTTAAAATTTTCAAAATTTTGCAATAACCTATATACCTCAAAATGTATAACTCCCCACAAGTTAATATGTCTATTCTATATCCAAAATCTATTCTCCATTCTAAGCAGATATGTCTCTGTTGATTGATACTCTTTGACTTCAATGCACTTATACTCTTTCATGCTCTATTCTACTTTGTTTCTATCTCTGCATTGTATTTCTCAAAAATGTATAACTCCTTTCTTTATTCTTCCTCATAGGATATTCTCATCATTTTCTCTATCTCCCCATAGGATATTCTCCCCCTTTATATTCTATCCCTTATATTTTATTTCTCTCTTTTTCACACTTATGTCAAATGGGCTATACAGATAGTGTGTTTGACCAAAAATGATTTGTGGACCTGCATTATGATTTTTAGATCTACATCCCAGTTGTCACATGCAACATTTAGTGACTTGAGATGGATGGAAAGCTCAATAGCAAGGTGTACTAGGCCATCTAGAGTAAAAAGATTGGGTTCTTTCTTTAGAAAAGTTTCTACATAGCCTAGCTCCTTGTGAAGTATCTCCATATACGAGGTGAGAGAAACCTGTATACTTGTCAATTTGGCTCTTATGCTAGGCTCTTCTATTGTTAATATAACTAATTGAATTTGTGTTTGAAACAATGTATTAAAATGCTTCCAACTTTCAACTGGGTTCTGAGGTAACCTTGTACTTGATATATTGAGATTTCTCTCCAGGCTCAGAATATGATGACTGGTCTCTTGGGTGAAGAGCGTAGGATCACAGAATTTGGTGTAAAATGAGAATATGTTCTCAAGTACCTTCTTCACATCCTCAACCTTTGTTACTAATACAACTTGAGTCAGTGTTATCTCACCAAATATCTTCTCATCGACCTTGCTCTAGAATTTATTTTTTGACCACTCTAAAAGTTTGGCACTTGTATCTATATCTTCATTTTTGACCTTTTCCACTATGTATGGAAGTTTCTCTAGTAGTGGCTTGGTCTCTTCAAGAGTAGGCAAGCTAAATGCATCTAAAAATATGTCTTTAATTTCTTATAGTGCTTTCTTTTACCTATATTCTTTCCTAAGCATTTCTTGATGCTTCTTCTTCTCTAAAGCTTATTTTAAAATGCTTATTTGATCTATTGTCATTATGTCATAGTCAAATTTAGGAAAAACTATCTCTTCATCTAAAGTGATATCACCATAGTGAGTTACCTTATTAATTTTTGAAGAGCTTGAGCTTGGTACTGAGATCTATAATGATATAGCTTCTCTGCTTAGCTTCTTAAGAACTTTTGTAGGAGAAGTGCTAGATGTTGGTAGTGTTACCAGTGCTTGGATGACTTCTTTCTCCTTTACCTTAGGCATTTTATCACCTTCTTCGGATTGGTTCTTGTCTAATACAATGACATGAATAGCACTTTGTCCTTGTGCTTCAGGTATAGATGAAACTATCTGTCCTACTTCTTGCTATCCATTTGTATCTTTTTCTTCTTCCTACTTCTTCTTAGGAGTAACAATTTTCACAAGTGTATCAACCTTAGAGGGTGTATCTATTATATTTTGAATCAAAGGATGCACTTGAGTAACTAAAGGGATGGTAGAAGGTGGTTCTTATGGATTCACCTTATCCCTTGTGATGTTAGTTACTACCTTTTGGAGCTCATCTACACTCACCAAGACTGGATTATCACATAACTTAGCATGTAGTGTAGATTGGTCCAATATTTTCTTCAAATCATCTACAGTTAGTGGATTGATGTTCTAATATGATGCATTAGGAATATCCTTAACAATAATAGTTTTGGTTGACTTGACTTTGTCATGTGGGGGATTGACGCTCGACACTTATGTGTCTTACACACTCTATTCATCTTGCTACTATTTAGCTATAGATATGTCATCACCTTTCTTTTGTGTTTCTTCCCCAACTATATTATCTTTATTTTCATCTTCCTATTTTTCATCATCTTCTTTATCATCTTCATCTTTATCATCACTTTTACCCTCAAAAGGGTCAGCTTCCCCTTGCTTCACAATGGTCAACCCATACATTAATTTCCATATTTAGGTAGATTTTTTGACCACATCTTCAATGTTCTTTTGAAGTATGTTGGAGGCTCTATACTTAGGTGTAAACCTAACTCTACATTTCTTAGTAGCCTTAAAAATCTGCCCTTTTGTTAGTTCTGGCATATCTTGGGCCAATGTAGTTTCCCTTTTTTTTTTTTTCAAATTTAAACAATAATACCATTTTTGCTCAACTAAATCATATAATTTCTAAGGTATTGAGTTAGCAAATTCTAATGGCGTAGTCTTAAATTTAGACATCATTTCATATAGGGCATCTTCTACTAACTTTTTTTCTTCTTTCTCAAGTTTCTCAAAATCAATATGTTTAAATCTAGACAAATCTGCATCATTTTTGACATTTCATACACATTTTCAATATCAAAAAGTGGTTTATGACTTACTACTTTGAATTGACTCAAATCATCTGATTCAATATTTTCTTCATTTGAGTCAAGCTGTGCAACATAATTTCTTCTTTGTTTCTTCTACACTTGGCCTCCTTATTTTGTAGCCTTAATATTCTCCTTGGCCTTTTGTGTGTTTGCATGTATGTTGGCTCTAGTGGTAGGAGCAGTAGGCTTGGCTAGGCTTGGCTTTGCAATTTTATTTGCCTTAGTCATAGGTTGTGCCTTATCCTTTCTCTTCTTTGGCTTAGTATGTGTTGGTGCTTCCTCGGCTTCTTCTTCCATGACACCTTTTGTTTATTCTTCTTCCTTGTACTCTCCCATGCCTTGGTTTAATACAAGAGGTCCTTGTGTTTGTTCTTGATCTTCTTATTTATCCTCTTCATCTTCTTTCTCTTCTTCCTCATCTGCACCTTTACCAAATTTAGCCTTTAGCATCTTTAGCAGATTATCTTTCTTTTAAGTGTGGAGGTAGTTTTGAACTCCATTTCAATCTTTGATTTCATCACATCATAATTTTTGAAGATTTTTGTAGTCTTGTCTACTTCCTCTGCTAAAAGTGCAGTTATTATTGTTGATGCTTCATCAACATTGATCGCATATCCAAGTGGTCTTAACCATCTGACCCTTGCTGTAGCAGCCTATATAAAAGGTATAATGAGCATAAAAAAGAAAACATATATCATTATAGTCTTGCTCAACTAATGAAATAGGTATCCTCATTCTTTATTTCATTGACTTGTTAAAGTCCTCAAAGTAGCTAGTCATCAATGTTTCAAAATTTTCTCCCATTTGTATAATATACTCATTGATCTACATTGCTATTGACCTATTGGTCTTCCACCCAACTGTACCAAAAGAGGGAAATGTATTTTGTACATAAAAGAATATGTAGTTAAGTATTGAACCAAATTTGCATTGTGTACTTTTGGTTTTCCTTATAAATCCTAAGTTCTCCATCAATTATTGCAACTGTAGCTTAACCAAAATCATAAGTATGATCTTTCTTCATAATTTTATAGCCAACATCCAATATAATATAGGATACACTATTCAATATTCTAGATTGATAGAATTTATGTAAGATTACCCTGATAGAAAAGTCCAATAGTGGATTAGTGATAGTGTTAATTGTCATTCCTCTCTTGTTCCACTTTTCCACTGTATTCCTCTCCATTACTTCTTTGGAGTTTCTCCTCAGAGTCTTGGGTTGATCTAGAGTTGGGTAGCTAGTCACCCTATGACTTATCCTCTTTGATATCTTAATTGGTCCTCCTTCTAGCCATAGGGATCCATCATGTATTCGTATTAAGAAAATTTTGATCCATTTAGTCTTTAAAACAATAGGAAAGTCTAGGGCATGGGTCAAACCCTTTCTCTTGACAATTTTATATTCTTCTTTTAGAAAAACATTATCAAATAATCTATCATAGGCTTCTTTGATTTCTAGGTCTTCAATGCTACCAATCTTAAAATTGTAACATTTCCTAACATCCTAAACAATAATAATATTTGGCGGGATCATCGAAAGTGCACCAGAGGGATCTTATTTGTATGCTATTATTGGGTGATGTGACGCACTCCCTTGCCCATAGGTGGTTAATTATGTGGTGTTCCATGTTCACTAATAGTCATTGCTTTTGGTGCAACAGTAAATGGGCCCTACAATTGGTATCAGAGCCTGGTTTTGGCCTGGTCATGGGTTCAAATCTCCCTGGTGCCTTCCCAACCCGTGTAAGCACCTGGTATGCATGTCGAGGAGGAGATTTTTGGGTGATGCAACATGCTCCCCTGCCCACAAGTGGTTAATTATGTGGTGTTCCATTTTCACTAACAATCATGGCTTTTGGTGCAACTGTAAATGGGACCTACAACTATGTCAGGGATGGCCTTGAATATGGGTTGTTTGACTTAATTACTAACTAGTTGAACATTTAAAACCTCATTCCCTTATACATTCCTTGAACTAGATGTCATTTGTCAAACTAGGGTTTGTGTATAATAATTCTACATAATTCAGCTTATGATAAATACCTTGAAAATCTATATGCTAATGTGAGATTTTCTTTAAAATCTTTGTAATCACTTCAAACAAGATTTTGAATTGACCTTTGCTCTATTTACTCTTGCTTAAATTTGAAAGTGATGAAAAATAAGTGAAAAATGACCATGTACCCTTCAAAAACCCTTGCATTTAATGCTTAGTGCTTGTACAACTGTAAACTTGGCATTAACTTGATTTTAGAATCATTTGACATCCACTAATATTACCATCACTTGACAACTGCTACAAACTTGACATCAACTAGAATTCCACTCAACATCTATTGAAAAATTTTCATGCTCGGCACCAACATGATAACTCAAGGTTTTAACTTGAATTTTTAACATCTTGCATCTTCATTCTTGCTAATGTAGTCCTTTCAGTAGTAACTTTTTTTGGAGCTGATGCATGATATAATACTTTAAGTATCAGTTCCACATACCTCTTGTTTTCTTAGTTTGATGAGGTGTGATCACCTAACCCATTGGGTGAAGTGATCCCTTCTCCATTTGATGTACTGAAAGAATCTTTCTTTTTCTATGTCTTGTTCATCTCATCTCTAGTATGTTCAACATTTCCCTTTCCTTTGCCTTTATCAAAGTCACAACTTGGTGCCTTTGACCTAGTTTGACAATGCTTACTAATATGTCCAGTCTTCAAACAACTAAAATATGTGGTTTAACTCAACCACCTTTTGTAGTTACCACTAAAGTGTGTCCTAATACAATTCTTAGGAACATGTCCATATTCTTGACAATAGTGGCAGCTATATCTTGTATTGTAATCCCAATTATAAGAGTTTCCATAGCTTCTTACCTTTGTTGGCTTGTTTGATGACCACATGGACTTGGATCTACACTCAAAGGCTCTATGTCCATACTTTTGATAGTTGTAGCAACATCCTTCAGATTTTTGTTTATGCATGGTCTTGGTTTTGCATTCATGTGCCTAATGACCTTGTTTGTTGATTTATGAAAATGAACCATGTTCTTAGGCTTAACATTATAATTTGTATTGTTGCTCCTACACATATTATTAGTATGTCCTTTCTTTCCATAACTATGACAAGTAGGTTTGGAATTCTTACCTCTTTTGTTCCTTTCTTCAAGAACTTTGGATGATTCTCCTTCTTCAATGCTTGTGTAGCCTAATATGATGTATCTTTTTTATATCTAGGGTATCTTAGTAATTGCTCAAAGTATTTGATGACTTCATTTGACTGGATGAAACTTTCAGCAAATTCCTTTTCTCTTTTCAGGTTATTTTGTAGTTGTTCATTTGACAACTTTTGTGGTTTTCTCAATGTCCTTGACATTCAACTCATGATGATCATTAATCATTTGGTTTAAGGTATCTAATTTCATGTTTGAGATCTAGGTTAGTTCTATTGATTCTCTTCCAATCTATTGTTCAAGATTCTTTTTTCTTCTTCAATCATGGCCTTATCTTCTATGGCTTTCTTCTTTTGTTCAGTCACCTCACATAGCAGTATAGCTTGTGATTTTTGCTCCAACTTGAGATTTCATATTTCTTTAGCTTGGATTCTATTCTTCTCCATTAGATCTGCAACTACTAAATCAAATTCACTAGACTTACCATCTGCAAATAGCTTGGTAGTGTCTATCTCTTTGCATAGTGTGTCATTCTTTGTAATAGCAATTTCTTTCCTTCTCTTCAAGGAGATCTTTAAAGCATCTCTAGATTAATTTAGTTGATGTACTATAAGATGTATTTCAATCTCTTTGTTCTCAATAGTCTTTGTATAAACTTGGACCGATAAAATTTCACATTTCATACATCACATGCATAATAAATTGAAATAACATATAATGCATATGCATCAATCATGTAAACATGCAATCAAACACACACACTTAACACCATATATGATTACCTAGAAACCCTCCAAATGAGAAGGTAAAATTGGGGTGGGGATGACACCCACAAATCTTCACTACTGCAGCAATAAAGTGTAGCCAATTAAGGTTACAATGGTTTGATCATGAATCATGATCTACCCTATGAAAGGCCTACCCTGTTAAAGGCTTACAAAGACTGTTAAATCCCACCTTGTTAGAAGATTTCAACACCCTATTAGAATATTCTTGTTAGAGGGCTTCAACTTACAATTAAGAAAGCACCCTATTAAAGGATTTCATATAGCATGTTAAGACTACTCTATTAAGAGATTTAACTGAAAACACATGTCAAAATGTCTCAGTATAGATCTTGTTGTTGGTACTTGCTTTCCTAATAACATATCACCTCTATCCAATCTCTAATTAATCCTTCATGATTGATGTATCGATGTTATATCCTCTATCCTCTATTCTTCACTTAATTGATTTTACAATTCATTTTGACTGCCAAGTCACCTTGAATGCTCTACAAATTATCTTATGCACTCCTCCAATTTAATCATTCACCCCTTTGTAATGCTCTCAACATCATTAAAAATTTAGTGCTTTGTCCTCCTTAAGAAGAATGAGGTGGCTTAGGGTTAAATATGAATCTATAGATGAGATTCATCCATTTTTCCACTTAAACCTTCCCATTTTTTGATTAGTTGCATGTAATTGCATAGGGCATTTGCATATAGATTCATCCTTATCTCTAAAAAGATCAAAATCTATCCTTAGGTCAGCTAAAAAATGGTTTACATAGTTTTTTGTGCCATAACAAAAAAATATGTCCAATGTATGTTCCTTGACATATGTAGTCTCTGATGCTCGACATACACTATTTTGGCTTGGCACTTGAACTACTTAGCATATACTATTTACTCAAAATTTGAATCACTTGACATGGTCTATCTACTTAACACTTGAGTGACTAGGCACATGAGTGACTCAACACTCATTACAACTTGGCATAGTCTTATATTTATATGTTGTATGTGGCACGCATTACTAGTTTTGCATGAACTAAGTAAATGGCTTAAGTGTGTTGACACTCACTTGTCAAAACCAATTTGAGATCAACAAAAAGAAGTATAGGATATAATCTTTTGCATGACTCAATGAGAAGAGAGTCTGTAGAAGATTTCCTAGAGTG
The DNA here is from genome assembly GCA_028749045.1 of Cupressus sempervirens. Taxonomy (NCBI): domain Eukaryota; kingdom Viridiplantae; phylum Streptophyta; class Pinopsida; order Cupressales; family Cupressaceae; genus Cupressus; species Cupressus sempervirens. The sequence goes on along the minus strand of CM053792.1, from coordinate 765,945,809 downwards.
TTTTTCCTTTAGTTCACAATGTTTGAGATGCCCTAATTTGACCACTAATACTATCAAAATTCTCTTCCTAAGAGGAATTCAAGATGAAACCATGGATGCTTTGAACTTAATTGGAAAAGGTGATATTTCTAAATTATCTTTTGAAGATATTTGTGACATTTGTAGGAATTATTCTCAATCCCATAGGTCTATTTGTAGACACTCAAGTAAGATTTCTACTATGGGTAATACATCAGGTATTTCTATGTGAGAATTTGATAATTTACTTGAAGATCTCAAAATTGATTTATTAAATCACATGGGAAAGTAAATTGACACCTAGTATACTCCCATGAAACAAGAAGAAGTTGAAAAGGCCTTGGCAATTTATTGCCTAACTTTCCACAAGAAGCTTGGATAGGGAGATTGCCGCTATAATTGGACTCATGTGGCATCCCTAGAAGAGGCTAGAAAAAAATTAACACTACGAATTTTTCCAAAAGCAATGGTCCCTGTGGAGTATACAAAAGACCCAATTTACTTTATGGCCCCATGATGCCAGTTCCCACCAAGAGGGTTCTCCAATGACATTTTTTGGTCCATCTCAAAAAAATTCTAACCAAGGTCCATGCCATGGAGGTTGGCAAAAACTCAACCCAATGCTAAATGGCCCCAAGCTTTTCAATCTAGTACACAACTGTGGCATTAGGCATAGAGGCCATATGTGCCACAATGTTCTTATCCACCTCCATAACCTTATACACAATCATATCTTCCATAACATTCTTTTCCACCTCTACCCATGATAAGTCCCTACCAACAACCTCAAAAATTTCTATTAGAGTACAAGTTTAATTTAATTTCAATACCTTTACTCCCTTCTTAACATTTCACTTTATACACCTTGCATATTCATTTAATAATTAATTGGTAATTATTAAATATCATTTACCTCTTAGAATTCCTCTTTTAGGGTTTCAATCTCCTTCATAAGGATTGATCAGTTATAAATTCATTCATTCTATTTTGCACAAGTAAATACAATCTTCTTATTTATTAAATAAACCCTTTTTTCTCTCTCTCTCTCCCTTTGCCTTTCTTACTTTCTTGTAACAAGTTATTTGCATCCAGGTTATCTAGGGATCAATAAATTTTTTCATCATCAAATTCTACATGTTATCAAATCCTTGCATGTGGCTACTTGTTCTTGTTTGAAGAAAAAGAAGAACAAGGGTTTGATAGAACATATCTAGTATTTTCTGAGATTTTTTAGTAAAAATAAGTGGTTTCTAATTTTTGGAGCAATTTGAGGCAAAAAAAACCTCATGATTAGATTTATAAGGTGTCAAAACCCCTTTTTTTCATATAAAGTTTGTCAATTTTGGACAACGTTGACTTGGGAGGCACTTGTTTTTTGCATAATAGGGTCGTACAACCTCTACACACACTTTGACGTGGAGTTTTTTGTAATAAATTGAAAACAAAAAACAAAAAGTGGTCATTTTTTACCACCACAGTTAGATTGACCACAACAAAAACTATCATGGTCTCCTAACCGTAATGAAACTATCGTGGTCACTGCAAACGACCAACCTCGCCAGCTGCTCTAGCTACACCACAATTGCTCACTCATTGCCACCACTTAGCCGCTAAGTAGCACTAACTCTCCTCCACCCAAGTGCCATTTTCAGGCCACCACCTCCCCTCTCTCCAGTCCTACAATCATGTGGGGGGATGAGGGCCAATTTTTTAGCACCTAAGACATTTTTGTGGTTTCAAAAACATTTATCATTCTAGGTGACCTATTAGTTTTTTGGCAATATCTTGAGCATATGGGGATCTTTTTTTGATCTAAAAGAAGTGCAATTTGATTTAGAGATATAGACAATGGTGCATGTATTTTTGGGTTTTTTTCTAGAATGGTACCTATTTTTGAGCTTTAAGTTTGATGATGTATTTAATCTTTTTGGGGGCATAACTTGCTTATTTTAGTTCTATTTTTCAATCTAAAAGAATTGTTGTAAATCTCTTCTCAAGCCCTATCCATATTCTCTACTATTTTCATTAGTATTTCTAAAAGGTACATTTGATACTCAAATTGAAGATTTTTTTCTCTCTTTGTTTATGCATTCATTCTAGCAACTAGGGTTCAACATTTTGTATTGTGGGAGGCTATTTTGTATTATCATTTCTATTATTTCCATCAGCAAATAGAACATTTTCAAAAAAATAATCCAACACCTAAAACAATGGTCAAGATCTCTTCTTCTCTAGAACTTTTGACCCCTCATAACTATCATGCAAGAAGTAGATAATATTAAGAGTGTGGGGGTGGGGGGAATCAGTATATTACAAAATTTTTCCCACAATTGAATATTGTTAATTATTTTATAACTTGCATATGAAAGTAAATAACCAATTTTGAATAGTAAGTATAACCATACACATAGAGAACTCATAATACCATTATTTTTTATCTAGGTAAACACTGAACAAGAGAAAAACCTGATGGGGATGATACCCCTTAGATGATTCACTAAATAATAGGACCTAGTTAAGGATATATGCCTTGTTAGGAGTCTATGAAGTACATATAGTTTCTTGAGTACTTGTTAGAGGACTAGGCCTTGTTAGAAGCCTCAACCCTATTAGGAGTTGGTAGATCAATTACAATGTATGCAAGAAGAGCCCACTACCCTAACATACAATTATACCATTTAGTTCTTCCACAAGATAGATATACATAGAATACTTGTTGCTATAATTCACACTTTCTCTAATCTTACATCAAATTTTGCATCACATAAAACTTGCATATAGTTCTAACAATAGTTCTCATGTCATATCTAATCATGCAACTTTCACAATATCTGCACATAACATACATTCACTTTGTTACTCTTATCTTGTCACTATGCACCATAAGATCTTTACTTATATCTTGCACATTCACAAATTGTTACTCAATCAGCTTCCATGTCTTCATATGCCTTACATAATATAAAATAATATCCATATAGTTACCTTAACATGATTTAGTAATTCTTTTTAAATCAAAATAATTCCTAAAGTTGTATAGCTCTATTTTCTACTATGCTTTGTTTTGCAATGTTAAATACCAACATAGTTAAACTTACTATAAATTGCAATGATGATGTCATAAGTCTTTCCTAAACTACACATAAGCTAACTCTCTGCGCATCATCCATACTGTTGAGATATGTTCACTATACTATTGTAAACTATCTAATACTTAGACAATTTTCTATCTTTTAATACATAAATGAAATTCACGGAGACAAATGACAACCACCAAGACATCTATCTGACCATATTTCCAACAATCTCCCCCTTTGGCATTGATGGAAACATTTGGGAAAATTTTTTAATTCCCAAAATGATGTCATACATAATAAAACAAATAAATATAACTACACAAAAATTGCCTTCAAAACATAACAATTTTATTCATGTTTTGATGGATCATTACATTTCTTTCACTCCTTTACATTGATAGATACATGAGCTCACTTTTACATATACATTTATATCTATACAATTTTCCTCTACATAATAACACAATACTTCCCCCTCTTTGAATAAATGACGAAGTTTTCAAAAACTATATCACAAAAATTTGTTGTTTGTTGTTGATTAGTTCATCATTTTGGATATGCAATCTGAAAATTCAATCTTTAATCTATCAAATTCTTGATTCTAGTTGACTTTGACTATATCTGATATACTGATTAGTGTGCAAAATGCATAGGATGTCACTTCAACTGTGCTCAAGTCAGTATAGGAAAACTTGTCAAAGGAATTCTTTACTAAAAGACATTGCCCCAATTGCCTCTTTAAAATTACAATCTTGGGTGCCAGATATTCTCTAAGAATAGAGAATATTCTTATTACCTTCTCCTTATTAAATTCAATGCTTTTGATAGCACTAAGGATCTTGTCAATCTCATTCTCAAAGTTTTCAATTCTAATCTCTAGTTGATGCAATCTTGTAGTGATTGAATGAATCTCACTCATATGGCCTTTGATCTTTGCATCAAAATCAGATAAGTAATTGTAAGACATTATGCACTATCCATAAAACCTCTTACCTTCAAAAATACACTTTATGAGTTCCTTGATGTTTCTATCAAGTGCCTTCAAATAATTGTGCGCATTGGTGCACACTGTGTTGAATAGGGTTGCATCATGATTATTTTGTGCTTGTGCTACTGCTACTTCAGTTAAGGTTGTGAATTCCCCATCAGAGCTCTTCACCAACTCTTTTTCCTTGGCTTGTAAGTCTAGATTTTCTATAATTGTGGAAACTATCTTCTGCATGCACTCCAAGACTTCATCAAGGGTCTTCTACAAAGACTTTGCAAATTTTTTTTTCTCAAAAACATTTCTCAAAGTGCCCATTATCTCTTTCTGATCTTCATCATCCAATGGAATAGGTACTATTGTTGATGTTCTAGCTACAAATACTACTAAAGATACCATAGTCTTTATCTTTTTTTTCAACTACACTCTTGTTTTCCTCAGCCTCTTTCTTCTTCTACTTCTCTTCTTCTATCTTTTCCTTTTCCTCTTCTTCTTCCTTTTTCTTCTTCTCTTCTTCTCCCTTCTTATTTTTCTCTTCTTCTTCTCATGTTCTTCTTTTTTTTTTCTCTTCCTTTTCATCATCAAAATTGGTATAGGTAGTGATATTTCCAACAATATTTTCCCCGTGTGATACAAATGGATTCTCCTTTGTATCCACAGTTATGTGTGTACTATCCACTTACATAGATTTAGTACCCATAACAATATGATGCAAAGATAGTGCTTCTTATGTTTTCTCTACTTTTTCCTCTTCCCTAGAAGTTGAATCTACTTGTAGATATACTAGACTATCAGCCTTTTCTTGCACACTCTCCTTAAGCACCAAGTACATGTACTTTACTATAGCCTCCTCTATTTCTTTCCTAACCTCTTCATAATTTCCTCCCATCATAAGAATTGTTCTTCTTTAGTTCCTTAGATAGGGCTCAATACCCTTCAAAACTTTGTCAAATTCCTCTTTTGATCCAACATCACATCATAACTTATTTATGGATGTGATCTTCATATTCAAATCTTCTTCTACTTCTCTTCTTTTCCTATTAATAAACCTATTGTATAGGTCTTCAAGAATCTTATTTTTAATTTTATCAAATCTCTTATTCCTCAATATCATATTTCTTATTATAGCATTCTCTAATGGCCTCCTATACATGCTACTATGCATGTTATAAATTTATTCAATTGTACAAAATTGTTATCATTTATAATCTACATGTTCAAATTCTCTAGCTTTGGTTTTCATGCCTACTTTCCTATGACTTTCTTGGCTTCCTATGCATCTTTCTCAATAGGTTTATCTTCATCATCATCATCTAAACTTCTTGAACTACTCACTTGCATGGTTTTCCTCCTTTTGCCAAGCTTTCTACTAATATTCTGTACTCTTTTCTTTGCTTGAGGTGTAGGTTGTCACTTAACCTTCACCACTCTCCTTGATTTCCTCTACATAGTAGGTTCTTCCACCTCAGACTACCTCCTTGATTATTCATAGCTAACTCTAACTAGTTGCAATTGCACAACTATTGCATATGGTGTAATAGGATCTTGTGCACATGGTTGTAACACCATTACACCTTATGAAGGTCCTATCATTGTAATAGGTGTTGTTGCCAATACTTCTATCTACCCACTGGCCTTCATTTCAAGTGCAATTACATTTAGCTCATTGAATTCCTATCTTGACATGCCAAATTCCTTGAGTATGGATCTATGTCCTTCTCTGATTTCTTCTTGCTATCCTTTCTATGGAGCTTAGACTTTACAATCCTTAATCTTTCATCATATTTCCCCCATCTAGGACATTGCGAGTCCTACTTAGGATCAAGTATAATCTGCACATACCCTTCAATTAGTTTTATGCTCATCTCATAGCCCATAACCTTAATGAACTTCACTCCAGGTATCATTTCTTCCATGCATGTGTTATCAATTTCTACCACTAAGCACAAATCACCCTTATACTTTTCTACCATAGAGGGAGGTATCCTATACCGTAATTTCTTCTCAAACTAAAAAGTCTTCATCATCCTACCAATATCAATGTCTCTGACATTCTCAAGTTTAAATATGTAGCTTTGAGTTACAATATTCATTGTGCACCCACTGCTATCCCAATTTATCACTCCAAGAAACTTCTTTATAACATAGAAGAATAAATGAGCCAATCTAAATACTATGCTCTTTATTTTCTTTATATTTGCATATTTTCCAATAGCTACGCTCTGAAAATGTCACACAAATTTACTTTTCTCCTTTTAGTGACCATCACATATGTTGTATGAAGGAATCTAGCTGGTATAGAGTTTACCCTATTGACATATCAATCAAAGTTTGTTATTAGTGACACACACTTATTCAGATTGTATACAACTACCAAACTAATTGTACAATTGACAATGTTTTCCATGTATTTTAGTTGTCATTGAGTTCTACAATTTCTACAGAGTCCTTTGGATAAATATTAGTGGTTACTGAGTAGTCTTAGTTATAATGAAGATCAATAGTGTAAACCATGCCTCTAAGTGTTGCCAAGTTTACTAGTGCAAGCCAAGCCATACAATGTTCACTAAGTTCACAATGTATGTAATGAGAGTCCAGTGATAACTGAGTATCCCAATGATAATGAAGTGACTCAGTTTATACCAAGCTCAAGGTGAGAGTGTTTACCAAGTCATACAATGTAAATCAAGAGACTCAGTTTAAATGACAAGTTTCACAATGTCTAGTGAGCCACTAGTGCAGATGAAGTTTAGGACTTGTATGATGGCCAACTTTGTAATTTTTTTAATTGAATTGATATATATGTAATACATTGTATCATATCCAATATGTATTTGTGTGAAAATATGAAGATGTGAATGTGAATTAAATCAGAGAAAAGTAGGAGTGAATTGTATAGGCCATAACAACATAACGAGCAGCAAATTCATATCTATCACAACAAGGTGATTAGTACTAACAGGAATCTCATTCAACAAGCCAAGTTGCAAATCAAAAAACATCTATTGTTTCATCCTAATAGGTGGATTAGTCAAATGCTTTCACAAGGTAGACCTAACAATGTTTTGTAAATCTCTTTACCAAGTGCATACTTAATTGTATGTTTGTAAATGCTTTCACAAGGTGGACCTAACAATCCTTATTGCTCCTAATTGGGTAGATCATCAAAAGTGATCAATGTAAGCTTTAATAGGCTAACTTTATACTATAGTACTAAAGTTGTGGGTATCATCCCCACCCTAGTTTTACTTTCTATTTGGAAGGTTTCCAAGTCACCAAATCTTTGTGTCTCAGTGTTATGAATACCTTCATATTTTTAGTTTCTTATGCATGCAGATTAGAATTTATATGATTGATTAAGTGCTAATTGAATGGTTGGATTAAGGGTCAAAATTTTTGAATATTTAGAAGTTATTGATTCACCCCTCCCCTCTCAATAATTTAGCTTACTCTTGAATATCTCCAAAAATTGGTATTAGAGTATTGTGGTTCTTAGGAGAAATCCTAACAACTTGAGCAAAGATCATAGCTATGGAGATATTTAGACTTGACAAAGCTATTGATAACAAGAATCTAGATTTAGAAATGGTCATTGCTTAACTCAAGAAAGAAAAGGAGAAAATTCTTCAATCCTTGAAAAGAAGAAATGAACTTGCAATTCAAACAAATGATCATTTCTACATTGAAGAAAGAATTGAAGACATTCATTACAGTAATTTAGATGAAGCCAATGAAGTAATCAAAGAACTCCTAGAAAAGAATGGTTCCCTACAAGAAGAAGTAGGAACACTAAGAAGATAACAAGAAATTTAGTCAGTAAGGTTATGTGAAGTCTTGGAACAAAGAAAAAAGACAAAAGAAGAGATAGATGGAAGGAACAATGAAATCTAGAATCAATCCCTTTAGCAAGTAGACCTTACTGATTAGCTCTCCAATGCAAATGAAGAAATCATGAGCCTAAGATTTGAAAATGAAAGAATGAGGAATGAACTAAATTGTAAAAGGTAAATCAATGAAAGAATGAGAAATGATCTAAAATTTGAAAGACAAATCAATGAAAGCTTGAGGAATGATCTAAACTTTGAGAAGAAAATTAGTGAAAGAATGATGAAATATCAATAAGACATGAATCAATTGAATGAGCACAAAGGAAAAGTAGGAATTGGATATATATAAGAAGGAGACTCGTCCAAGCAAGGAGCTCAAAAGAACCAAATACCTACTTGCAATCATTATTGTAAGATAGGTCATACATCAATCAAATGTTAGAGTAATGGAAAAAAAAAATTTCAATAGAAAATGCTACAATTGCAATCAACATGATCATAAGGCTAGTGAATGCAAATAGAAACCAAGATTTGAAGGAAAATGTTATAAATTCAAGAAACATGGACACAAGTCATTAGAATGCAAAACCATGGTATTGAATCTAGTAGAGAAAATTGTGAAAGCAATATTTGGATGGGACTACAACACCTAGTATAGATATCATTACTGTGGAGAATTTGGACACATTGGAATAAATTGTGTAAAACATCATTTGAGGAAAAGAGACACCACTAAAAGATGTTTCATTTGTACAGAACTTGGCCATCTTGCCAAGAACTATATAAATATTGGTATAATTGAAGATGAGAAGAAGGCAAAAGATAATAACATCTAAAAATAGATAAGACAACAATGGGTTTTAATTTTACCGAGGGTACAAATCTAAGTGATGATCAAGTCACTCAAGAATTGGTTGACTCTACCATTTCTAATTAAGTTCTAAAGGGAGAACTAGAACTAGGCTATCAATGATGAAATCCAAATGAAAGGTGACAAAGATCCAATCTATATTCAGGATACAAGGGGATCATTGAGTGAGATTGGTATCCGTTCTTACCAAGTTACCTTTTCTACCGAGTGAGGTTGGGTCATAGACTCTACCTAGCAAGGTTGAGAGTAATAAAGATACCTATGGTTACCAAGTCATGAAGTCATCACCAAGTGATCAATGCCAAGTAGTGGATGACAATCTATCAACATATATACTTTTGTACAAAGCATTAATGGTGAAATTTCAACAAAAGGCATGGAATAAAAATCATTTCTTATAGTGAAATTTTGAGTGCTATTGTGAAGAGCAATTTTTAGAGCAAAAAAAGTAATTTGAGTGAATTTCCAGTGAAAATTTTCAAATTCTCTCAATCTACTAAGTGAAAATGGAATCCAGTAGCACCAAGGTTAAGTGAGGATCTAACATGTTGGTTCATGGAGTTGAGTGGAAGGTGCCAAAATTCAAGCTCACTCCTATGGTTGTCAAAACCCTAGATCCAAGTGGTGCACAATCCCAAATACCTCCAAACATACTTCTTATCAATGATATTCACACTCATTTCAAATGAGTTATTCAAGAGATGAGTACAGTAGAAATGGATGATGCCCTAGATTAACTATGTGTGAATTGAGTCCTAAAACTCAAGCATCAACATTTGGAAACAAAAGGGTTGACACGCATCCCTCACATGCCCTGTGAATTTCAAATCAAATGGATTAGGCTTATTCTTAGCTAGGTACATAATGGGCAGCTATGGTTAGAACAACCAATTCTAATAACTAAGAAGATGATTCATCAAATCACTAGCCTCCCAATGCTAGCCAAAGCCAAAATGACAAAAACCCTAGGTTGGGTAGAACTAGAAAACAAAACCCTAGTGGAATGGGATGGTAGAGGAATGAAAATTAGTAGTGTCATTGATGTAGAATTGAAGTTTACAATTACATTATTGCACATGAGATATATAGTTGAAGCAAATTGAACAGTGTGTCATGTGAAGCTATGGACTTGGCATAAAAGATGGTTAAGAATGATTTATCATATGACCTTGTTGACCTATTGTTGAGATAGTTCAACAAGAACATGGAAAGCATAAGAACTTCAAAGAACAATCCATGTAAGTTTGGTTCTTTGTTAACTTGCCTATTCTTTTACGTATAGAAATTCTTCGCCTTGAAAACCACTATAGTTTGGAGAAAAGATGTGCTTCTACTCTATCAAATCAATGAGTATATTGTTGAGATGGGTGAGAACTAGAATAGTATCATGGACAACTACTACGATGCATTTAAGGAGAAAATGAACAATAGGTTCAGAATTCCGAAGAAGCTAGTTAAAGACTATAAAGATGATATATGTTTCATGGTGGATAGTGACAAGTTGTATATTTAGGTAGCTAAGCCTAGAATTATGTGGGTAGTACCTCTTGGTTATGAGGTCAACATTGATGAAACAAAGGATATCATTGAAGTTCTTATCAATGAACAAATTGATACTAAGGTTGCATACTTTGGAACGTATGATGAAGCAAAGGTATGTATTGAACATGAAATAAAGCTCCCTCAGATGGTCAACAAAGGGAAAAGAAGGATTGCAAAATTGAAATCAAGTTCATCTCTTTTTGTTAACCAAGCGAAAAGGTGAGGATGAGAAAGGTGAAGAAGCAAAGGATGAGGAAGAGTCTGGGGAAGAAGAACCATTAAAGAAGAAAGGCAAGGTGATCATAACCAAGCCAACAAAACAATCCACTATAGTATTCACATGGAGGTCAAGAAAGAAAGATGAAAAAGAAAGAGGAGACATCATGTCCAACTAACCTCTGCCCACCTTCCAGGACAAATTAAAGCAATTGAAAGATAGAGCTAGTATAATAAATTTCAAGTCTTTGAAATATGAAATTAGAACAGATGAAGAGAAGAAGAAAATAGAAGATCTAGTCATAGAAAAGATGGAACAATGGAAGTACTCCCTTGACCAGCTTGCTTCTCAGATTCCCAATGTCTTAATGGACAAAATATAGCCAAGATGGGAACATGCTATGCAAATTGTCAAAGACATATATGGGCAAACCTTAAGGTAGTTATTACCAAACATATCATATGCAAAGGTAAAAGAGTCACTAAAGAAGAATGAAGGAAAATTGACTTCTCAAATTCAATACCTATCTAATTTTGATGAAGGATATTGAGTATGTTCTGAAGAATGCAACAAACACTTGGAAAAACGTTTATCATCTTCACAAAAAATGTGATTTTCTAGTCAATGTAAAGGATGATGATGATGATGATGACAACAAGGATGAAGAGGATGATGAAGGATAAACAAATGTTTTTATAATTGATTATGAAGAATACAATGAGAAAGAGGCTACTGAGGAAGACAAGTAAGATGATGAGGAGATTAACCTAGTCAAGATAGCTGTAGCAGTCATTACCTCACTTTCTCACTCTCCAATAAAGCTAGTGTCAACATTAACTATAGAGACAACATCATCAAGTTTGATTGTGACCACTAGTGACATCTCAAATGTCCAATCACTCTTTTCCCCTACTTAGCTCATCACATTATTTACAGAAGTAATCTCTACTTCATCTACCAAGCTCCAGACTCCTTCTTCATCAACTAAGTTGGCAACATCATCTTTGGATACTTAAGTTGTAAGCACACCAGTTTTGGGTCCTACAATTTTGGCCACATCAATTTTGGGTTCCTCAAGTATTTCTATAAGTATTCCTTCAGTTAGTACAGTATCAGTTTTTACTACAAGCCCTAATATCTCTACCATTGTTTCTATTCTAGATATAAAAGCAATAAGTGTAAGGATGGTTGAGCTCAAGGTTCAACTGAGCAAAAAAAATTGGGGAAAGGAAAGGGGATAGAGGAAGACATTGATTTAGATGAGGAAATAGTAATCTCCAATTGGGATATTTACTAGCTTACTCTAGATCAAATGTAGACATTTGGTGAACTCCTCCAGAAGAAGGCTAAACAACAAAGGCTAAGAGAGGAGAGAGATAAAGAGTACAAGATAATTGAAGATGCTAAGAATATTTTGGTAGAGGCCATAGGTATTGAGATTGATTCTTCTTGACCTATCTTGTATTAGCTAGTAGAAGCAATCCAAGGAATTAGTGAAGACACTGATGGACAAGATAAGTTGGTGTAGAAGGCTAAAAAGAAGTTTGATGATAAAGTGTTGGAGCACATTGCTCAATAGATAGTCATTCATCAAGTAGAGCTTTCTACAATTTTGGGTAATTTAGAAGCATCATGTTCAAATGTGTCATCACTTTTTGGGAAACTATGTGATGTTTCTAGGTTTACAAAGGAAATAAAGGAAAAATTGTCCAAAATAGATGAAGATCTAAAGGCTAGTGCTTAGTAGCTACAACTTAACCCTAGTTTAAGCTCTACAAACTTCAAGAAAATAAGATTTTTGTCAGATATGCAAGTAGAATTCCTAAGGGAAGAAGCAAGTATCAGATCCACATTGTTTGAAATACGAAACATGATCCTTCCCAACATGGATGCACTGCAAAAACATATTACATATTCAAAAAATCTAATCCATGACAATAACTTCTCTATTGCCGACCATATGATAAAATTGTCACCAGAGGTATAAATTGCACTTCATACATGTAAGGTCATATAGGAAATTTGGGATAAAACCTTGTCAATCATTCTCAAGGTACATTCTAAATTTTTATCTTGTTTTGGTGTTTCTATGTAAATAAGAGAATAAATATTTGGCATTACTATCAAAAAGGGGGAGAGAGACAAATAGTATGAAGAAAAAGATAGAAGACAGTATGGGGGAGAAATATACTATGGGGGAGAACTTGCAATAAGTAAGACATGTACAGAAAGACATGATGTATATAGCAAGAATATGTATAGTATACTTTATATACCTTACAAAATTAATTTTGCAAAAAATCCCAAAAATAGTATACTTTACCGACCAGTATCATGTGGTGATAGATATAAGATATTCAGTTTTGGTTGATAAGTGTTTTTGTCACTAATGCCAAAGGGGGGGATTTTTGACATATGAGTCAAAGTTTTTTATAAGTGACACACACTTATTTAGATTGTATATAGCTTTCGAGATCATTATGCAGTTCACAGTGTTTGCCGTGCATTTCTATTTTCACCAAGTTCTACAATTACTGCCGAGTCCTTTGGAAAAATCTAAGTAGTTCCTGAGAAATCTTAGTTATAATTAAGATTAGTAGTGTAAACTATGCATCTCAATGCATGCCAATTTTACTAGTGCAAGCCGAGCCATGCAGTGTTCACCGAGTTCATAGTGTATGTGATGAGAGTCTAGTGTTAATTGAGCTTCCCAATGATAACCAAGTGACTCAGTTTATACCAAACTCAAGGTGAGAATGTTTATTGAGTCATATAATGTAAATCAAGAGACTTAGTTTATATGATGAGTTTCACAATGTCTACTCAGTCACCAGTGTAGACCGAGTTTAGGACTACTTGGAAGTGATTAGTATGAATCGAGCTTCTATGTCTACCAAGTGCATGATGATGCCAAGTATTGATAGTGGATGTTGAGTATCAAAATCTCACCAAGTTAGTCTTCAAAACCTGAGTGTCTTCAAATGGGTTGACTTTGTGATATTTGTGTAAACTTGTATGATGGCCAACTTTGTAATTTGTATAATTGAATTGATATATATGTAATGCACTGTATCATATCTAATATTTATATGTGTGAAAATATGAAGATGTGAATGCAAATTAAATCAGAGAAAAGCAGAAGGAGTGAATTGTAAAGGCCATAATAGCATAAGGAGTAGAAAATTCATATTTATCATAGCAAGGTGATCAATACTTTAAGGAATCTCATTTAGCAAGCCAAGCTGCAAATCAGAGATCATCTACTATTTCATCCTAATATGTGGATCAGTCAAATCCTTTCACATGGTAGACCTAATAGTCTTTTGTAAATCTCTTTATCGAGTGCATACTTAATTATATGTTTGTAAATCCTTTCACAAGGGACCTATCAGTCCTCATTGCTCCTAATAGGGTAGATCATTAGAAGTGATCAATGTAAGCTTTAACAACCTAACTTTATACAATAGTACTAAAGTTGTGGGTATCATCCCCATGCCAGTTTTACTTTCTATTTGGAAGGTTTCTAGGTCACCACATCTTTGTGTCTCAATGTTATGAATGCTTTCATGTTTCTAGTTTCTTATGCATGCAATTAGATCAAAATTTATATGATGTATTAAATGCTAATTGAATGGTTGGATTAAGGGTTGAAATTTTTGAAGTTTTAGAAGTTATTAATTCACACCTCCCCTGTCAAGAATAGGATCAACCCTCATATTCCTTCCATTGAACTTGGTTTCTAGGTTTGCCTCCACTATTTTCCTGAAAAAATTCTCATTAATAGGATTACAACCTTCATTACTAAATCCTGTGACCTTGTGGATTAGGTCATTATCAATAACAATCTATGCATCATCTAACTAGAACATATTATCATGTATTCTACTCAATATAATTCAAGTCCTCTCATGATTGTCAAATTCTATGTAGAACATATACTTTACCAAATCTTAATCTTCAAGGTGCACATACTCAAACTTCAGGGTTAAGTCATTATTACACATGACTCCTAAGTCCTTGTGAATTTCTTCATCACCTATACTCTCAATTTTGTAATTTATATAACTCCTTATTTATTCTACAAGTAACACATTTTCTAGATCTTGCAAAAATGCTCCTATATGATCATCAAATAATGAAACGAATGGATGTTTCTTGAACTCATACCTTGGTCTATCACTAAAATCATACACTTTTTTACTAGCCATTCCTTTGTAACTATAAATACTTCAAGAAACTAGATTCAATACTCCATAAATACCTCAAATTCATGATTTTAGGGCTTCCACAACTTTCAACTTCACAAACTTGCTTCACACTTCAATTATTGCCAAATTGCCCTTTAATTCACTCAAGAAACTTCACATGAACAAATGGTCCATCAAATTATGTTCATGATGCTTAAATCATCTCAAATTGTACTACATAATAAATGTGTATCTACCACAAACTTAGAATACTATCTCTATTTACCAGTGACCTTGATCTTACAATTCCCACTTACTGTGATCACATCAAGACTTGTGCACTAAACCATAGCTTTCTATCTATTTCTTCTACTTTCTATTAATTGTGTTGTCTCTAGCTCACTCTCTAACATTAGTTTTGACCATTGATTTTCTACTGCTTCTGTAATAGCTTAATTCAAACAAGTTGAGTCACAAACAATCTGTGACTTCAAATTTCCATCATGTACATCAAATAATTTGTCTTCCAATATTGTATGTGAACTCTCTGGATTACTAGAATTCACAAATGATTCTTTTAATTCCTCAACATGTTCTTTGACTACTTCTTTCTGACTATTTTTTCCTTTTATTTTCATTCCTTCTATCATTCCTATTGTTGTTCCTTTTGTGATTAGGGTTCCTGTTAAAGTTCCCTCTATCTATTCTATAGAATCTTGTTAAAGTTCCCATTATGATTTTTAAGTTCTCTATAATTCCTTGCAATATGTCCAGGATTGTTACATTTGTAACAAACAAACTTCTTTTTCTCACCATCATGTGTCTCTCCATCATTAGATCTTCTCAGAGATCTACTTCTTCCATTACATGTAGGGTTAGTATTCCTAAACATTTTACTATTATTATTATCATCAACAAACTTAGGTTTCTTACATTCTAATGACTTATGTCCATAACCATGACAATTATAACAATAGAATTTAGTAATAGGTTTAAAAGACATACCTATACAATCTCTTTTCATATGGAAAATTTCATTGCATATGTAGCATCTACCTCTGAATTCATGTCTTACCTCTTTAGATAAATCATATTTCTTAGGTTCTTTGACTTGCTCTATGGTCCTAGGTTCATCAAATTTCTCTATCAAATTAATTTTCTCACCTTCATTAGACCACTTGAACTTTTCTTTAGGAATATTTGTTATAGGATCTAGTTCTATCCAAATCTCATCTTTCTTTTTTGTCTTCTCTCCAAGAAGATATCCAAGGCCTATCTTGTCATAAGAAGGTCTTTGATGAAATATTTTTTTCATCAATTTTTTTAGAACTTGTGTAAAGTTTCTCTAGCTATTATTTAGCTTGTGTCAACTCTTCTTTCACAATGATGTTGTATTTTTTCAAGTTTGTATGCTCTATCTTAATAGAATCTAATTCATATGTCACTTGACTTAACTATGGTCTAAGGTCTATGTTCTCATATTTTAGATCAGGTTCACTCTTATTGTCACTAGTCTTAAGACTCAACTTTTGCTCAAAAAATTTCAACTCATGTTTCAAGATCTCATTCTCTTTCTTGAGATTTTTTGTATCATCATTAATATTTATCTATGTAAAAGGTTCCTTGCTAGAGTTAAGATCATTAATTTCATCTTATAGTTTACCGATGCAAACTTTTACATCATTGTATCTATCTTTCAAGTTATCCCTTTCTTTAGTAAGAAGGTCAATATGTTCAAGGGCTTCTTCAAGATTCTTCTTCAACTGTTTCATATTCAGTGGAATCTTACTTAAATTCTTAAGCCTCTTCAAAGTAACTACTCTTTGATACCAGTTGTTAGAAATATATAATACTAAGAGGGCGGGGGGGGGTGTGAATCAGTATATTACAAACTTTTTCCCACAACTAAATATTATTAATTACTTTATATCTTACATATGAATGTAAACCAATTTTTTTTAATAATAATTATAACCATATACATATAGAACTCATAACATTGTTATTTGTTAACTAGGGAAACCCTAGCCAAGGGAAAATCTCGGTGCGAATGATACCCACTAAATGATTCACTACACAATAGGATCTAGTTAAGGATATTGACCATGTTAGGAGTCTATGAATTACATATAGTGTCTCGAGTCCTTGTTAGAGGACTAGGACTTGTTAGAAGCCTCAGCTCTATTAGGAGGTTGTAGATCAATTACAATGTATGCAAGAAGAGCCCATTGCCCAAACATGCAATTATACAATTAAGTTTTTTCATAATATAGATATACACACAATACTTGCTTGCTACTATAACTCACACTTTCTCTAATCTTACATCAGATTTTGCATCACATAAAGCATGAAAATAGTTCTCAAAATAGTTTGCATCTCACATCTAATCATGCACCTTTCACAATATTTGTGTATAACATACATTCACTTTGCATCTCTTATCTTGTTAGTGTACTTCATAAGAACTGTACTTATATCTTGCACATTAACAAATTATTTCTCAATTGGCTTCTATGTCTTGACACACTTGACATAATATAAAATAATATCCACATAGTTGGCTTAACATGGTTTAGTAATTATTTTGAAATTAAAATAATTCCTAAAGTTTTACAACTTTGGTTTCTGCTATGCTCTTTTCTACATTGTTAAACACCAACACAGTTAAACTTACTGTAACTTGTGATGTACAGACTGTAGACACATGCACATTGGTATACATCATAATCATGATGTCATAAGCCTTTTTGCAATTTTTCCCAAGATAACTCTATGCAAATCATCTATACTATTGAGATATGTTCACTATACTAGTGCAAACTATCTAAAACTTAGACAATTTTCTATCTTTGAATGTATAAATGAAATTTTAAGTATATGTTTCCATAAATTAAAACCATAAAGACATCTATCTGACCATATTACCAATATATCACAAATAAAATACCTTGTTGACATGGCTTCTTTGGTCAAAAGGGTTGTGGTTTTGTTTAGATACAATGCAACCAATATTTCAGAGTCAAGATTAGATTTTGCAGAATAGGAACAAGATGGATGAGGAAATGGGGTTAATTTATTTACAAGTATCTAATAGTATACAATTTCATCTTTATGTGTGAAATCCCCTCTAGATATGTGGACC
The DNA here is from genome assembly GCA_028749045.1 of Cupressus sempervirens. Classification (NCBI taxonomy): domain Eukaryota; kingdom Viridiplantae; phylum Streptophyta; class Pinopsida; order Cupressales; family Cupressaceae; genus Cupressus; species Cupressus sempervirens. Next base: position 765,927,940 of record CM053792.1, on the reverse strand, counting down.
AAGCTTGATGGCTTTTTTGGTATAGTGAATGAGTTCAGGGTACTTTAGATCAAGGCATAACTTACCTCTATTGTACCAGATTCTTTTCCATCCATTAAGGACTTCTTGATGAAGTTCAAACAACAAAGATATTTATTTTAGGGTTATGAGAAAACCAATATTGACACTAAATGTATCTACCTAATTCTTTCTAAGCTTCATGGTAACTTTCAAAATTTTTATTCTACCTTCTTCTCCACCAAAGATGCTTTTGGTAATAGATTTATAATGCCATCCTTTGAGGTTTTTTTTTATCATTTGACTCAAGAGAAAGCTAAGATCTCTCTGTTGGATTTTATCATAGGCTCATAGACTTATGCATTGGTAACATTGCCATCTTTTCGGATGAAGGATAAGACACATAAATAAAATTCTATAAAGTCTCAGATTGATTCTAGCCTTCATAGTTCACTAGGATCACCTCCTCCGAAAGGAGGTAAACCAAAGCTAGGAAGAAAGAAATGTTCTTATTGTAATAAGCCATATCATGATGAGTCACATTACTATGAGAAGTTAAATTGCTATGCCAAATAGGTTTTAGATTTTATAGCTCTTGTTTAGAAGAGAAACATTGATATTCCTTCTACTTCTCACAGATCTTCTTATTCATCATCATTTAAGTTAGATGATAAAGATATAGAAAAGGGTCATGCACTATGTGCAACTACTACTCTACCCTTTTCTTGATGGTTACTAGATTTAGGTACTTCACACCACATGACATCTTCTTAGGATTTTTTCTCTTCTTTTGAGGCTTCTCCTATTCCAAACATTTTGATTAGAACAATACTATTATGACTATATGTGGGAAAGGTTCTATTGGCATTGATGATGGTACATTTCATGATGTACCTTGTGTTCCTTATTTTTCCTCTAACATTCTCTCTATCTATCAGGGTACACACAGAGGGACATGGAAGATGATTGAGTTTGCACAAGATTTAATGTAGATCAGAGATAGTGAGATAGGAAATATTATTACTATAGGGATTGTTGATTACTCTTACCACCTATAATCTTTCTCTCATTTTAGTCCACCATCTCCATTATTGGAGACTCACTCTCCTTCTTCATGAGATACTATTGAGGTGAAGTCAGGTCACCTGAACTTATGTGTTATTCCTAAGACCAGTGTTGTGACTTCTACACCTCTACCTCCTATTCACATTCCATCTATCACATAGGATTACTCTTCAACATTTCCTCCTTTTAAAGATCCATTCATCAAGCCACTTACTATAGTTTGAGGATATATTAGAGGACACACATCTCCTCTCAGATGATAGATTCAACACACCTATTATCCCACCTCTATTGGAGATTCCATTTTAGGATTTTTATGCCATCTCCTTTGAGCATCATTTGGGACTTCTAGTTGCACCTTACATACTTGTGCTTTATCATCCTTGTCCACTTCCTCTATTTCCTTTAGACAAGAGCCACATTAGTATGTTCATTAACACAATATTTTTTCCATTCTAGGGAGCTATGGAGTCTCAAGCTTTGATCATGGGGGCTTTCATTGCACCTGTGGTTTTGAGAGAGTCTCTTGAGATGTTTCGTTTGTGCATCATTTTCTATCTATTTTTCGAGTATGGTTTTTCCCATTTGATTTTCCCTATTTCTCTAGTTCATAGAGATTTGATTATGATTGGTTACCTCATCAAGCCTTGTCAGAACCCAATTTTTCATTCAACATTTTAGTTTCCTTTCTTTTTTTGTATTTTTTGTAGCTACATTTTGCTACACCCTTAATATTGGTGTATATAGGGTTGTGAATAGTCAACTTGTGGCTATCTTAATCCTTAATTAAGTCATGTTGTCATTATTATATTGTTATTTAGGTAGGTAGGTCAGCCTAGGTATTATGTAGGGTTGTGTCTATTCAACCGAAGCATAATTAGGTATATAGGAGGTTGTGAGTCTAATTTGAACATCAGATCATGAAGTTTGTACTCATTGGAGATATTTGGAGGTTGCCCCCTTGAAGTGGCCTATTAATCTCAGTTATTATTAAGTATTTATATAATATTTCATATTATTTCTTCTATTGTGCAAGTTATTTCATTACAAGTGGTATCAGAGCATGCCACTAGTCCTTAGGACACTAGACTATGCAAAACCAATGCATACATTTTATTTTGCTTCCTTCCACACCATTGTAGTAGTTTTACACCAGAAAAATGAAGAGGGTTTTGAACAACCCATTTCATTTTTTAGTGAGTCACTCCAACTTGTAGAGATAAACTATGAAATCAATGAAAAGCAAGCATATGCTCTTGTGAAAGATATTAAATATTTTAGGTGTTATTAGGTGGGTGCTATTATCATAGCATTTGTTACTAGTGCTGTTGTAAAGGATATCTTTTCTCAACAAGAAATTTTTGGTATGAGATGTAGATGGATTAATAGATTCCAAAAATTCAAAATTGAAATCCATATAATAGAACTAATTAGTGTTGGAAAAATGATACATTTGTCATTAGTTACAACACTTATTTGATTCTAAATGCTTACCGAGTTCATCACTTAGTTTATAGTTCATACCAAGCATTCGTTGGTTACCAAGTATGTTTAGCAGTATTTACCGAGTCAGGAAGGTAAAACAAAGGTTTTAGTGTTTACCGAGTCAGAAAGGTAAACGAAGGTTTTTGGTGTTTACCGAGTCAAGAAAGTAAACGAAGGTTTTAATGTTTACCGAGTTAGATAGGTAAACGAAGGATTTAGTGTTTACCGAGACAAGAAGGTAAATGAAGGCTTTAGTGATTACCAAGACAGAAAGGTAAAGGAAGTATACAGTGCTTACCAAGTGAATCGAAGGAGTTAGTTTCTACTGAGTGACACAATGTTTACCGAGTCACCAGTGGTTACCAAGTCCCAAGCTACTCAGAGTGATTAGTATGGATCGAGCCCCTACCTCTACCGAGTACATGATGATGCCGTGTAATGTAGTGGATGCCGAGTGTCAGAAGGTCACCGAGTGAGTTTGAGGAACCTAAGTTTTCTACTATCTGGCCGACTCAGTAATGTTTTGTCCACTTGTATTTGGCGGACCTTGTTGCTATAAATATTGGAATGGTATATAGGTAATGCATTGTGCCATTTGCAAAAAAAAAAAAATAGATATGATGAAGAGAAGTAACAGTGAAGTAAGAGCGAATTGAAAGAGAATCATCAGCGGAGTATTCAACAAGGTTATCAAGGAGCAGAAAAGGTATATCCATCACATCAAGTGATCAGTACATAAGATCTAATCAGCCAACCAATTGCAAGCAGATCCACTGCTTCATCCTAACAGGTGAATCAGTTTTGTAAATCCTTTAACAGGGTAGACTTAACAGTCTTTTGTAAATCTCCTAACAGAGTGCATACTTCATTGTATGTTTGTAAATCCTCTAACAAGGTGGATCTAGCAGTCCTACTTGCTCCTAACAGGGCAAATCACCAGAAGTGATCACTGTAAGCCTTAACTGGCCAACTTTATACTGCAGTATTGAAGTTTCGTGGGCATCGTCCCCACCCCAGTTTTACTTTCAATTTGAAAGGTTTCTGGGTCACCAAATCAGTGTGTTAATCTTTTTCATGCATACAATAAAGTAGATGAATGCATGGTAAATTTGTTATTATGATGAATTGGTTTAAATTTTAAAGTTACTGATTCACCCCTCCCCTCTCAGTAACTTTGTTAATCCTGAATATTTCCAACAATTAAAGGCCAAGGGTTAGCAAAGTTAATGGCTAATCAAATTTAGATTCCAATCAGATAAATGTTGCAAATGAAGATCATTGACCTTATACATGTGACATGGATGAAACATATGGAAGCACTTCCTAATCTAACTAATAATGAAAAAAGATCTATTAAGTTGTAGGCTATTAGGTATATTATCATTGGTGAGAACCTCTGGTGGAGAAATTTTGAAGGAGTATTGTTGAAGTATATTGACCATAAAGAATCAGCAAAGGTACTTATTGAAATGCATTTAGGAGTATGTGGAGGCCATTATATGGCCAACACTACTTCTTTTAAGGTGGTGAGAGCTTGCTATTTTTGGCCAAGATTATTTAAAGATGCCTATGCCCTAGTCAAAAAATGTGATCCTTTCCGAAGGTTTGCTAGTAAGTTCAAATTATCTAGAAATACTCCTTTAAAGTCAGTAGAAGTAAAAGCACCTTTCCAACAGTGGAGAATGGACTTCATAGGTGAAATAGAAAATAAGTCCATTATAGGTTATTCATGTATTCTAGTAGCAAAATTTTTTTTTACAAAATAGGTAGAGGTCATTCCTACCAGGAAAGATACTAGCAAAGTTGTGAATAATTTTCTATTGAACAATATAATCACTAGATTTGGATGTCCTAAAAGGATAGTAATAGATAATGCTATGTGCTTTAGATCAAAATAATTCATATTCTTTTGTGATAATTATGACATTATAAAGTCAACATCATCTCCCTATTATCCACAAGGGAATGGACAAGCTAAATCAACCAATAAAAGTTTGTTGAAAATTATAAAACGAACACTAGATGATAATAGGAAGACATGGTATTCCAAGCTACATCTAGTAGTTTGGGCTTATAGAGTGATAGTTAAGAAAATAATAGGTGTTTCACCTTTTGATTTCATGTATGGGTTTCAAGAAAGAATGCCTCAAAATAACATGATTGGTCTATACAATTACATCCAAATGTATGATGATGATATCATAGATGACATGTGAGAAAGGATAGATGAAATGGTAGGATTGACAAAGATCACAAAAGAAGATTCTACCAAGAATGGTAAATTATATTTGCAGGCAAAAAAATTATATGATTAAAAGAAAATTGCATGAAAATTTGAATTAGATGATTTGGTATTGATGTGGAATGATAGAATGAAGACAAGGGTAAACATGGAAAGTTTGACCAAATCTAGCTAGGCCTATCTTTGATTCATGAAAACTAGGGAGAGGTTTCATATCTTGTCAAGGAATTATCAAGAAATATTCTAGAATTTCCAATTCATGGATAATTCTTGAAGAAATACTTCTATTGAAGGTAATTTTTTTTCCATGAATAATAGTTAGGCTTGTGTACATTTTTAAATTCTTGTATATATCTTTTTTTTTTATATATTTGTTTTTATTCTTGTTGCATGTGCATAGGTCTCTAAAATGTTGTCACTATTGTCAAACTTATGGTATGCTTCTACTAGAGTTTCTTAGCCCTCTTATGAATATATTTTATTCATCATCCCTAGATAGAGCCACTATTAGCCCTTTTTTGTGTGCCCTATTTGTTTCAAAATAGTCCTGCAATATTTTTGAATTCTTAATGGTCATGTTCCTTGAGTAGGGTAGGATTTTCAAAAAATCCCTACTATTAAAATAAAAAGCCTTTGAAAGGGTTGTTTCCCTGCTATTTTTAGAATTTTGTGCAAAATAAAGTCAATTATTCAAATCCTATCTTTGATTAAACCTTGATTAGGTCTTGGTTGGGTTATTTTCTAGTTATAAATATGTTCTTTTAACCTAAGTGATGAGTTTTTCTTGGTAACCATTTATCTTCAAGAGATCTATAGCTCACACTTTCTTGCAAAATGAAGATGTTGTTTATTTAAGAAATGCGAGGATGCAAGCTTTTAACACCTATCTTGTAGGACCTAGAAGATGAAAAAATACTCAAGTTTGATCTCTACCATCAGATCAAGCAAGATCGATGCTTCTTGCTTTATCACAAAATGAATGTGTTTGAGGTTTAACCAAAGCAAGAATACAAGCTCTTAATGCATGTATAGTATGGACCTATTTCAAACTTCTTGAAGTGTGTCATCCTCATATGGCAACTATCACACCACAATTGGTTCTTGAGTTAGACTAAGTTTTATTCATTCGTTGTTTCCTAGTTGTTGATTAGATTGAAGATAAAGGGTTGTCGCACACTCGAAAAAAAAAAGTCTAAGAGCTTTAAGAAAAGTGAGAATGCAAGATTTTGATGCATGTCTAGGTGGGCCCGAATTGCATTGATTAGTTTGAATAATGAGGCTTTTCTCAGCAATTAATTAAGATGGAAATCTACAATAGTTGTAATCTCACAAAATAAAGGTGAGAGGTTTTTAACCAAAGCGAGAATGGAAGCAACTGACACATGGAGTTGGTGGGTCTAGTTTATATTGTGAGCTTAAATAGGATTGATGTTAGGATGAAGTATTATGTGGCATATTTTGATTCACTCTTAGTGTTATGCATAAAAAAATTAAAGTATTTTCCTAGCCATTAGATAAAAGGATGATCAATGCTTCTCGCTATCTCACAAAATGAAAATGCAATCTATTTAAGAAATGTGAGAATACAAAGGATGGCCATGTTTCCTAGTGGGCCATCCTTGTAACATACCATCATGGAAAAGTCATAACCATCCAAGTATCTAAAGATCTATGGGGGTGACATCTTCACAAATATAAGATGCAAGGTTTTTAACCAAAGTGAGAATGCAAGGAAGTGACATGTCTCTTAGTGGGCCCATTTTCTAAAATAATGTTAAGAAAACCTAGTTATGTCCTGATTATCCAATGTAAGTTTAATCAAGGGTTGTCGTGATCTCATAATTTTGAAGTGCAAGGATTTTAATCAAAGTAAAAATATGAGGAATTTACATGTGTCCCACTAAATAAAAGGTGATGCAGTATCAAGTTTGAATGGTATCCATTGGATTTTGTTGAGATCAATGACCAATTTTCAAATTATTTATACTATATACATAATTTGATTGTTAGAGCATTAATAGTGTTTCAAGGAAACCTCATATGAATAAATTTTTCATAAAGTCTATAATTCATTCCATGATTTGGTACAAAGAAAAATAAAATTAGAGTTGAGTGAACAAAACCTATAGTTTGTCAGCTTTTATGCAACAAATTGTTGTAAACAAGTTTCCTTGTTGTGATCAAAGAATTGCGAGTAAGTACACATGTTTTTGTGAAAGTCTTTTTGTTTTAAATTTAATAAATTAGTAAAAATGCCTCCATGAAGAGGATTTTCTAGAAACATAGGCTATAAACATAAGAAAAATTATTATAATTTCTTGGAACAATTTTTTCATTTCTACAAATGAAACTACAAAAGGAAAGAAATTGGTTACAAAAAACCCTAGACCTAGAGTTGATGAGGGTTTCTACAATAAAGGAAATTGGTTAAAAGATGTAGAAACATCAATGAGTGCTTTGGAGTTGTTCAGGAAATGTTTTTTATAAAGAAACCATGATACACCATTGAATAATGTTTGGGAATTTGACATCAAAAAAATAGTTGTGTTAGGTCTCTTCATGGATGATGATTTTCTAACTATGTTTGCAAAAAGGTATGATGTTGTGTTGTGGTTCGTAAAGAACCACACTACAAAAAATCTATTTAGGGTAACTATTGAGGTGATCAAAGAGATTTTTATGTTAAACCCTAACTTGGTTCTATGTGAAAAGATTGATTTGATTTATTTGTAGTCAAGGTATAATGCTCAGAGGATATACCTTCAAGGACCACTACAAGATAATTTTGCAAAGGAAGGGCATTTGACACTTGTAACACCTTCTACCCCAAAACCATTATTAAATAAATATTTCAACCCTAGGGCACAGGTCCTCCATATTACCTTCTACAATATTTTTGGCATGGAAGAGTAGGAACACATCCTAGGGTCCTTAATTTTTTTGATGGCTCAAATCTTGCAGAATGGAATGAGCTCCAATTTTATTTTACATTCCGTTTACCTAAAGAAATAAACAATGGAATAATTGGCATAAGAAAGGATAAAAATGAAAAACCCTTCTGGTGGTATTCCTTTTTAATGGATATGTGTCTATATAAGCATATTTTTGACTTTCCTAATGATTGAGAAAAGGATGGAGAGGAGCTACTAGTTCAACTCTTGAGTGTCGATATGACTTGGGAAGTCACAAATGCTAATTTTGTCTATTTTGTTAGTTTTTTGCATCAAAGATGAGGATGTTGTTAAGATGAGACAACCCTCAAATTCCTAAACCCCTACTAGAGTTGATCAGGCCTAAGGATCATGTTAAGAGTTTAAAGGTGAGCTATAATTGGGGAGACATCATCGCATATTTAGTGTCCAATATTTCTAGAGTGTATGGTTTCAAGGAAATCCACATGTCCTACCATACCAAGTGCCCTTAAAGGTAGGAATTATTGATTTCTTATGGAAGATTGGAGGACTAGAAGAGAAGGACTTGCTGGGAAGGTCTAGACGGACAATACTTATAAATTTTATAGTTGTCCACAATTTTGTGATGACCAAAGGAGGATAGAGACACTTGGGTAAGGTTCTTGATAGATATCAAATGGCACAATCTCATTCCCATTTTATAGATCAAGAAGAATTTTTTGAAATGTTTAAAGAAATAACTAAAGAAAAATCCTATGAACATATATTTTTCTTTCCTAAAGATATAATTAGGAATGACTTCTCTTTAAAAGAACATGAAGTAAAGAAAGTAAAATGGAGAGTTTATAATAGGGTTTTGGATTTTTTTAATGCTTTAGATACAAAGTATAACCCTTTGGTTGATATCAAGTTTTGTGGAGATAAGGTAGATAAATTGATGGCACATTTTTTGGGATCGTGCAAACCTTGAATGAAAAGAAGGATGCACTAATAAAAGCATTCCCAAACCAAGCCAAGGAAGTAGATAGGATAATGGTGAATAGGATTTTCATCAATCTAGGGAAGTACACCCTCCAAAGGAAGGTCAAGTATATAGTTTCTAGAAATGTGGGGATATGTCCTATGCTAGTTTTTAAGAGGCAATATTTAGAAAGCCCACCCTCAAACCAACAACTAAAAGATAGAAAATGGAAGAGGGATCTTCATCAAAGGTACAAGAGTATTCTCCTTCCCAAAACCTTATTCATTTTGATAATGAAGACTCCTTAAGGGGAAAATTGAAGGAAATGAGAGGTCAAGATGATGCTCTAATAACAACATCAGAAGTGGAGAAAGGAATTCCTAAAGAACCCCTAGTGCCATTCTTAGCCCTCATTGTTGAATATTTCAAAGGGAAAGAGATGGATCATGTTGTAGAATAGCTTGCTAAGAAATTTTTGGATGATGATGAATTTTTGAATTCTAGGGATTTTATCCCATTTTGAGGCAAAGTGCAAAAAGGTAAAAGTAGAGCAACCTAACACACATGACTCTAAGATTGAAGAGAAAATAAAGGCTAAGTTGATACAAGATTTTAATCAAATAACCCTTGAAAGAGGAAAGAAACTACTCAAAGATTTAGGTGTCTTTATACTTCTACAATGGGACATTGCTAATGAAATGTTTTTTGAAGCTATTAGGAAGGAAAAGGAGACTAAGTTTAATATCAAAGACAAAGTTAATGAAGCCCAAAAAGGGGTAAAGTATAGTAATGATCACAAGGCCCTAGTGATGTGGTCTATTCAGAAGAGAGACAAATCAAGACTCTAGGAAGCTTCAAATGCAGAGCATAGAAGAATCCTAATAGCTTACATAGTAGGAGATGTAGACAGTGAAAAAATGGAATGCATGAATAAAGAGATGGCTAATTTTGGTGTGGAAGTTGATGTGAAAGACAAGAAAAAGTTTCTAGAATTAAATTCTAGATTTTAGAATGTATTAGAAGCTTATTATGAGAGGGGGAGGAATATTTATGAAATGGACAATGTCATTTCAAGTTTGCAACAACAAAATGGAAAGGGAAAAATGGGGGAGAAATCTAGCCATCTTATGATTGCAACTTCTCTTGCTCTACCTCCTCCCATGGGACCAATCATTGAGATCCCTAATACACCCCAGAATCAAGAGTATTACACTATAGATAAGTTGAGTGAGGAAAAAGCTAAAGTTGCAGTAGTATAGGTAGAGGTGCAAATTCAATATGAGGATAGGGTCAGAGATACACTTTTGTTCCTAGTAGATAGAATAAGCTAGCCTCTATTCTATTTGGAGATGTCAAGGTTAGTAGGCATTTGAAAGGACTTATAAAATAATGATGCTACCTTGAGAGTAATTTTGAATAAATGGATTAGTAGGGAGGATAATATCACTACTTTATGTTTCACTTTCATTGACAAGATTGATGGCCAGATTGAGAAAACATATGATCAAGCAAGTGACCCACTAGATTTTGATCTAAATAGAGATACATTATGAAGAAAGGTGAGAACCCACTTCTCCAAATATCTCAGTAGGAATTTTGATCTTTTCCATAATTTCCTAAAGGGCCTTGGCATTAGAAAAGATAAAGAGGAATGGAGAAATGAATTGAAACAAAAAATGAGTATCAGGATGAATACTGTTGTTGATAAGGACAATTATATTTGGTTTGCAAGAACTATTGAAGAAGTGGTTAATGTCCAAATTCCATTTGATTCTTTCAAACAAAGTTTTGAAGAAAATAAGAAATCAGGAAAAGACATTTTAAAGAGAGAGCAAGCATTCCTCAATTTCAATTGACCAAATGAAAATATCTTTGACAGGTGGATGGCATTATATGTTTCAACTTCAAAAATATTATAGATGGCATATGAGAGTAAATTAATAGATAAATCTACAACTACTCGAGAGAGAGAGAGAGAGAGAGAGAGAGAGAGAGAGAGAGAGAGAGAGAGAGAGAGAGAGAGAGAGAGAGAGAGAGAGAGAGAGAGAGAGAGAGATGTTTCACAAGGCTATTCAGGTAACCCTAATAGATATGGAGGAGATGATCCCTCAACCAACAAAAAAAGTTAAAGACATAACACCAAAGGTGGTTGAGGAAAAGGACAATCAATTGCCTATTGCAGATACTAAAGAATTAGATCAAAGCATAATAGACGAAGAGAAGATGGCCCCATCAACTGAAGAAGGAAAAAAGGAGAAATAAAAATCATCAAAGGATATAGAGGAATAAGAAGTACAAATAAAACATAACAATCTCTAGCCCCACCATAGAGCATTTGATAGAAGATTCATCTTATTGTCAAACAAAAAGAACCATGAATTCTTTATGTTTCCTCATACAATGAAGAAAATGACATTTTTGTCTTCTTGTGCAATCCATTGATTTGGGAAGTTTTCCTTTTCCCTCTAGACCTAAAGCTTGTTGCAACTCATACTATATAAATGAGTTCCCAAGGCTAGAAAAAGGGCTTGAGATTAATTTTGTTGAACTAAGTCTTGTTCATTCTAGAGTAAATCCATGTATACTATATATTTTTGTTCTAGATTTTGAATGAAAAAGTTAACTATTTCTGGTCTAATTGAGTTGTCTTCTGATAGAAATTGTCATTAAATTGTAAAAAATTCAATGAAGTTAATACAAAAAAATTTTAACTTGATTTTTCATTCTAGATCATGTCTCTTCTTTTATCTCCATTTTATTCTCTTAGATTAAAAAGAAAAGTGTTTTACATTTCCATTGTAATTCACTCTGAGTTATATATTTCAATTTAATTTTTCTAATACTAAGGGCTTGTGTAAATGTTTAATGTAAATTGGAAGAATTATATGGTTTTTCTTGAATATTTTGATAAGTATGAGATTTAGAAATAAATATTTATATTCTTTTCACAAAATGTCAAAATAGATCCAGAATAAAATGTCAAATTCTTGTGAGTAATTAGCCCAATAGATAAGGTATTGGTCATCCTTAAAATTGATCTAGTTTGGAATATCTTATATGGTACAAAAATTCATATAAATCAATCATTTTATTATTCTGTTGGTAAATTTTTGAAACATTATCTTGTACTTGATTCATTGAGTCTTAAGGTTTGATAAATAGTCATTTGTCATCTCTTTTATTGTCCAAGAATTAGAATAATTAGGGATAAATTATATTTTATTTTAGAGTTCATGTTGGGTAAAAGCACAAATCTGTGTCACCATTTATGATACAAAAACCTGTATTGGTCAAATCTGATTTCTCTATCACAACTCATTTTTTTTCAAAAACTAAAAATACCCTTTTGTAGATCTAAGATTCAATATCATCATTATATAATTTTTTTAGTGTTTTGTTTAGTTATAATATGTTATAATCTCAAAATATTATAAGTCGATATTTCAACATTTTAGAAGATGCTCCCTCAAAAAAGGAAAAGAATAGTAAATCATATCAAAAAAAATTTGAAAATTATATTTATCTCTAGAGGAGAGAATCCTCTTCATGAATATGTAATTTTTTTTTCAAGAAGGTATAGATTTGATAGGCAAGTTTTGACGAGAGGAAAAAATTGTTGGATTCTGATAAGGTCAAACTTGAGTAATTATAATAAAGAAAATATACATCAAAAATAATTATTTATTTTTTTGTTCACTAGCTATACATGTCATCTATAAGATATTTTCAAATTAAAACAAAAAAAGATGATTTGCATATACTTTTTTGACAGGAACTACACCCTATATTTTTTATAGTTTAAAAAGGCACTTCAAAATAAAATAAAATGAATAAATTCTTACTCAAAAAATTATAAAAATTATAGACATAAAATTCATCCAATTCTACACATTTCATCAGTTTACATCATCTTCATATTTCAAACATAGATACCATTTTTTTTGTCATTAATGTTGAATTCTCACATTCTGATATCTCATTTCTTTATAAAAGGTGACACAAGTTTGTGCTTTTACCCTATTGAGAGTTTGAATTTGAAATGAATAAAGGTTGAATTTCTTGGTATACCCACCTAAATTCTATAGAGTTCAATGTGGAGAAGACATTGGAGTCTTGCAAGTTGGTCATTTTATTTTGCTTCTCAAAATGTCCATTATGGTCTCTAGCTAACCCCTAAGTATTTTGATCTTGTAAGAGGTTGTTAAAATTCCATCAAATCAGAAGCAAACATGCTCATAAGATGATAAGTAGATATAATATAAAAATATGTTCAGATTGTTTATAGATGCACTGGTTAGAATTGAAGTTCTTGTAGTGGATGTGTGTTGATTCTTCTCTCACCTAGTGAACTAGAGGAAGAGCCCCCTATTGAAAAACTGGGTGAGACTGTCCTTGTTTGTTTAGATATATTTTATTTACATGATTTCTTTGCAATCTTGTGTGAATGATTTTTTAATCTATTTTTTTGTTAATTTGTTCAATTTTGAAATAAAGAAAACTATGGATGTGTGAGTAAACAACTTGCATGTATTATTGCATAAATCCTATTAAGTTGTAATTGCTTGATCATTTATATTGAAATTTACTCCTCTTTTCCATCATCTTGAATGTTCTGTTAAGCATATTATCCTATTTTTCACACTATACCAAGAACCTCACATTGCTCATATCATTCTATTTGTTACATTATAACATAAACTTCTTGTCATGGTTAAACTTCCTATCATAGTTGAACTTCCTAACGCATCTAAATTCTCTATCCTAGCCCTTGTCATTATTCTACATATTTGAAAATTTAATAATGATCTTTAGTATTGATAGATAACCTATAAATTTGAACTATTAATGGTGATTTATAGTAGTGATTAAGATAAGTGTGATTGTGAATTGTGATTTCCATTTTTAGTAATTAGTACAATAGTGTTACATTTTAAGTAATTAGATTGAATTCATATGTGAAGAAAGGTTTCTTTATAAGAATAAGAATATTCTATGAAAAATATTTCTATTCTTTAAGAAATTATTTGAGGTGTTTCTTTCAATTCATTAGCCAAAGAATTTTTCATAGTGTTCAAATTAGATTGCATCCATAACCACTTGGATTTTTATTTCCACCCGTTTAGCAAATAGTCATTATATCTCTCATCAACCGATAAGTCTCAGATTGACACTCTTAGAGTATTCTATTCCATTTTATATCTCAAAATAATTCATTGAAATAGACCCCAACATTGCCATGCAATATGGACACAAAGCTCAAGAATGCAGATCTAAAGAAAAATCTAACTAGACACCTAAGAATCAAGGAGATTCACCTAAGCCGGGTTAAAAATTAAATTGGGATTACAAATAAATGGTACAATTTTTAGTTATGTGTCGAATATGGTTATATTGTAGTAAATTGTATCAAGACACATTTCAGAGGTAAATCCAAGAGTTGGATGAATGGAAGTTTGGTTTGTTATAGCTGTCACAACATTGGACATTAGAAAAGGAACCATAGGACCCAAGAACCAACACCTAGCAATGAAAAGAAAAAGGTGAAAAAGAGAGAGGTGAAAATATATTTGAGAAGATAAAGAACCAAATGTATCAAACCTAGAGCAAGAAGCAAGAAGCAAGCAAGAAGCAAGAAGCATCTAAAATAGTGAAGTTGAGATCACACAATTCAATGGATTAGATGATCATACTACCTCAAATTAAGAAAAGAAGATATGTGAGGAACTATATTTCAAATGAATTATAATGCATAAGTTTGTAACATGTGATGTATTAAAGTTAATATCTACATAATATGAAATTCATTGGGATAGATCTTAAGTAAAAATTTAGAAGAGAATGTATGTACACAATTGATGTTGAACATTAGTATTGATATCTATTATGATCGAGTTACAATTTAGATCAAGCTCTTGTATCAACTGAATTAATATGTTTGACCAAGCTATGATCAAGAATAGGAATGTAGTTGCGATCAAGTTGATTTCATGACCGAGCTATTGAATGGAAGTATAAAGGTTGAGTTTTCTTATGTGAGCCAAGACAATTGTCATACACCTTGCATTTAACTACTAAAATTATGAAGCATTAAATGAAAGAGAATTTTAACCATTTGATAGTATTTAGTCAATTTTGAGATCATTTTTTCATTCACCCAATGATTAAGAACTCTTATATACATACCAAGGCAACTGTAGAAGGATTCTAATGAATCACATTAGCTAAACTGTGTAAGTGTGCAAAGTTCTTTTGACTTGAGTTAATCAATTTGTGATATTATTCAAACTTAAAACCCTACTTTACAATGACATCATCTAAAATTAGAAGTGGGAAGAGGGAAGCAGTGAAGGGCATTAATGCTTATATTGTGCATAATGATGCATGCCTTCCTCCAAAATTAAAGGCATATCCAAAGGTTGTGATGACTAGAGACTTATTTGAAGCATTGTCATTGATTCCACCTTGTGTTATTATGGTGCATGATGTAATGTCATGATACATGTATAATATTAGTGAGATTGGTGATTTCAAATTGAGGAATGCATATGATAAGCTATACAAGAATAAATTATTGAAGGAGAAAAATAGAGTCATCTCTGAGAAAGGCCTAACTCATGCCCTAGCTTTTCCCAAGGTATTCAAGGAAGAATGGGTTAAAACTATTTTAAGGAGGATGCATGATATAAAGTTATGGCTAGAGATCAAGCTAGTTAAAATTAAAAAATCTATCATACATAAAGTAACTAGTTACCCTACCCTTGACTAAGTGAAGATGGTTCACTATCAAGAAAGAAATATAATTGAAGACCTCACAAAGGAAAAGTGGAATGGTTGAGGGATGTCTATTGATACAATCATAGATCCAATCATTTTGTTTTTAGACTGAGTGATTTCACATAACCTCTATCAGTTGAGTCGATTGAACAATATTCCTTATGTAGTGCTAGACATGGGATAAAAACTATTCAAGAAGGACCATAGATACAACTTAGCTAAGCTACAATTGGTTCAACTTATGGAAAACTTAAGAGCCATTATGAAGGTCAAGAATACATCATGTAAGTTTATCTCACTTAATATTATGTATAGTCTTTTATGTTCAAAATTCATTTCCTATAGTTGGAAATGTAGTATAGGATAAGGATAGACTAGTGACAAAAAAATTCAAAAAATATATTAAACAATTTTGGATGGATATTCTGAAGACTTAAAAAGAAAAATGAAGAATAGCTTAAGTGACACAAGGAGGGAAGAAATAACTAGGGATAGAGGCACACCCAGCTATCCAAACCACCCTGCAAAAGTTAACACAATGGAAAACACAACACACAGAACAATAACCAAAGGAGGATGAGTGAACACTTTGAAATGATTCTTCAAATATTCAACATGCATGCCTAGTTGTAAGGCCTTCTAGGTTATAGCCAATAACAACTCAATTACAATCCATGATAATCCTACTTTTCATTCTTTCTTCTTATCATTCCCATCTACCAATATCCTTAAAACTCAATCTTAGACCATCCTTAAAGACTTGCCAAAATGGCTTACAAAATATTCTAGAACATAGAAAGGCCACAAGTCAGCTTGATGCAAATACCAGCTAATAAACCCTTACATTAAATGCATAATCAAGCCACAAGTCAGATCACATCAGATTTTAACTACCTCTATTGGAATTAATTACAAGCAAGGTCAGCCCAAGCTGGAACCAAACATAGACTACTTGGAAAATGAAAGCTTTTCAAAATTGGCACTTGGCATCCACACAAGCTCAACATCCAAATAATCACGTGGTAGCAACTACAAACTCAACATCCTCCAATGCTTAGCAACCAAAAAGAACTCAAAAACCAAAGGATCACTTAGCAATCAAAGGAATCACTCGACAACCAAAGGATCACTTGGTAACTAAAGGAATCACTTAGTAGTAACTAAGAACTCAACAACGACTGAAAACTAATGCTTGACAATAACTACATCTTGACAACAATTGGTAGAATGAACAAAAGTGTAAGATTATAAGGAAACCCAGGATGCTCCTACATAAAAAAACCAAGGTAGAAAGAAATCATTCTCCTAAATCATGCAAGTGTTACAATCTAAGCTAAATCCAATTAATAAATCCATGTAGCATCTTCAATTGGTATGTTCTTCCATTTCACGAAATATTCATAGTAATATTTTCCTCTTGTTCTCTTACTAACTCTCTGATCCAATATTTGTTCAACTTCTTTAATCTACTTCTTAAGATAATCTTCTAATACAATAACTTCATCATATGACTCATGATACTCATATAAATTAACAACATTGAATATAAGAGATATATCCATATTATCAGATAACTCAACTTCATAAGCATTACCATTGTAAAACTTCTTCAAGATCTTACAAGGTCCAAACTTCTTCATCTTTATCTCATTGTATGTTCCAACAAGAAAACATTCATTCTTCAAATGAACCATAACCTCATCACCAAATTGAAAATCATGAT
This sequence comes from Cupressus sempervirens, assembly GCA_028749045.1. Taxonomy (NCBI): domain Eukaryota; kingdom Viridiplantae; phylum Streptophyta; class Pinopsida; order Cupressales; family Cupressaceae; genus Cupressus; species Cupressus sempervirens. Next base: position 765,910,781 of record CM053792.1, on the reverse strand, counting down.
GTCTACTAGACTTATCAGCATTCTCCTTATACTTTTGATTACTTTGTTCCAACTTCAACTTCACTTCTTTATGCAAAAACTTCATAAAATCAATAAATTATTCTCCTACATCACTTCTCGTCCCCTCATCAGCAACATCTCTTAAATCTGATACTCCTTTAGGCTACATTGTAGTAACAATCTCAATAAGTTTCTTCCCTGTACTCCTATTCATAGAATTATTACATGCAAATTTAGCTTGTGCCAATACCATCTCCCAATTACTTGGCTTGTCTCTAACTAAACATCTCAGCAAATTACCCAAGCTTCTATTCACAACCTTTGTCTATCCATCTATCTGTGGATGGAATGTGGAACTAAACTTCAACTCAGTACCCATTTTCTTCCACAAAGTCTTCCAAAAATAACAAACAAACTTACTTTCTCTATTAGAAATAATACTTCTTGGTAATCCATGCAATCACATAATCTCTTTAAAGAAAAGTTTAGTAATGTTCTCAGCATCTGATGTCTTCTTACATGGTATGAAATGAGCCATTTTAGAAAATCTATCCACCATAATAAATATAGAATATACCCCTTCACTATTTTAGGCAATCCAAGAACAAAATCCATACAGATGTCACTCCAAGGTTTCTTAGGTACAACAATAGGTGTAAGAAAAACAATATTTTGACTTATTCCTTTTGCAAGTTGACAAACTCCACAACTCTTTACAAATTTTTGAACATCCTTATACATTTTTGGCCAATAATACTTATCCTTTAGCAAACTCAATGTTTTATCAATTCCAAAATGTCCAACCAATCCACCACTATGCTTTTCCTTGATCAAATTCAACCTCATAGAACTTCTAGGAATACACAATTGAATACCTTTGAACAACATACCTTCTTGAATAAAATATTTGTCATACTTACTGATGCGATCTATCAAATTTAGTGCTTTTCACTCTCTCCACACCTCAGAAAGATCTAGGTCAGTATCATACAACTCTTTCATTTCATCAAAACCAAGAACTTCAACCTTCATCTTAGTCAATAAATAACGTCTTCTACTCAATGCATCAAAAACCTTGTTAGTAATTCCACTCTCATGCTTAATGAAAAATGTGAAACTTTTCAACTACTCAACCCACTTCATATGTCTCTGATTCAATTTATGTTGACTTCCCAAGTACTATAAAGCTTTATGATTAGTATGCAAAACAAACTCCTTAGGAATCAAATAATGTCTCAACTTCTTCAATGCTTAGACAATAGAATAAAAATCTTGATCATACACATAATACTTCCTTTTAGCATCATTCAACTTCTCACTAGAGAAAGCAACATGCTTACCTTCTTGACTTAATACAGCTCCTATTGCATTAACACTTGCATCACACTCAACTTGAAAGACCTTATTGAAATGAAAATATTGGTAACTCAACAACGTTGCATTTCAAAGTCTCAAAGCTCTTATTAGCTCCATGTGTCCACTTGAATTCCCTTTTATCTCCCCTCATTGTCGCATTGCCTCAGTCATAGCATTACCAATAGAACTGAAATTTTTTTATAAACTTTCTATAAAAACTAGCCAAACAATCAAATGCTCTTACCTCACCCAAATTCTTAGGTGTAGGCCATTCCAAAATAGCTTTAACCTTCTCTGGATCCATCTTTAAACCATCGACTAAAATCACAAATCCTAAATACACAATCTCCTCTTCCAAAAAGAACACTTTTTTAGATTAATCAACAACTTTTCCTCTTGCAACCTCTACATTACTTGTCTAACATGCTCAAGATGTTCTTCCTTATTCTTACTAAATATTAGAATGTCATCCAAATAAACAATCACAAATTTACCAAAGAATCTTTTTAGAACTTCATTCATCAACCTCATGAAACTACTAGGTGCATTAGTCAAACCAAAAGGCATAACTGTCTTGAAAGTAGTCTTCCATTAATCACCTTCTTTGATTGTCATCTGATCATAGCCAATCTTTAAGTAAATCTTGGTAAAATAATTTTTTGCACTCAAACAATCCATTATGTCACCCATCCTTAGTATATCAAACCTATATTTCACTGTGATCTTGTTAATAGCTCTAGAATCAATACACATTCTACATTCTCCATTCTTCTTAGGTGCTAATATAGTAGGTACAACACGTGGACTCAAAATTTCTCTAATGAAACCTTTTTGCAACAATTCATGCATTTGTTTGTTAAGTTCCTCATTCTTTGTAGGTCTCAACCTATATGGATCTTTGTTCAACAAAATAGCTCCAAGAATTAGATCCATACAATGACTTATGCTTCTCACTAGTGGTAAACCATTAGGAATATCCTCAACAACAATCTCCTTATTCTCATTCAACAATTTTTTAATTTCCTTTGGTACTCGGTTTCCACTATCTATTATCACACAATCATTACCAGCTTTTTCTAATCGATCATTCCTACCAACACTCAGTCCTCTAGGAATTATAGCAAAACAAACTTGATTCTTATTCACTTCTTTTTCAAATTGCTTTCCATTAACCATGTAAACTTTTATTGTAATACAACTAACCTCATCTTGGCTTTCAATCAAAGGCAGTAATATTTTCTTCATCCCATTCACCCAAAGAGTATATTGATTCAACCTTCCATCATGTATAGCATATCTATCATATTTCTAAGGTCTTCCCAACAAAATATGACAATAATCCATAGGCATAATATCGCACAAAACTTTATCAAAGTAATGTCCAATCTTGAACTTCACAATACATTGTTCACTTACCAATATCTTATGCTCATCTTCGATCCATGAAACATGATAAGGTTTGGGATGTTTCAGCTTTGCAACTACAACTTTGTAACCAACTCTTCTAATGCCAAATTTTTAGAACTTCCATTGTCAAAGATTTCCTTTTAGGATTTTCTAGCCTTCTTACATCTAATCTTGAAAAGACTTCTCCTTAAAATAGGTTCCTCATCACTTCCCTTATTACACAAGGTTCTTCTTACTATCAAATTTTCACTAGCATTAGGTCAACTTGGTGAGCCCTCATCATATCCTTGAATCACAACATTTTTTTACCTTGTCTATTTTTAGAGGATCTACATTCAAAGGATCTATGCCCTTCTTTACCACATCTAAAACAATTACCATGAAAACCACCTCTAGAATAAGAATTACCTCTTCCTTGGTAAGAACTAGTACCTCCTCAGTAAGAATCACCACCATTCCATTCAACTTTCCTTTTTCATCATTCTTCCATTTAGATTTTCCTTTATCTTGCACAAAATTGTCAGATCTACCACCTTCTCCTATTGGAAATAGAGATGGAGTAACTAAGAGGGGAGGGGTGAATCAGTTACCACAAAATATTTCCACAGATCCTTAGATGTCTTAAAATAAAATTGTTGCTGGCACTTGGTAACCACACAAATAAATACTGAAACTTGATAGATGTTCTATTAACTTATTAAGCATTTAAGGTGATTAACATGCATGCATAAAGGAATAACATGAACATAAGAGACACCAGATTTAACGTGGAAACCCAATTTGGGAAAAACCACCAAGTAACTAGTAACCAATTTTCACTCTTCTGAAGTGAGCCCTGTTAGGAGCCAACCCTGTTAAAGGTTACAAACACACTGTTATGTGTGACCTTGTTAAAGGATTTGATCACCTTGGTAGAAGTGGCCTTGTTAGAGGTCTTTAAAACAATTCAACTGAATTGTCACCTTGTTAGAGGATTTACAAAATGGTTGTCAAACCAACTCTGTTAAGAGATTTTGAATCACTGTTACAATGATTAGAAAGCAACAATGAAGTGATCTGAAATATATGCAACTTATCTTTGCTGAATACAAATATATGTTCTACTTCACTGGATCCTCACTGATCAAATACAACTTTGCAACTTCATAAGGATATCTAATCCTTCCTTAACATTTGCTCATTTATTCATTCGCTCTCTTATGCATCCATACACTTACACACTATGAATTCACAACTTGACCTTTCATATATACCTTACAGATTGTCAAGTCAGCTTGATTACAAGTTCACAACAATTGAAAAACATAAATCAGTCGGCTGCACAAAACAATTAAACTTAATTCTTTAGAACCATAAAATTCTTTGCTGCCCGAACCAGCTCGGTGACCACTACTCTAGAATGGTTTCCCCGTGTTAACCAAGTGAAGCTCAGTAAACACTGGAAACCTTGCAACTTCCTTCAAAGACTGAGTTGACTCAGTAATCATTGACCTTCCTTCGTTTATCGAGTGAGCTCAGTAAAAGCTAACTTTCCTTCACTTAACGAGTGAGCTCAGTAAAAGCTAACTTTCCTTCACTTACCGAGTGAGCTCAATAAAAGCTAACTTTTCTTCGCTTATTAAGTGAGCTCGGTAAAAGCTAACTTTTATTCACTTACTGAATGAGCTTGTTAAAAGCTAACTTTCTATGTAACATTATGGAATCGCTTAGTAGTCACTTATAAATTGCTTTGCTGACCGTCTAAGCTCGGTAGACTGTCTGATGGCTGATATGACATTTGTGTAACATCAAAGACAATACAAAATTAACAATTGTATCCAACATCTCCATAAGATCTACCTCTACTTCTCTAGAATCTACCACCTCTACCTCTTTGTCTTTGTTCATGCTTCTTTGTCAAGATTTCCTCATCATTCAAGGCATATTGGTATGCTTCCTCGAAACTTCCCAATTTCACAAAACTTATTTCATCTTCAATTCCAAATCTCCACCAATTTATGTACCTTGAAATTTTCTCAAGATCATCATCCACATGTCCAAATTTGATGTCCTATCTATAGAATTCCTCAATATACTCCTTCACAGTCATGTCTTTTTGTCTCAAATTTTGCATCATTCTCAACAAGCTAACTTGGTAATTAGTAGGAAGGAATTTTTTTTTCACTTTGTTCACCATCTTCACCCAAGTTCATATATTTTCCTTTCCTCTCCTTTGTTTATCAATTTACAAATGCTTCCACCAAAGTGAGGGATGTCCTTTCAACCTTGTAACTACAATCTTCACTTTCCTATCATCAGGAGTTTTTTCATACTCAAAGAACTTCTCCATTTTAGAGATCTAATCCAACACAGAATTGTTGTCTAATTTTCCATCATAAGGAACAACTTCTACAAAAAGCTTTGAATTTTTCCTAGATAACACTCTTAACAACCTTGGTTCATCTTGATCTTCTTTAGGTTCTAGGTTAGGGTATGATGCTATTGCTTCATCATCACTTACATTGTCAAGATGTGCTGCTCTCCTTGGGGTTGTCTCTACAACATCTAATTTGGCTGCAATTTGTCTTAGTGTATCTAATATTTCATTATCAATATTTCCTCTACCATGAACCATCTTTACAAATCAGGTACCTACAAGATTGTAATCCTCTACAAGTTATGAGTCAAATTCACAGATCTATAAGCCTACAACCCAATTCAATTAGGGTTCTACATGATCCAATCACCACAAGAATGAACTAGGATTTGATACCACCTAATGTAAGGAGGGAGGAAATAACTAGGGCCAAAGGCACACCCAGCTATCCAAACCACCCTATAAGAGTTAACACAATAGAAAATACAACACACAGAATAACAACCCAAGGAGGAAGAGTTAACACTTTGAATAAATTTCATGCCCAAAACTTGAAGGCAAAAACACACACACAAATTTTTATTTTTTTTTAATTTAATAATTAAGCATGCCCTAGGTTTGAAATGATTGATAACAGTTTTAGTATAGGTTCTTTACTTTACGTCTTAAGGTTATAAACATGAGGGCGATTACATCATTAAGATTTTGAAACTTTTGTTATTAGATTGATATCGATCCTTGAGTTATGCTATTTAAGAATTAAACATATCAAAAGATACTAACAATGTATGTTACTCTTAACTTTTGGCTAAATGATAAAGGAAACAATCCAACATTCTCTATTGGTTTTAACATTTACATTAATTTGCAATGATATGCGATCAAATTTACTTACATAACAATGTACATGAATTCGGATCTAAAATTTCTTGCAATAACAAAACAATCAAAAACTACCTTAGAATTTATTTAAATAGCCAATTAATCGATAATTTAATCTACTTAATGGTCAAACAATTGGAGTACATTTAAATTAAAACTAGCTAATTAGTATTTAAACATAACTAAGTAACAAAAGAAATATTATCAATTACAAACAACGTCCTTAAACAAACATAAGATAACCTTAAACTTTAATAATTCAACTAATTATTCTTTAACAATTTAAAATTTCATTTTAAACTAACTAGATATATATATATATATATATATATATATATATATATATATATATATATATATATATATAATTAATAATGTTAATAATGAATCTAAGATCAAATAATTAAATAACTAACTAATCTAAGACTAATCTTAAAGTTTAAAACTAACCTAACACTATCTCCTAATCTAACTACAACTAAACTAAACTCTCAACACTCTAACATATTTAATAACATTTAAATAAAACACAACTTAACATAGTTAATAAACTAACTAAACTACAATTAAGCAAAAACTAAACTAGAATCATAGACTAAAAATAAATAAACTAACCTATACTAACATCAAACTCCCCTCCTACTCCCTATTCTACACTACTCCCTACACCCTCTACACTTCCTACTCTCCCTACTACAAGGGTCAAATCGACCACCCCAACTCATAGCATGCTGCGCTTCCCAAGCGCTGCACTTGGGACAGCACGCTGCCAGTTGGGGTACGTGCATGACAGCACTCCTCTCCCCCCATACACATGCGACCGGGTGAAAAAGGAAGGCAAGGATCAACTTGTTAACTTTGATCAAACACAAAAACATATTTAAATGCTTCCTTCCATGCTGAGCACTCAAACTGGAGAGGAAGATGGTGATGTGACAAGGGGGGGGGGATGTAAAGTTTTAAACATAAAGCTATCTCTTTATCCCAAGACCACACATTTTAAGAAGTAAAGACAAGCACAAAGTCAAGGGGGGGTGCAGAAAATAGGTGATGTCATCATTATGATGGCACAAGGACTATGTTAACCAAATAAAACATTTTTTCTTTTTAAAAGAAACCTCCTTGAACCTGACGTCGACCAAGGAGAGGAAATACATTAATGGCAAAAAGTTTTTATGGTAAGAAAGGATATTTAGAATATTTAAAGTTATAAAGGCTTAATAACTTATGCATTTTATTAGATATCATTTATATATATATATTGTTTTATTTCTAATTTCAAACACTAATAGATTCTTAGAATATTCTCTGTTGCAAACCAAAGATTATCACATTCTCTCATACAAACTCCAGCATCCTGTAGGTAGATTATTTGATAATTTGTCTACTCTCTCTTGAAACTCCATGTATATTTTTCTTTTGCAATTATATTACCACAATAGGTGTATTCATTCTCTTATGAATTTCTAACTTATTATTTCCATGAACCTCAAATGGCCATGCATTTCAATGAAACCACATTACATGAAATAACCATTTACGTATTCATTTAACTATCTAATAAAACTGATGGAGCAACATTGGAACAACATAATGACTAAACTAGTCTTAAGGAAATTGAGAAAATAAGAGATCAAAATGATAATGTTCCATTCCTTTTGAAAGGAGTATCAAAATACACAAAGTTATTTCTCTATCATGTTTCAATTTTAGCTTGGATCTCTTGACATAATTCTTCCTACATGTTCTTGCAAATTTATTTTCAACACAATCAACCATGAACTAAATCATTTCAAACTTGATAAAGACACCATGCATTTACATGGATTAGCACATCTCTCTCTACAGTCCATATGAATAGAGGCATCACCATACATCACAAATTGAATCATGTATAATTGAACATCATGGTTGCATCTTATCTTTGATACACATTCATATGACAACATAGAATACGAACATTTTAAGAGAAGTAAATTTACTCAATCACTTATTTTATTATCAACTTGATTCAAGGCTCAACCGGGAAAGAATCAGGAAGAAAACTCGGCTTCGTTGCCATATATAATAAGGTTTAAAAAAAAAATACAATTTACAATAGGATCTCAATCCCAGTTTTCAATAAATTTTATCAAATTTCCTTCATGATCAAATCAAGGAGTTTGTAATGTCTTCTAAATCTCATTTCAAGAACCATGGAGGAAACCAATAACTGATTGGGTGACAACCAAGCAGAACCAAAAGAACATCAAGCATGCATAATCATACATGGTTCACACAATAAGATTCACAGTGAATCAAGACTAGGGAGAGCTGGATTCTTCCAATTGGAGAAGTCAAGCACAACACCAATTCAATGCCCAATCGGGGCCAATAACCAAGAACTTTCATTATTCCATTTAAACTTTCCATACTCATACTAGGTTTGTGCTGACAGGTAGGGGCCCATAACACCCTACCCTTTATCCCTCTTCTCATCCTGAGAAGAGACTCTACACAGGTTGGAGTCCAACTAAATAGACCTCTCCCAAAATTGGTCACTTCTGCCCTCTCCTAGGGTGAGTAATATCAAAACACCCATGCAAGGAAACTCAAAATTGCAAACATAATCAAGAAAGGAAAAAAACCCAAAAAAAACAAGGTTTACAAATCTTCCCAACATACCCACAACCATACAACAGTAAAACAACAACAAGGTAACAAGAACATGAATCAAAACACAAAAACTGAATAAGGGAGATGGGAGTTTCCTACCTTCTCAAAGAGGTAATGGCAATGAAAAAATTTGAGTAGAGTATCCCTCCTTCCTTCAAGCTTCAAGAATCTTCTCTAAATGTAGAGATTGGGTAACCAAACCACTAGACCAAGGAAGGCCTCTAAATAAGCCTCCAACTCAACCACCCAAAAGGAGCAATAACTATTTCCACCCACTAGCCACACTAGAAACTCCTAACTCAACCTACACCATGGTTAAACCTTAAGAGGAGGTGGGGTAAGACAACTCATGACAACCACTTGCAATTTTTGCACAAAGGCAAAAAGGGACTTTTTGAATGCCCTCAAAAGTCAAAGCTAGGGTCTTAGGGGTTGGAAAAGACCCCTAACCCATACCCATACCCTTAGGTTAGAATAAAAACATGTTAAAAGCCTTAGGAAAGAGGTTAAGAGAGAAAAATAAAATCTAGGAATAAAATAGGTCCATCTAACAACTCTAACTAGCAATTTAAGCACGTAAACATTTTACGAGTGTCAAGCGACACTGAAAGAGCATAATTATGAACAATAGGGTTTCCAAATTTTAGCACATGGAGATAAGTTTTGTTCCTCCGTAGGGTTTCTCGGCTAAATATCTGCACACTCATTGCACACATCAGTAGTCTCGAAAATCACATGTACATATATACGTATCAGAAATTTACATAATTTGAAACATACATAAATCAGGGTTTTCTTGCATCCTACTTATATCCTTAATCATAAAGATTCCAACTCAATGTGTTAAATCCCACATTTTATTGATTTCATCAACATACATATACATGAGCATTAAATGACAATCATCAAATATATCTGGAATTAACATCACACAACATGAAATAATAAAATATGTTCTAAGCATTAGATAATGTCTCGACATCTCGAGTCGCAGATAACAAAGTAAGAGTAATGTATCACTATGCTACAATGGGTCGGGGGCGAGGCCTCACAATTTATTCTTAAAATATTCAACATACATGCCTAGCTATAAGGCCTTCTAGATTATGACCAATAACAACTAAATTACAATCCACGATGATCCTACTTCACATTTTTCTTCTTATCATTCCCATCTACCAATCTCCCTAAAACTCAATCCTAAACCTTCCTTAAATACTTGCTAAAATGGCTTACAAAAGATTCTAGAAAATAGAAAGGCCACAAGTTAGCTCACATCAGATATTAACTACCTATACTAGAATTAAATATGAGTAAGGTTAGCCCTTACTGGAACTAGACACAAACTACTCGATAAATGAAAGTTTTTCAAAACTAGCACTCAACATCTACATAAGCTTAACATCCAAAGAATCACTCGGCATCCTCCAATGCTTGGCAACCATGGAGAACTCAAAAACCAAAGGATCAGTCGACAACCAAAGGAATCACTCAATGATCAAAGGATCACTTGGAAACCAAAGGAATCACTTGGTAGTAACTAAAAACTCAACAAAAACTAAAAATGGGTGCTCAGCAATAATTGGAGCTTGGTAGCAACTGGAAAAATGAACAAAGGTGCAAGATTACAAGGCAACCTAGGATGCTCTTGCATCATTAAAAATACCTAATTCAATGGTTAATCAATATTATGATCACATATGCTTAATGGTTGATACCAACTATACATATGCTCAAGCAGTTATACCAAGAGTGGCATGGATAAGGTTGATGAAATATAAGGCTAACATTGAAGAAGTGTCTACTACTATTATGGAACTCTTGGAAAAAACAATTAAAAAGAATCTCAAGCCATTTGATACATATGAAACTACCAAGATTAGAATTGTAATGAAGACAAAAGTTTTACAAATGGATGAGAAAAGAAAGAAAATGATCCAATACTTAGAGGGTAAGCTTGGGTAATTACCACCATAGACCACAAAAAGAAAATTTGAAGATCATCTAGAAAAGGTGATGAATATGATGATGATGATGAAGAAGAAAAAGGAAAAGAGCTTCTTGTTGTTGGGCCCAAGGAAACTAATGAAAATAAGATTGTGGTGGTAGATCCAAAAGTAAAGAGCCTAAGGAAAGTGGTCACCCCACCCAAATCTACACCACAAAGGAGAATAGCCAAGAAAGGATACAAAGTAGCAACCCCTGAAGCTTTTTGAACCGAAGAATGAGCTAGTAAAGATAACTAGGTCAGTTAAGTGAAAAATTCCTAGGAAGAGGGAACTAGAGACCAAGGAGACTTGGAAAGGTCAACAAAAGAAAAATCCAAGGAGAAAAGTACTAGTTAAGCTAGATGATGAGGAGTGTGAAGCCAAGAAGAATAAATTTGATGACTTGAATTAGTTTCACATAGTGTTGAATAAATCTCCTTAAGATATAGAAAAGGTATGTGAAAACATAATAATCTTAGTAGGCTTAACATGCTTTAAACGTGTAAAATATGATACTTTAACTAAAAGTCATAAAGAGAACATAGAAAAATTTGTTTTGGACATGATAAAAAAATTTAATATACACCATTAGAAATTGTCAAGGATTTTTCTGAAGAATTATATAATAAAATTGATGCAAAGTGGAAATTGGCTTTGACTACTAAAAGAGAAATAAGGTATTAGCCCAAACTATGCCTAATTTAGGAAAACCTCATATGTTAAAAGCTTTGAGAGATTTGGAAAAGAAATTTTTTCCTAAGATAAGGACATATAAGATTTTGAGAAATAGAATTGAAGATGTTGTTTAGGAAAGCAACGTTGTGTGGAAGAAATATTTTGGGATAATGCCAACATTTACAAAAGAGGAAAAGGAAGATGAAAGAGTAGAATTGGACAATTCTGAAGATATGTACAATGATGTTGAAAAGTTAGAGGAAATAATGGAGAAAATGGCTTAAGATAAGGAATAATAAAAAAGAGAGAGATATCATTAAGGATGAAACCCCTACCACTACTTTTACGAATGTGACTTTAGTTGTCAAAGATCCATACAAGATAGTATCTATTGAGCAATAAAAAGAGGAGAAATATCCTCAATCCATTAAAGACACATTGATAGACACCACAATTATAATTATTATGCAAATTAAATAAAATCCATAGATTTGTAAGATAGATACAAATCAATAGGTAATTGTGACTATAACTGATACACCTATAGTTATTGTTGATTACAGTGCACAATTACAAAAAAATACACTTGTAATAAATGTTGAGGAATAGAGTATGTTGACTACTAAAGAGAAAAGAGAAGGTCAACCTACTAAGGCAATTTAGACCACAAAGGGTCATACTAATAATATGAGTTCTCAAGTAGATAATTCTACTACTAGTTAAATAAGACCACAAGTCTCAATACCTCTTACTAAGGTAACCAATGAGACAGTGTCATCTAGTGATACAAGGATCAAGGAACAAGGTTAAGAGCTAAAGAAAGAAGAGGAAGAGATAGGACTGAGTGTAGAAATCCCTACACAAGCTGAAGCTCATAAAAGTGGTACACCTATATATAAGGAAATTATAACTCATAAGAAGTAAGCTCTATTAAGTATTGATGCTAGTGGTGCACAAAAGCTAAAGAGACTAAGTGTGGATGTTTTCTCAGACTCACTATAGCTTTTAATGTCGAGTAGAAGCACCCTAGAGTCTAAAAGGAAGAAGATGATGATGAAGAAGGAAAGGTCACCTAGGAATCCAATGACACTTGATGAAGTAATTTTAATTCCAAAACTTGACACTAAGAATTTAACCTATGAGAAGATGCAAAATCCTTCAAGAATTATTGGCAAGGAAGACTTGGCAAGAGGAATTGAGAAGGGAGCATCAGTAGAATTAGATACTGCAAGAGATAAAATATATCTTTGTTGATGCTTATGATATCAAAGATGTTGATGAGAAAGCCCTTTTACCACTCAATTAGTTCACATTTTAGAAAATTTAAATGATGATGACATTGATGTAAAAGAAATTATTAACATAGTCTAAGAAAAAGTTTGAGAAGAAAGTCTTAGAGAAAGTTTCAACTAAAATTGCAATAAGATGGGTTGAACATTCTACCTTGTAAAAAGTATAGAGGAATTTGTAAAAAAAATTCTTTTTTTGTAGAAAAATTTATGTGATGTTGAAATCTTTAAAAAGGACAATCAAGATATTATTTTTATGAAACAAGTAGATTTAAAGTCAAGAGAACATTCTTTGAACATGGATGCAAGTTCAAGTTCATTTCATTTTGATAGATTGTTATTTTTCCAAAGTAGGTTAACCAATTTGGTGGCTAATGATGGAGAAATAAGGGCTAAAATGGTCTGGTCTCCATATAGACTATGTTGACACCTAATTTAGAGGTCATGCAAAGATAATTGACATCAGCAAAGGCATTAGTGCATAGATATCCTCATCTCACTATTATTGTAGTTTAGTTGATCTAGCTTCTTAGCTAGAAATCAAAATTCAAGTTTTAGAATCTATTGGAAAAATTTGGGATATTGTATTAGCACATATTATATAGATTCACAAACCTTTTTGGGAAAAATATGGTTTGACCCCGACACCATAGCAACTATGAGTGACAAAAATAAGGGATAAATGAATAGGGAAATGAACATAAAAGAGGAAATAAAAATGCAATGGATATGATAAAAGGCATTATTCTTTGAATTTTTTTATAACATTTGCTCATTTTGAAGTTAAAGCATGTCAAAAGTCATCTATATATGTTATATATATTGACGTCTTTTTGAAGACCGAGTCATAGTCTAAGTGGGAGTACTATTTTGACTTTTTGGATGCAATGATGAATTGTGAAAAAATGTTTTTGCCATTAATGTCAAGGGGTAAAATTGTTGATCCCTAAGGTATGTTGTCTATTAGTGTCAAACACTTAGTCATTCATATGGTAGAGTTGTCTAGTCATCACTATGACCAAGCCATCCTACTAAGGCTGAGCTATGTATGTTGGACTTGTTCATATTTTAGTTAAAATTGAGTAATTTTTATTGCTAAGCAAGTCTATGGTCACTAAGTACTTCTATACATGTTGAGTAAGAAAAAATATAGTATAAGTCGAGCTATACAAAGTCATTTCATTCCATGTCATACAATATGTGTTAAGCATAAAGAAGCTGAGGGATAGTAGGAAGATTAAGTATGACTGAGCAAAAAAGTATTCATGTGCTGAGTAAACTAGTTTTGGTATATATGTTTATAATTACACAAACATTGAGTTAAACAATTTTAGGTCAATTTAATCTATGATCTAATGATTGTAGAGTCATTTAGGGAGATTATTACATTTTTTTATAGAAAATCAATCTCTATACAAGGTGATCAATCAATAAGTAAAATGGAAGGATTAAGTAAAAAAAGGTAAAGGATTTGGATCATTGATTTAGCTCTAGAAACATCTCTAGTTGGTTATAAAGAGAGGGTCCAAATCCTTTTTCTTGTGATTGTGTGTGTGTGTGCAAGAGAAGAAAAGTTTGAAGGAGAATCAGATAGAGTGACTGAGAAGAGAAGTGAAAGTAAGAATACAAAAATATCAAACTGTGGATCAGATTAGAGATTGGAAAGAGAAGATTCATAATCAACATATTAAGTACAAACTGAAGGATCAAGTACCGATACATTCTAGCAAGTGTCTTAGGGTAACTCTCTTAATAGAGTGATCTTAACATACCTTTATAAATCTCTTGATAGAGTGCTTACTTAGTTGTAAATTTAAATCCTTTAATCAAGGTAGATTGAAAAAGTCTTGTAAGATCTTATTAGGGAAAACCCCTCATAGGGTAGATCATCAGAAGTGGTCAAACTTCTAACCCTAACAATCAAACTTTGTTACTATAGTAGTGAGTATTTATGGTTTTCATTGCCACCCTAGTTTTAACTTCACATTGGAGGGTTTTTGGGTAACCAAAATCTTTGTGTTTTGTGTTAAGCATTTACTTTCATGTTTATGGATATAATTAGTAGTTAGATCTAATATATCATAGCAGTAAATGTATATGTGATTTATTATATTTTTTTTAGAAGGGTTTAAGGTGAAGTTATAAGATTAGATATTATTTTCAAAGGGTAAAAGTTTTATAGATCCTGATCCACCCCTCCCCCCTCCCACCCCATCCCTCATTACCTTACTTTTCCAATAAACTTCCAATAGTAACTCTACTAGAAGTAGCTATATTGGTTACTCTAGGAATAGTGGTAATAGTCAAAGGAATGCAAGGTCTTAGTTTAAAGGTACTTGTTATAAAAGCAAGGTTTTAAGGGACCCAAAACCCTTTACAAAAAACTAAAGATAAACAATAAAGAACCACTAGGTTTTATAAGGACTTGAAACCTAAAGTTTAAAAAAATAAAACCAAGTTTTATAGGGACCTGAAACCAAAATTTTAAACCATAAAAAATGATCAAGTTTTACAAGGACCTGGAACCTAGAGTTTAAACAAGTTGGAAAGAAAAAAGAAAAAACCCAAAAACCCCTTAAACCAGCAACCAACACACCCACTCCACAACTAGTACCTATAGCACCTCTTTGATAATATTCACCACCTCTTTATCTACTTCTTTAGTACTCTAGATAATGTTAGCTAGAGAAAGAATAGGAGCCTCAAGAGCCTCAGTAACATTTTTGCTTGTGCTCTACCTGGTTCTCTTACTAGGCCCACCTGGATTCCTTATCCTTGCATTACTAGGATACATTATCTCCTCATTACTCTTCTTACCTAGACTAGCCACCATAACACATAGGTTAGAAGTGAACCGTTCCATTTTTTGACTACTTTCCCTTATAAGGTGACAAAGCTCCTGCTCATATCTTTAAGCTTATCAGGGATGTTACCAATTTGCACATCCATCTGGGTTCTCCTAGTGTGATCAACATCCAATTCCTTCTGCATAACCCCCATTTTTTTCTTGAGAATCATTATTTCATTATATAGCCAAGAATCACTCTAAAGAGAAGTCTTTGCTTTAAGCTTTGTAGTGTGAAGAAAGGAATGTTTAGCATTATGAGAATCATCCCCCTTGTCAACCACATTCCTAGGCTCAGATGTGGTCATAGTATTGATATGTGTATAAATATTAATGTCCAAATTTTCAATCTTTTCCTCATTTTCCTCTTTACTCTAGCTATTGTCCTTACCCACACAACCTTTATCTTCAATCTCCTTACCCATATCCTCCTCCATTTTCTCCTCATTGGAATTATGAGAAAGGTGATCACTCTATTTATCATCATCCTCCCTGAGGGATTTTGACCCCACATTTGAGTCTATATTTCCATCCTTAATTCTCTCCACATTATGTTTACTAGTAGACATCCTTTTACTTCTAGAGTAACCATCTAGGTTAGAACTAAGATCCCCCATTTTTGTTTTCTCATCATTGTCTGAATTCTTAGATTTAGTAATTTTCTTAACATGTTTCTTAGTTCTCTCCCATTTGAAAACCTTCTTGCTAATACTAGCCCCTTCTTCCACCTTTATTCTCTTAGAGTGGGGCTCACTACTATGCACTTCCATTTTCTCAAGAACCAGAGAGGGCTTTATAGCCTTACTTTTACAAAAAGAATCAATAAGTAAAATTAAACCTTCATGAAGCATAGGATAAGACTCTTTCTTTCTATGCGCATAAAGGCTTAGAAGTAGAGAGTATTTCAGGAAAAATGGAAAGGAAATCCTCTCTTTATGCCTAGAATGATTTAGCAAAACTAAGTGAAATTTATGGACTCTCTTATCCCTACCATCAAGAATAAAATACTCACAGATACAAGGCATCACATCCCTCTAGATAACTTTAATTTGATTTAGTTTGTAGAAGTCCCCATTTTTCTCCAAATTCTTCTCTTCAACATTTGTCTATTGAATTTTCTTGAATGTCATGTTAGAGATGCTAGTCTGCTTGCTAAATTTAATCCCTTCCATAGGAATCCCCGTAACCTCAGCAATAAATTCTTCAATCAATTTCACCATGACCCCATGCAAATTTACCCTATCTTGAAACCAATTTTTGAAGAAGGCTTTCATAATGTGAGGTTTATATCTATGGAGTCTCTCAATGTGGGTCATCAGATTACCTTTCTATAAAATCTCCCACACAAAGGCCTTAGCCTTCCATACCCTACAATTGCTTGGCTCTTGCTTTCTAGGTTCCCTGGCCATCTCAAAAACCTGATATTCTCTATGAAACACTAGTCTAGAAAAAACCAAGAAAGGTAATAAAGTATTGAATATTTTCAAGGAGCTAATAACTTTACTTACATGTCAAATGCAAGTCATAATAGCACAAAGGTACCACCTAGGGAATCTCAAACCATCCTCCATAAACCCACCACTCTTCTTCATAAATTTTCCAATCTTACAAAATCTTTCCTTCTCTAGCATGTGTCCTATCATAATTAACATTCATCATCAGCACCATGTCTTTACATAGGTTAGCATGCCACCTTAACTTGGTTTCCCAATAGATAGCTTGGTTGGCAATCCAATCAACAACTTAATTACCCTCTCAAAAAATATGGGAGAATATAACATTGTCAAATTTGTTAATAAGATTTTTTATTTCCATAATACTTCCTTCAATAGTCCAAGTAACTAGATTCTTATTATTGATCATATTAATAATGTTAGGTGAATCTCCTTCCATCCAAAGATTTTGATAACCAGTTTCCATAGCTAGCCTCATAGTATACATCATTATCATTGTTTCAGCTTTATGGCAAGTAGAAATCCCAATAGGGATGACAACTTCAGAAATAGGGATTACTTGGGGGCTTGGGGGTGAATTAGTAATCTACAAAATTCAATCACCAACTATACATTATTACTTACTTTAAACCATACATAAAAAAGCAATAAAGTAATACTAAATAGTAATAGTAACAATACACAAAGATGACTCATAACACCATATTTTGTTAGCTAAGGAAATCCTAGCCAAGGGAAAACCCTAGTGAGGATGATATTCACTAGATAATATATTGATATATAAGTTCCTTGTTAGAGGATGGACCCTATTAGGAGTCAATGAGAAAATTTAGTATAAGGACTTCTTATTAGGAGACTTTGAATCCCTATTACGAGTTGTGGTACAATAGATGCAAGATGAGCCCAATGCCCAAACATGTACTTCTAATTACAAGAAGAGCTCTTTGCTCAAGCATGTAATTAGACTTCTAGAATAGGTACTGTATCTTCTTCCTTCATTGATCTTTGATCTTTAGCTCAATCTCAAATCATCAAATAGCTCATATAAAACTTCAAATATATCACTTTCACAAAAGTTTGCATATAGAACTCGCACACCACTTCCACTTCTTATCACAAATTTCTTCTAAGTTAGCTAAGACCATAATACACTTTTCCAACTTAGAGTAAACATCTAGGATGTTGGCCCTAATTGGACAAGTAATTATTTTTTCAACAAAATATTTGTTTCCTTCAATTTTAGTGTCATGTTTCATCAAAACATGAATATCTCTATTTTGTATAGTTCATACTAACTTATAAGGTTATACATGCATCACAAACATGTATACTATCTCCTTCCAACTTCACTAGTCATAATATGACATCAACAACATATTATAAACAAAACAATACAATTTTGTAAGCCAAATTCTATACTTAGACAATTTTTTGATTAGCAAACACTAAGTATCTTTATTTTTAAGGTTTCCTATGAACATGTACATCATGTGTTACCATAAATGACAATAATTAAATATGACTATTAGCCAATTTTCAACAATCTCCCCCTTTAGTGTTGATGGCAACAAAATTAGGGAAAATTTTTTAAGTGACAAAAACTTTAACACAACAAAAATAAATGACATCTATTACAATTTTTCCAACTTTACATTTGCTCCCCATTTTGATAACTCAATTTTCACATAGTATCTCTCCCCTTTGATATCAATGAAAAAGGTGAAAATGTCAAGAATCTATCCAAAAACTATTGTCCTTCCTTATGTTGATATGACCTTCATGTAATCATCAAATTTTTGCTTTAGACTATCCATACCCTTAGTCCATTTCTCTATGGCGGACTTAGCTGAGGTGAGTATTGCACATAGAGCATATGATGCAATCTCAACTACATTAAGATCTAAATACAAAAATTTGGAATATGTGTCCTTGGCCTTGACACATTCCACTAACTATTTCTCAACAAAAGATAATTCCAGAGCAATAGATTCTCTAAAAGATGATATCCTCTTCAAAATGTGTTACTTCCAAAGTTCCATTTTCTTGATGTTAGATCTGACTGGATAAAGCCTCTAGCTCACTCATCTTTCCTTCTATCTGACTATCAATATCTTTAGTCAATTTGTATGATAAGGTACACTTATATATAGATTTCTACCCTCCTTTTGGCATTTCCAAATTTTCTTTATATAGGTATCATGATTAATCAAATCATTCTTGATATTTTGATAGATGGTTCTAAAAAAGTTAGCATCATGGGAAATCTATGCCTTTGCCTCTACAACATTCAAAAAATTGGTAAACTCATCATAAATATGATTTAACAATTGCTTGTGCCCTCTACTTAGGATTTGATTCAGTGTGTTGTACTACCAAGGTACTGTATAGTCTGTCAGTAACTTCCATTAAAGTTCTCTATAAGATTTTCACTTTCCTAGTCTAGTCAATAACCCTTGATAGGGATGAGATCAGATCTATTTTATCATCATCAGCAGTAGCTAAATTAGTAAGAGAGAGTGGAGTGGATGAACTAGATTTTTTATTATCATTCTCCCTCTATTTCTTTGCTACTTCTTTTGTTCTTCTCTCTTCTTCTTCTTTCTTTCCTCTTTCCTCAATTAATTTCTACTTGGATTCCTCTATTTTTTTCTTTTCTTCTTCTAGAATCCTTTTCTCTTCTTAAATCTATCTCAACTTGTCCTCAATATCCTTGGTGTCTAGTTCATTAAGTTGAGAACCATCAAATGGATTGATATCATCAATGTTGAGGGTAACATTAGTTTGATCAATCTGCATGGTGCTACCGCTCGCTCACACTTCTGAGGTTCTAGGTGCTGAAGGAGATGCTACCTTTTACTCTATCAATATTTGACTACTAGATTCTATAGTCTCACTTCTTAGCTTATCCTTTTCACCAACCATAAATAGAAATCGTCTCAATTTATTTCTTAAATATGGTGCAAGGTTATTCAAAAATCTTTTAATTTCTTCTTCATCATCAGTCTTTCAAATAGTTCTTAGCATAGACTTTCAAAGTTCTAGATATTCTTTCCTTGTAGGAGCCTTCTTCTAAATGAGTCTATCATAAATTTTCTAGTTAATAATGCTCTAAAGATCCTTCAATTTTAGTTTGTTTGCTATGATATATGTCATAGTAGATATATCAATATGGTCCTTTTCAAAATTGTTATATAAATCATAAAATTTGAAAGTTACCTTCATTAGCAATAGTTGTGTTGATCTTCTCTATCTTTGGCTTCCAAGGTTGTTGAGATTTTCTTGCTGCTTGATTTCCTTGATTTTCTAATAGTAGTAGTAATAGTAACATTTCCCAAAGATAACTCATAACACCATATTTTGTTAACTAGGGAAACCCTAGCCAAGGGAAAACCCTAGTGGGGATGATACCCACTAGATAATATACTGATATATAATTTATTTATTAGAGGATGGACCTTGTTAGCATTCAATGAGAAAATTTAGTATAAGGAGTCCCTATTAGGAGACTTTGAATCCCTATTTTTAGATTCCAACCATATTAGGAGTTGTGGTACAATGGATGCAAGATGAGCTCACTACCCAAACTTGCACTTCCAATTACAAGAAGAGCTCAATGCTCAAACATGTAATTAGACTTCTATAATAGCTACTATATCTTCTTCCTTGACTGATATTAGATCTTCAGCTTGATCTTGGATCACCAAATAGCTCATATAAAACTTTTCATATATCGCTTTCACAAAAGTTCACACAAAGAACTTGCACACCACTTCCACTTCTTATCACAAAATGTCCTTTTCATAAATACCATGCCTTTTCACAAATTTCTACTAGTTCAGCTAAGACTTAGAGTAAATATCTAGGATGTCGACCCTAATTGGACAAGCAATTATTTTGTAAACAAAATAATTCTTTCCTTCAATTCCACTACCTTATTTTATCAAAGTACAAATATCCCTATTTTGTATAGTCCATATTGACTTCTAGGGTTATACACATCATCACCAACATGTATACTATCTCCTTCCAACTTCACTAGTCATAATATGATGTCAACAACAAGTTTTAAGCAAAACAATACACTATTGTAAACCAAATTCTATACTTAGACAATTTTCTTATTACCAAACACTAAGTATCTTTATTTCTTAGGTTTCCTATGAACATGTACTTCATGCATTGCCATAAATGACAAAAATTACATATCACTATATGCAACTATCAATAGGCAATAGCATCAACAATTCTACTAGTATGGTCCCTCAAAACCCCTCCACAACCAGCTTTGCCAAGATTGTCTTTAGCAACACCATCAAAGTTACCTTTAATCCAACCCATAGGAGGATATTTTCATTTAAAATTTTACCTTTGATCATCAATTTTTATTTTATATCCTTTAGCTTTCATAGGATTATTGATTTGTAAATCATCACTTAGTTTTCTATGAGAATTGAAGTTTTCCTTGATTGCTCTAATTATATTATGACCAAGAACCCACTTAGGAAATTCTTTGTTTGTAAAAAATCTATTATTTCTTTCTTTCCATATTCCCCACTAGATATGGGGAAGATTAATTTTCCATAAAAAAACAATGTTAACAAAGAATAATAAGAAGAATTTTTTGGCAAGTGGATAATGCCTTGTAAAATTTAAAATTGGGAATTAATTTGAATAATTCTTGTGTGATATTATGCCTATGGATGTTAGAGTGGGGTTGTCACTACACCAAAAGACCGACCTATCAATGCTTGATACAAGCACTTAACTTATAGTATACAGGAGGGGGTTAAGCCCTTGTCATAAATCTCGAGGGGAGCACTAAACAAATTTCTAACAATATGCTCCTTTACATTACCCGAGGGTCTGAGGATTCAAACCTATGACAAAGATCTGATACCACTTGTTAGAGGGGGGTTTTTGTTCCACCAAAAGATTTATTTGTCAATACTTGATACAACCACTCAACTTATAGTACAAAAGAGGTGGTTAAGCCCTTGCCATGAATCCCAAGGGGAGGGCTGAAAAAATTTCTAACAATGGAATGTTGTCACATTTTATTGGGTAGACCTTGACAATATGATAGACAAGAATTACATGATGGTAGATTGAATTAGTACACCATGTTGACAAATGGGAAGAAGTAGGTTTTGTTACCTTTGGTTGAGAAACTTGATGAGAACCATTGTACTATAATAAGAGATTTCTTGGTGTACGAAAATCAATTTATTAAGATATCAAGGAATAGAACATGTCCCTTTCCTTGGCTCCTAGGAAGATTGAAAAATAAGATGAAGATAAACATGCATGTGAGTTAAAAAAAAATTTAGATGAATTAAAAGATGTTAATTCTAAGAACATACTTAATGGATTGCATCTTGTGAGAGGTATTAGTCACTATATGGATTTGATACTTGGAGCTAGCTTACTAAATAAAGCACCACATAGACTAACCCCTACATAGAATGTTGAATTGAATAGACAAGTGGAATAATTTATTGGGAGAGGTTTGATAAAATAAATTTTTAGTCCATATGTAGTACCATTTGTATTGGCACCTAAGAAGAATGGATAATGGAGAATGTGCACTAATTCTAGAGCTATAAATAAGATCATAGTGAAATATAGGATTCCTTTACCTAGGATTGATGAAATTGTGGATTATTTAAGTGGAGCTAGATATTTTACCAAAATTGATATGAAAAGTGGATATCATCATATCTAAATAAGAGAAGGAGATAATAAACAAATTCTTTTAAGACTAATGAATGGTTGGTTATACCTTTTTGTTTGACTAATGCACCTAGCACTTTCATGAGATTGATGAATGCAATTTTGAAGATTTTTTCATAAAAAATTTCTATTGTATACCTTGAGGATGTACTAATCTTCAAAAAAAAATAAAGACAAACATCTTAAGCATATCAGACAACTATTATAGAGGCTGAAAGAGGAAAATTTATTAATAAACTTGAAGAATTGTTCTTTTATGAAAGAGGAGCTAGTATATATTGGCTTCGTGATTTTAGCTAGAGGTTTGAAGAACGATCCTAAAAAGGTAAAAGCTATATTAGAATGGAATACACCTATGACCATTGGAGAATTTAGTTTTGCAAGATTTTTGGAAGCATTAATTTTGATGATATTCCTATAGGGGACTATTGTAGATGTGTTACTATGATGATATGTTACATTCATGACTGAGTTTTTTGCTGATGTCAACATAGTAGTTTTCTAAGGTATCTGATAGAAGAACAACAGAAAGATCAAGTTGGTAGAGATGGCTAATATAGAGTATTCTAACTATTTGAGGTTATGGGAGATACTTATGAGTATATATTATATGCAATTAATGTCAAAAGAAGAAATGATAAGTTTGGAAGAAGTTATGTATGTTTTGGTGATGTTTATTTTGTGATAGAGTTTATAGAGGCATGTTTTGGTACACTTGTTATATCTCTTAGCAAGATTGTTATTCTAAAAATTCAGGTTGAGGATGTGTAGAAGTCATGTTGGTGATGACATGGCTAAGTTTTATTTTCATAATATTGTATGTATGGAAAGTTATTCAAGTTGCAAGGCAGAAGATTAATGTTATTACTAAGTGTAATGTGTTCTTAATATGGTCCTATAATGGACATTTTCCTTTATTTAGTATGAAATAGATGGTATAGAATTGTATTGATGTAAAGTAATTTTAAGTAGGAGAGAGAGAGAGAGAGAGAGAGAGAGAGAGAGAGAGAGAGAGGAATACAAAGTTGAGGAGAGAAGAGTGGAAGTGAAGGAAATATGATTGCTAAGGTTTTGTTGAGTGGTGTAAGATTTGATATTTGGATTCTATTTTCATGATCTAGTCTACAAGGTCTGATAGTGATCAGTTCGATTGATAGAACAAAGGAAAGAAGAATATAATAGTAAATTACTAGTTTGAGCAGTGAGTCTTCTTGTACTTGAAATTGCATGTTTGGGTAGTGGGCTTATCTTGCATAGATTGTACTACAACTCCTAATAAGGTCAGAATCTCCTAATAGGAATTCAAAGTCTCCTAATAGGTACTATATTTACTGAATATTGTAATAGACACCTAACAAGGTCTATCCTCTAATAAGTTATATTTATATTAGTACATCATCTTGTGGGCATCATCCCCATCAGGGTTTTCCCACTGGTTAAGGGTTTCCCTAGTTAACATATCTGGTACAATTTTCTATGCACATCTTTTTATTGTTGTTGTTTACTTTGGTTGAATGGTTAAGTCTTTTTAAAGAAGATAAATGTATTAATTGTTGGATAACTATTTCACCCCCCCCCCCCCCCCCCCCCCCCCCCCCACACTCTTAGTTATCTTGGTGGACTATTATTTCTAACAATTGGTATTAGAGTATTAGGTCCTTGAAGATAAAGTTTAACAACTTTGGGAGATCAGTGGTAAGTTAATTTAGAAAAGATAGTCTTGAGTTTGATGGAGGAAATTTTGACACCTGAATGGTAGAAATTCTTGGTGATTTATCAGATTTGTGTAAAGAGTAGGGTATTGAATGTTCAAATCCAAAATCTTTTTGTTGTATACAAAAGAACTAAAACCCAAGCAAAGATAGATCCAAATCTAAAGAAGGCATAAAGATAGAGGAAGGTATTGATCTACTTACAAAGAGAGAACTAGAAGGTATGAAAGCTTTTTCTTGTTGGACATGTAAAAAGTTTTTTACTCATTTTTCATCAAGTTTTCCTAAGAGAGTAAGAAAATATAAAGAGTTTTCTTTTTGATGAAGATGGATAATTTAAAGCAAGTATGGAAAGATTATTGAATAATTGAGATAAGGATAATTTGGTTAAGAAAGAGGATGTATTCAAAGAGATAGATTTGGTAACTATTTTTGATCTAAAGACCAACCATGAAAATGTGGAAGTTATAATTAGGAATGATTTATAGAATGAGAATCAAATTTGAAGAGAAAAGATTCAATCCTAGATCAGAAGAAAGAGTTGAGTTGAAGACCCCTAAATAGAATGGCATTACAAAGAGAAGGAACGAGTTAGTTATAGAAGTAAAAAGAGATATGTTAGCTGAGAATGATATATCCAAAAAAATTTGGAGAGAAGCTATGAATACAATAGTCTACACCATGAATAGAGTACAAGTCAGGAAAGACACAAACAAGACGCCTTATGGATTGTAGTTTGGTCACTCACCTACAGTTAAGAATTTTAGAATTTTTGGGAGTAAGTGCTATATCAAAAGAGATGATGATATTGGTAAGTTTGATGCTAGAAGTGATGAAGGTATATTTCTTGGTTATTTATTGAAAAGAAATGCTTATAGATCTTATAATTTGAGAACTAAGACTATTATAGAAAGTACAAAAGTGAGAATTGATGAGAAACTTAGGATACAAGAGAGAATAGTTGATTACAATTCAAATGATGATGTTGCTATTAAGAAAAGGAATGATGAAGCATTTATTAAGAATAATAATTATTTTCCAAATGAAGGAGAGCAAAGATAGGAAAAAATCTTAGAACCTTCAGTAGAGCTAAGAGTTGAGATAGCAACTCCTACTTTGGGAAAGAATATTATAAAGAATCCCTCATCTAAGCAAATCAGTGGAAGTAAAGACAATGGTGTGATGAAAATAAGAAAATACAATGAAGAACTATGTTTGATATCTCAAGTTAAGCCTAAAAATGTAAATGAAGCATGTAAAGATGATTATTGGAAACAAGCCATGAAAGACGAATTGGATCAGATAGTGATAGGAACTAAATGGGTATTGAGAAACAAGATGAATGAGCAAGGTGAATTTGTAAACCTTTTGGAACACCTATGGTAACTAGACAATAGTTATCTACAAAAGATGAGACACCTAATGTTGAGTAGAAGAAGTAAAGATCAATGATTGGAGGATTGCAATATCTAACTCACACAAGGACAACTATAGAAAATGCAATTGGAATTGTTACAAGATTCCAAGCTGATCCAAGGGAAGCACATTATGTAGTAGTCAAAAGGATATTTAGATATCTAAAGGGAAATTTTTTGGATTGTGATATGAAAGATCTCATGATTTTACTCTAAGTGCTTATACTAATGTTGATTGGGCAAGCAGTATGGATGATAGAAAGAGCACTAGTGGTGGAGCCTTCTTTCTTGGAGGAAGATTGGTTTCTTGGCTAAGAAAGAAGTAGGATTTTATATCACAAAGTACAATGGAAGAAAAATATATTGCAATAGTAAACAATTGCAATCAACTTGTTTGGATGAAGCAAACACTAAAGGATATAAGGATAGAAAATAGTGAACCCATTTTCATACATTGTGACAACACAAGTACAATAAATATGTCTAAGAATCCAGTATTGTATTTGCAGACCAAGCACATTTCATTTAAGTATCACATGTTGAGAGATAAAGTTATAGATAAGGAAATTAGATTGGAGTATTTGAGCACTAAAGAGAAGATTGTAGATATATTCATTAAGCCTCTTCCCAAAGAGAATTTTAAGTATTTGTGAGGCATGCTTGGTGTTACGCCTCTTCCTAAATTAGAGTAGAAGATGCAAGAGTGTATTAGTCTAGTGTAATAGAGCACCATTGTTTTCTGGATCAAATGATGATGCTTCTTGTATGTGGAGTATCTATGATGGAAAGGGTCATCTAGGACTCTTGTTGGATGTTGTTTTGAATAGTGTCTTTGGACACTTGAGCTAGTAAGAATTAGTTGTTGTAGAGTTTGATGTTGTGAAGTTGGTTGTTGAAACCTTTGACATTGATGTCAATGGGGGAGAAGTTTGGCATGAAAAACATTATGAGAAGATCATGAGGAAGAACATCATAGGGGAGAAGTTGCATGAAGAAAAATTACAACAATTCAAAAAGTATGGAAAAATAGTTTGATGAGAAGTGCATTGAGGTATATCAATGGGGGAGAAGTTGGAAGATTTTGGTATGGGAAATTGATTGATGAAGAGGATTTGAAAAGAAAGATGAATAGTTTTTTTGTTGGTATTCTTGGAACTAGAAGTGTTTTGTCTATGTTATCATCAATGCCTAACAGGGAGATTGTTGTAAGATTGTTGGAAGGATGAATGCTGATTATATTCCTATGGGGGAGTATTGTATACATGTTACTATGATGATATGTTACATTCATGACTAAGTTTTTTATTAATGTAAACATAGTAGTTTTATGTGGTATCTAATAGAAGAATAACCAAAAGTTCAAGTTTGTACAGATGACTAGTTGAGTATTCTAATTATCCAAGGTTATGGGAGATACTTTTAAGTAACTAGTATATGCAGTTAATGTCAAAAGAAGAAATGATAAGTCTAGAAGAAGTTATGTAAGTTTTTTTTATGTCTATTCTGAGATAGAGTTTACAAAGGCATGTTCTAGTAAAATTGTTATATCTCTTAGCAGATTGTTTTTCTAAGAATTGAGGATGAAAATGTGTAGAAGACATGTTGGTGATGATGTGGCTAAGTTTTCTCATCGTAATATTGTGTGTGTATAAATTTATTCAAGTTGCAAGGTGAAAGATTAAGGTTATCACTAAGTTTAACATTTTCTTAATGTGGTCGTATAATGATTAATTGATAAGGTCTAACGGTCAAATCAAGAAATTATTTTAAGGACTCAATATAAAGGAAGGAAATTTTCCTTTATCTAGTATGAATGAGATGGTATGGAATTGTATTGATGTAAAGTAATTATAACTAGCGGAGGGAGTGGAATGCAAAGTTAAGTAAAGCAACGCGAAAGTGAAGGAAACTTCATTGTCAAGGTTTTCTTGAGTGATCCAAGGTTTTATATTTTGATCTGAGGTTCATGATCTATTCTACAAGGTTTGATAGTGATTTTTTTACTTGACAGAACAAACGAAAGAAGAACATAATAGTAAATTACTTGTTTTATTAGTGAGCACTTCTTGTAGTTGAAATTTCATGTTTGGGCAGTGGGCTCATCTTACATACATTGTGCTACAACTCCTAACAAGGTTGGCACAACTCCTAATAGGATTGGAATCTCCTAACAGGGATTCAAAGTCTCCTAACAAGGACTCTATGTACTAAATACTATAACATACTCCTAATAGGGTCCATATTCTAATAAGGAATATTTATATTAGTACATCATCTTGTGGGCATCATTCCCACTGAGGTTTTCCCTTTGATCAAGGGTTTCCCTTGTTAACATATAGGTCCACCTTTTGCCATCTTCATATTAAGTTAATGCTTCATGAGATATACCTTGTTTGAAGTGGAGGTTTTTTCATACAATTTCTATAGGGGTTGCATCAAATCTTCCCTCATCTTCACCTTTTTAATATTAAATCTCACTATTTGTGCCAAAAATAATTGAATACTCCAAGTGCCCTTCTACTCAAAGTTTCCCACTCTTCATTTGTCAAAGTTCCTTGTTTCTTGGCTTTTCCTTCTAATGACCACCATAAATCCTTCTAATAAAGATAATCTTCCATTTGAATTTTCCATAATAGAAATTTCTTCCCATTAAACTTCTCAACCTTCAACTTACCCTCATTTTCCATCACTCCCACTCAATCTTGAGACTCCCACTCAACCATGATACCTTCTTGTAGAAGATAGCTAATAAAATGACAACAATCTAGCTTTGATAGCACTTGTTGGGATTAACCATAGACATAAAAAATTATATAGAAATATAACCATTATTAAAAAATAATAAATCGCACAGAAGATAACACAAGACACAAATATTTAATGTGGCTCACCCAATCCTTGGGCTACATCCACAAACAACAAGTCTAGTATTATTATTATCTAGTGGTTACAATTTTCAATCCTGTACAACTCAATATTATTGCAAGAAGCTGCAATTTCATCATACATAATGAAATCCATAACCCTATGAAATTTTAAACAATCTTTTTCCACTAGGGTTAGAATAAGTCACCTAATAGAAAAAATAAGTCATCACCTTCTACAATAGTCGAGTCATTTTTCACTTTAGGACCCCACAAGGGGCGATGCCCCATGACCCCATCTTAAAAGCATCACCCCCAAACCCACATAGAAATAATCTTGAGGGAAACCCCACCAAATAAATGTTGAAGTCAAACTACTCATTTTTTTGCAAAGTTGTCATTGACAACTTTTGTAACTTTTATGGAAAAAGAGAAAATTCTTTGTGGGAGACCTTCAACCACTTAAATTAGTTATAAATTTCCATGCCAAGCCTATATTAGGTCAAACTCAACCTTTTCAAGAGGTTGGAGGAAGGACAAATGAGATTTTACGAATTTTAATCAACATTTTTACTTATTACATTAGTTTCTTGTTTTGAGTGTTTTTCATGCTTTGTATAGATCAAACTTAGGTTTTTCTGAGTTGAAAGTGTTAGTGGTAATTATCCTTCATTTTTTTTTTAGTTTTTTTTTTTTTATAGAGAGTTTTGTGTGTTCAAATAAATTATTTTGTAAGTTAGCAGGTTGATGTTCTAAACTGGGCAGCTAATAAAAAATGGAGTCTTAGGGCCTTTTCCACTTTATAAAATGTACAGCCTCTTGGGATTTGGTACTAGACTCCTTTTACATTATGTACAGAAAAGAAGAGCCTATGGGAAGCACGTAAAGCATTTTTAAAGTGATGCCCTAGGCAAGCCAAATGCAACTTGGCTAGGAATCACCGTTGGAAAAATAAGCTATGGAGGGGATTGAATGTGCAAACACCTCTATCTAGTTACACAATGAGTAAGATGAAGTTTTAACCTTGTTTTAGTCCAAAGGAGAGGTCTTGGAACATTTTTCCAAGGTGGTTTTCCAATACAACAGCTATAAAGCACTTAAAATCCTCATTTTTGGCCTAAAATTGTACTCTGGTTGTATAGATAGTTTGGGGGTTGAACAATCACAAAATCTTGAAGTACTTTGAAAAGGGTATCCATAAATATAATTTTTTTGTAGGGTTGTTAAGAAGTTTTTCAAGAAATCTTGTTTCCAGCTATTTAGGAGGGCTAATTCCTAATAGCCTTTTTGGAGAAATTTGGTGTTTTTTCCCTAGTAGATTGAATGCACCTATGAAATCAGCATTATTTAGGGTCATGTATGTTAGAAGGAGTCTAAAAAAACCATGAATGAAGAACTAGCACCCTTGGGGCTATATATGGACTTGAGGGTTAGTAGTGGACTAGAGTCGAAAGGAAGAAATTTGACGTTACTTTGTTGGTGTGCCTCCAACTAAAGGATTAGGATCTCTTGAGCAAGGTCCTAGTAAGCATAGGGTGTAAAGAAGCCCTAGTGGGTCTAGTGGTTGACCTAAGGTAGCCTCGTGAGAGCTTAGGGTTTGGAAGGAAGGTTGGGGTATTACATCAACAAATATGTTTTCAATGAGCAAGATTTGGTTGGGTCATGTTACAAATGAATTGATAAATCCCTTCAGAATCAAATGGAAGAGGTTAGATATGTAAGGAGTATAGATGCTACATAATTAATGGAGAAATGCTAAAAGATTTGAATGAAAGAGAACAAATTTGATGACAATGTTGTTTAACTAGTCTGATATGTTTTTTATTAAGTTTTTGCATGCTTATACCATACTTCTTTCATTGGTTTTAGACTTCTAGGAATCTTTTTTTGCTTTCAATAAATGATCTTGTGAATTCCCTATTCATTGGCTAGAATTGGGGCAAACTTCACTAAATGGTGTCTACCAACATTCCCCATGGTTGAAAATTTTTGAAACCCTAAGAAATGTTAGTAGACATCTTTTACATTGTAACATATCAAGAATAGAGTAGGAAAAGCAATGCTATGAATTTTCCTTGGAAGTCTTAAGCAAGACTGTGCAGTTCTCAACTAGAAATTGAAACAATGAATGTTGATAACTTGCAAGAGTAAGCTATTTTGAAGGAGTTAGTTTATTGGGTCGTGAGCTTATAGAGGAAAGGTTCTATGGTTATAAGGAGAAGTGATACAAGTCATAGGTGAGTGAGGATAAGTTTCCTCTACATTGTCAAGAAATGTTGGAAAACCCTAACAAACACTTGAAATTTGGGTTAGGACATCTAGTGTACCTTGGAAACCAAAGACCTTAGAAATCTTAAAGGTATTTAAAAAGGGTATCTGAAACTAAGATTAGTTGGGATCCTTGTTAAGGAAATTTATCACAGGCTAAGTTTTACTCCAACAGGAGGGCTAATTGTGGGCTATTAGGCCTAGAAGGGATTTCTCTTATTTTTGAGAGATCAAGTAGAAGATATTGAAAGAAATTGTGAAGATGGATGTAATCCTATCCTATCTTGTACACCCTAGGAAGAACCAAAACTTTGCAAGACAAGATAAGCCATAGGGAGGCCTAGAAGTTGTAAGCTAGTAAAGAAATCCTATATTGGTAGGTTGGTCTTTTGGAAAATTATATCTTAATGATTAGAGATAATCTTTTGTGTAGGTAAAACATATCCAAGGAGTCTGCATCATATAACTACACCATAGACTATTCTTATAAAATTGGTATCAGAGTAATTTGATTTTGGAAAATATAAGTTTATGTATGACTTTAAAGTACATTCCTCCATAGGATCCACCATGGTAACAAATGCAAAGTTAGCAAAGAAGGTTCAAGAATATGATGAGGAAAACCTAGAGTTGAAGGCAAAGATAATAGACTTGGAATTAATGCTTGAGGAAACAACCCTCAAGATCGAAGAAGTAACTAGAAATGTCATTAAGAAAGAGGAGTGTGGTAGGTAGAAGATGCCAATGTTTGATGAAGAGGATGCTCCCACACCTAATTGTGAAATAACTGAGGTACCATTCCTTAGAGAAATCAGAAACACTAAACCAAAAATCCTTGGAAGGAGTGCCACTGTTTAGTGCAAATTTGGATGTTGATCATGTCTTAGAATGGTTGGAAGGTATGGAAAACTATTTTGAGTGTGAGAATGTGATAGAGGCCCAGAAGGTCAAGGTAGCAAAAGAAAGAGTGAGAGAAGACTATCTCACATGGTGGAAATTCACTCAAGATGAAAGAGTGAAAGATCGAGAGAAACCCTTTGTAAAATAGAAGAGTATGGTGAATTAGATTCAACAAACCTATCTTTCTAAAAAAATTGAAGTACAATTGTACTCAAAGAGGTGGAATCTAAAAGAGAGAGATAATGATGTGGCAAGTTATACTAAGGAGTTTTAGAAACTTTTCCTAAGATCTAGAGTACAAGAGGCTAAAAGCATTAAAATTTCAAGATATATTAATGGGTTGAGATGGAATATCCAAGAGGAAATTTAGTTATGCATTCCTAATTTAGTGAAGAAGTGTTACCAATTAGCTCTCAAAGTAGAGAAGAAATTGAAGAAGAAGCAATATTTTAGTAATTGGAACATAGGCAAAGGAAGTTTCTAGAGCAATCAGAGGGGTAATTTTGGTGGTGGAATATGTCAATTAAATAGGCTCCAAGGAGATAGTAAGTCAAGTGAAAAAATTGGCTCAAGCAATCCAAGAGGTGGTTTTAATCAAAGGGGCATAAGTAATGATAGTTCCAGGGGTAGAACTAGTAGGCAAGGAAGAGGTCCCTCATATTTTGCCACAATAAAGTGTTACAAGTGTAACCAACTAGGGAATCCACCGATAGGTGTCTAGAGAAGACATCTACCTTAGGAGAGAGGAAATTGGTCTATGCCAAAGAAGACAACTATAGCAAGAAAACAAGTGATAACTCATTGGATTCAAAAGAGGGTGAAAATGTAATGTTTGAGAGAACACTCATTAGGGAACCCATGAAGGAGGATGCAACCCAAAGAAGAGCCTTTTTTTGGGTCAAATGAAAGTTAAAAAATAAGGTATGTAAGGTTATCATTGATTTCTATTTTACTGATAACATAATTTCAAAAGAAGCAATAGAAAAATTAAAGCTAAAAATACTTACTCATGCCAATCCCTATAGAATCACATCGTTAAATAAGGGGCAACATGTAGAAGTAAAGGAACAAGCATGAACTAATTTCAATATTGGTAGATATAAGGATAAGGTTCTTTTTGATATACTACCAGTTGATGCATGTCATCTCCTTTTAGGGATGACATGTCAATATGATAGGAAAGCCCAATATGATGGCTAGAAAAATGTTTACAAGTTTAAGAAAGGAGAGGAGTCTCATACTGTTTAGTCCTTGTTAGATGGAGAAGGCATATAGTTTGTGTCACCTAATGTCCTAATAGTTGGAAAAAAATAATTCCTACATACTATGAAAGAAGGAGAGGGCATAGGGTATGCCATCATTGTAAAGCCATAGAATGCACAAAATAGTAGCAGGCCCTAGTTGCCTAAGGAGGTACAAAACCTATTGGATCAATTTGAAGATATAATGAGTGATGAAAATGCTACATTTCCACCTAAGAGGACTATTATTCATCAAATATATTTCATTCCTAGAGCATCTTTTCCAAATAAGGAAGCATATAAGATAACACCTAGTTATCATGAAGAGGTAGCAAAGCAAACGTAAGAATTGCTAGAACATGGGTTGATAAGGAAGAGTGTGAGCCCATGTGCAATTCCAATTATCCTAGTGCCAAAGAAGGGAGGTACTTGGAGAATGTATATAGATTCAAGTGAAATCAACAAGATAACAATTAGGTAAAAATTCTCAATCCTAAGAATTAAAGATTTGCTTGATTGTTTGGGAAATACAAAGTACTTCACTAATATTGGCTTTAAAAATAGATATCATCAAATAAGAATTAAGGACAGAGATGAATGGAAGAAAACATTTTAGACCACTAAAGGGTTGTATGAGTGGCTAGTGATTCCCTTTTGTTTGTCAAATGCCCCCTCGACATTCATGAGGCTCATGAATGGATTTTCTCTCATTATCTTGGTAAGGTTATTATCATTTATCTTGATAATATCCTGATTTTTAGTAGCACTAAAGAAAAACACTTAAGACATTTGAGTCTACTTTTGAAAAGATTGTCTGATTCCAAACCTACCACAAATCTTGAAAAGTTTGATTTTATGAAGGAAGAATTGGTCTAGTTGGGTTTTTTCATCTCATAGTGATAGCTCAAGATCAATCCTAGCAAGGTAGAGGCCATACTTAGCTAGCAAACACCCAAGACTACCTTAGAGGTAAGGACCTTCGATGACAGCTCAATTTTATAGAAAAATTATTAAAAAATTTAGTCATATATGTGCACCCTTATTGGAAACTACTAAAGGTGAGATTAGGGAAAAGTTTAAATGGACTAAACAAGATACTAGGAATTTTGAAGTATTGAAGCAACAAATTGCCACTCAACAAATTTTGGTCTTACCTAGCTTTGAGAAATTGTTTAGTGTTGAATGTGATGTCAATAACCTTTCCATTAGAGAAATACTTAGCTAAGAGGGTAAACTAGTTTCATTCCATAGTGAGAAACTAAATGAAGCAAAGACAAAGTATTCTTCCTATGACCTTAAAATGCATGCCTTGGTCTAAGCCTTGAGAAAGTGAAGGCACTATTTATCACCTAAGGAATTTTGTGTTTATTCAGATAATCAGGCTTTAAGTTTTCTTAATTCCCAAGACAAATTAAGCCACAAGTATATGGAGTGAGTGGATAATATGCAGGCCTATGCATTCACCATAAAACATAAGAAAGGTATTCAAAAAAAAGTTGTGGGTGCACTTAGCCGCAAATTGTTGATTGTTCAAGAAGTGCAAATTAGAAGTATGGGGATTGAGAACTTCAAGGAACTATACCCTAATGATCTGGACTTTTCCAAACCTTATCAAGTTTTTAATGATTTTACTAACCACTTTCACCATGAATTTTATGATTTTACTTTGTAGGAAGGCCTCTTGTTCAAAGGTAATCAATTGTGTGTCCCAACAAGATCCATCAAAGAAAATCTAATCCAAGAAAAGCATAATGATGCTTTAAGTGTCCATTTTTGTGTGTGTAATATAGTGAACCTCATTTAAAGGTTCTATTAAAAGCCTACTTTATGTAGAGATGTGAATTGGTACATTGAATATTGCATGGTCTTCCAAAAGGCTAAGGGAGACATTAGGAACACATAAGCATGGATTTTGTGCTGGAGCTACCTAAAACCAAGCAAGGTTTTGATAGTGTCTATGTCATTACTGATAGGTTCAGAAAAATGGTTCACTTTCTTCCATGCAAAACTACTCATGATGCTTGTGTCATTGTAAATTTTTTCTTTAGGGAGGTAGTAAGGATACATGGCCTTCCTCTTAGCATTGTGTCTAATAGAGACACTAAATTTATGAGTCATTTTTGGAAGACTCTTTGGCACAAGTTGGGTACAAATGTTTCCTTTGGGTCTGCTTTCCATCCTCAAATGAATGTGCAAATAGAAGTGGTTAATAGAAGCCTTCAAAACCTCTTGAGATTCTTAGCTAAGGAGTATGTTTAGATATGGTATCACATTTTTTCAAAAGTAGAGTATGCCTACAATGATACTTTAAATAGAACCACTAGGAAAAATTCTTTTGAAGTGGTCAATGGAGTGCATCCTAGAGGAATTCTTGAACTAAGAGACATGAAGGTAGTTGCAAAGGTTAGTAGAGTAGTTGAATAATTTTCTCTTTTTGTGAAGGCAGTTCATGATAGGGTAAATCAAGAATTGGAGTGGAACACAGTGAAGATGAAGAAATGGGCTGATGCAAGGAGAAAAGATGTGCAATTTTTATTTGGAGACTATGTCATGGTTCACCTTAATAAGCCCAAGTTATCCAAAGTCACAAGTTATAGATGAGGAAGGTAGGACCCTACAAAATTTTGTTCAAGTATGGAGCTAATGCATATAAAGTTGACTTACTAGCAAATATGGGTTTATCCACTACTTTTAATATTGTAGACTTAGCTTATAAGGGTCTTACTCCACCTTTCGTTTTAGGAGGGGATGCATATTTTCAAGACCTTGTAGCTACCTTGCCAAATCCATCTATAAACAGCTTGCAATCAAAGAATATATTGAGCTCTAAAGTGGATCAGGTGACTAGAAACAACACCTACATGAAACATCTTGTAAAATAAATTAGAAAGATAGATATTGAATCCACTTGGGTTACAAAAGGGGACTTGAAGAAGCATGGAATTGATACTTCTTTGATTCCCTCTTAAAGTCCTAGAAGGACTTTTAGCTCATGCAGGTGCACCTAGGATTTAGGTCCTCTAGATTGTCAGCAAGAAAATAAGATTCTTTAAGAGATTTAGGAGTATTCATTTCTTAGTTTTGAGGCCCTTATGCATGTGGGGAAACAATGAAATACACTCTAGACAACTTGTCAAAATTTTGTCAACTAGGACAATTATTCCCAAAAGTTGTCTTAGAGGCCCAATTTAGAGTTGGAGGGTAGCTAGAAGTGGGAATGGTCTAATAATTGCCTAAATAAATTCCATTTTTGATTTGGACTAAAAAAAAATAGTTTCATTATGGTTAAAGTGTCAAAATGCAAAAATTGTCAATGTTGTAAATGTTGCAAAATGACAAAAAAATTCGATTTTCTTGTCTAAGAAGTTGCAAAAGATTTTGGAGAGGAAAAATAGGTTATCAAAAGAAAGATTTGGTTGATTAAATTTCCAAATGAATTTTTAAATCCTCCAAAATCAAATGGAAGAGGTTAGAGGTGTAAGGAGTATGGATGCTAGTTAATTAATGGAGAGATGTTGACAAATTCAAATGAAAGAGAATCGATTTGATGATAATGTTGTTCAACTAGTATTTTATCTTTTTGATTAAGTTTATGCATTCTTATACCTTACTTATAGCATTTTTTTTTCTAATAGGAATCTTTTGTTTCTTTCAATAAATGTTCTTGTGAATTAGTTGTTCACTGGCCAGAACTAGGACAGACTTCACTAAATGGTGTCTACAAACATTCCCCATGGTTAGAAACTTCTCAAACCCTGAGAACTTTTACTAGACACCTTTTACACTATAACAGAGCAATGCCGGAGCAAGAAAAGTATGT
Organism: Cupressus sempervirens; assembly: GCA_028749045.1. Taxonomy (NCBI): domain Eukaryota; kingdom Viridiplantae; phylum Streptophyta; class Pinopsida; order Cupressales; family Cupressaceae; genus Cupressus; species Cupressus sempervirens. Next base: position 765,873,924 of record CM053792.1, on the reverse strand, counting down.
TGGAAATAGATAATATTGAGAGGGGGGGGGGGGGGGGGGGGGTGAACAAGTATTTTCAATCCTTTAACCCACAACTGAATATTATTATTTATTTTATCATGTGCACATGAAAATAAACAAATATTACGAATTAGTATAAACAACCATACATAGAGAGATAATAAAACTATATTTTTTTAACTAGGGAAACCTTGGCCAAGGGAGAACCCCGGTGGGGATGGAACCCACTAGATGATTCACTATACAAAGAATCTGGATAAGGATATTGATCCTGTTAAGAGCCTATGAAGCATGTATAGTGTCTCAAGTCCCTGTTAGGAGACTAGAACTTTCTAGAAGCCACAACCCTATTTGGAGTTACTTCAACCCTATTAGGAGTTGGTGGATCATATATAAATGTGTGCAAGAAGAGACCATTTCCCTAACATGCAACTATACAATAAGTTCTTCAAGAAATAGGTTTACAATACTAAGTTATTTGTTGCACTTTTCCAATCTTCTAATTGATGATTTTTCCCATAAAATAAAATACAAACATCTTAATCTACATCATATAACAAAGTATTGTATTCACTTGTTACTTGCATTTCACAAGATCATAATAACTTCGTAATTACTGATTACTAAATCACCATCCACGTTTTCTTTCACCTTTAACTTCACAAATAAATTTCTTCACTTATACAAAATATTTTAGTAAATTCTTCCTTATTCATCTCCTATAACATTATTAGAGTCAGCTCAACAAGAAATTATAACTCAAAGTAATAAATCAAATTGTTAAACACATTCTGTTGATATGCTCTGTTTTGCATTGTGTCATCACTACATCACTAATTCCTTCATAACTCAAACTTAGTTGACTATACATACATGAATATTGGTATATTTCATCATTATAATTTCATGCATCTCTAATCAACTATGCAATAGAATATTCCAAGGGAATATTCTATTATCATCAAAACTATCATGTTGTTGTAACACTATGTGATACTTAGACAATTTTCTTCTATAATTGAATGAGGCTAATTTGCAAAACAAAAATGTTTCCATAAATGACAGCCATAACTCACCTTATCTAATTTATTGGACATATTTCCAACAATCTCCCCCTTTGGCATTGATGGAAACACTTTGGGAAAATTGGCTAAGTCCCAAACATGTTGTCATGCCAATCAAAAGAAATAGTCATAACATAAGAACATTAAAAAAAAAAATTGCATTTATGTTATGAAAGACTACATCCCTTATCACTTCCTATTACAATTTATTTCTCCCCCTTACATATTATATATATATTAAAATTCCTTACAATATAATTTTCCAAATATCTCCCTCTTTGACATCAATGACAAAGGTATCAAAAGACTATCAAAATTTGGTAGTTGCATATCAAAACTTGGAAAAACAATCGCTGAAATTGGTCTTTAACTGCTCAAAGTTTTTCTTCCAACTATCCTTTATTGGATTAGATATACTGATAAGTTCACATAAAGCATATGTTGCCATTTTTTCTGCATTCAAGTTTGTAGCCACAAACTTATCATATGAATATTTTGCAGACAAGCATTCTTCCAATTGATTTTCTAGTAAATTTATCTAAGGGAATAAGTGTACTCTCAAAAGAGTGCATCTCTTTAGAATTTTCTCCTTTTCTACTTATATTTCCCTTATATTATCATGAAGTAGCTATATTATATGCTAAATTGTGTCTACTTTCTTATTCTGCTTCAAAAAGTTGTCAATGACTATTTGAATCTTAGTCACTTTCTCTTTGACATGATCATCATATTCTTTCAGATGAATGTATGCTAAGTTGCACTTAGCATATGCCTATTTTCCTTCCTCTATGCACTACCTTAGTTCTTTAATACATATGTTCAAATTTTCCACATCATTTCTCATGTTAGTGCACATAGTGTTTAGAAGTTTAGCATCGTGCTCAGTCTATGCTTGAGTGGTGGCCATATTCATGAGTGTAGTGAACTGATCATTAAAAGGCTTACAAAAAATTGTTGCACATTGTTGAATATCTTCTAGGGTGTCAACAAGACTTACTACCTTTTCCATCTTATCCAAAACTATTGTCAAAGTCTTCTTGATTGACTTGGCTAATTTCTTGTTCTCAAGAAATTTTCTCAAGGAAGATATAAGATTCTTCACTTCATCTTCTTTGTCAGATTGAGCTGGAGCTTTTGTTGTTGCTAGTTGGCTAGGAGGAGTGGAAATTTCTACTACTACTACTACTACTATTGAAGGCACACTTGAGATACCTACTTTAGTGCTGGTCTCCATCTTTTGTGTAGTCCCCTACTTCTCTTCTTCATCAGAGCTACTATAATCCACAATATTGCCAACAATGCTAGCATCAAAATCCTTGAATGGATCCTATGTTTTGTCAACTATCACTTTGGTGTTGTCTACTTCCATAGAGTCACTACTAATAATGATGTGTGGAGAAGAGCTTGGTGCAATTTCTATTTTAGAACTATGAGGAGGACTACAAGCTATAGGAATTTCTTCCTTTGTCTGCACACTCTCCTTAGGTGTCTGGTTGGCTTCTTCAAGTTGTACACTTACTTCAGGCATCTAGCTTGCCTCTTCTATCTACACACTATCTCTAGGAATCTTTGCACTATCTCTAGGCATCTGGCTTGTCTCATTTTTCTATGCACTTACCTTAGGCATAGTGGACATGAATGAAACTATACCCTCTTGAGTTTCTTTATTGACTTCCTTGTAATTTCCTCCCATGAGGAGAATAGATCTTTTCTTATGTCTCAATAATGGTGCTATACCTTTCAAAATTTCTTTTATATCTTCTTCAATATTTATAGAACATAAATTTCTCACTATGTTGATTATTATTTGTTTATCCTATTCTAGAATTCTACTTTTCCTATTTAGCAATCTATTATACAAATCTTCAGGTATCTACCCTTGTATACTATCAAATCTTTTATCTTTTATAATCATGTTCCTAACTGCAACATTTTTTAGCTATCTCCTATCCATGTTATTATACAAGTCATAGTATTTATTTAACTATACAAAAATTTTATCATTAATGATTTTCATGTTTAGGTTGTCTACCTTTCACTTCCATGCTTTGCGCCCTGATGATGTCTTGGCTTCTTGATCAACTGCTTCAACTGGTCTGTCACCAGTCTCTTCCTCATATTCAAATGAGCTAATCTGTATAGTTTTTTTCCTTTTGCTTGGGCCACTGCTAGTCTACTTCACTCTCCTTTTAGGAGGGATTATGTTCCTTGTAGACCTTCTTGTAGCAGATGTTTCTTCTATCTTTACTGGTTTACTTGGAGGTTACTACAATGTAACTATTGCATAGGGCACAGAAAGAGTCTGTAAACATGTTTGGGCAACTATGACCTATTTAGTAGGTCTTGCCACTACAATAGGTGTAGGGGTTAACAACTCAACTTGGCCACTGGCCTTCATTTCCATAACTATTCCCTTTACCTCATAAGATAGAATCAATAACTTTCTCCGCCTTTTTCTTGGAGTCCTTTATTACTTGACTAGTTTTCACTTCTCTAATTTTCTCAATATATGTTCCCCATCTAGGATAGTTAAAATCAACTTCAAATGAAGGATAATTTGTGCATACCCTTCAATCAAATCCTCACTCATCTCATATCCCATAGGTTCAATGAATTTCACCTGAGGAACTATTGCCTCCATACATGTGAAATCTATTTCAACCATAAAACATAATTCATCCTTATACTTCTCTACAAGCACAAGAGGTATCCTATATCTTTGTTTCATTTCTTCTTCAAAAGACTTCATCATTCTGCCAATGTCACTATCCCTAACTATTTTAGGTCTTGACCTATAAGCTCAAGTGATCTATTGCATTGTGCACTCATTTTCATTCCAAATTATGATACCAGGAAACTTCTTAGTAGCATAGAAATATATGTGAGTTAATAGAGATTCAAATCTAAAAACTATACTCCTTGATTTCTTGATTCTTGATCTCGTATCCAACAATTGTATTCTGACAATGTCACACATGTTAACTTCTTCACCTCTTACTGCCAAGTAAGCTACATGAAGAAATTTTGTAGGGATTGAGTCTATCCCGAATGCATGATTATACTTATATCCAAAAATTTTGCAAATGAGTCTCACTCCATCATCTTGAATTAATTTTACTTTCATGTTCCTCCCATCAAAATATGTGTTGAGATTTGCCTCAATAATTTTTTGCACATTCTTGATGTTTACTGGGTTACTAACTTGTTCTCTCAAACCTATGACCTTATGAATTAGGTCACTATCAATACAAATGATAGCATCTCCTAGGCATAGAAGATCATCATGTACTCTACTAAGAATTATCCTTGTCCATTCATTATTATCAAAATCCATGTAGAACATATGCTTAACTAGGTTAAGACGTTCCACAAATCTATGTTCAATTTTCAATGACAAATCATTGTTTCGCATCTTCTCCAAGTCCTTGTGATTCTCTAAATCACCTATGCTTTTAATCTTATAGTGAATATAACCTCTGCTATCTTCTACATGGAGAACATTTTCTGAAACTCATGAAAATGCTCCAATGGGGTCATCGAGTAAAGAAACAAATGGGTGTTTCTTGAAATTATACCTAGGCCTATTTCTTACATTATAAACTTCTTGCCTTTCCATTCTTGAAGGATTATGCTCAATAATACATAAAATACCTCAGTTTTGTGTACTAGGGTTTTCAGTGACTTTGCATGCTTGCAGGCTTCTTAAATTCTCCAAATCTTGCTTCAATCTCATACACAAACTTCGCACAATAAAATGATGTATGCAAGTTAGTTTTCATCTTTTAAATCTTTTGCAATATTTACTACACAATAAATGAATATCTACCACTAGTTTAGTATATTATCTCTGTGCAATAGAGAGTTTGGTCCTTTCATATATCCTCATCTTGATCATATCTAGCAATGTGCACTTCACTATAGACTTCTCTTAATCTCTACTACATACTGTCAATTGCATAACCCTTGATACTTTCTCTAGCATAAATTATCAATAACTGATACTTTGTTCCATTGAGAACACTTAATTCTGGTGAGAAGAGTCACACACAATAAGTGACTTCATTGTCTTGTCAGATACATCCTTTAGAGTTGTATAAGAACTTTCTGGTTAATTTGCCTTCACAAATGATTCCTTCAATTCATTTCAATGCTCTTTTATTTCTTTCTTTTTATTATTCCTTCTATAATTCTAATTCTTGTTTATCTCTTCTGTCCATTCTGCAAAATCTTGTTGTGTGTCCAAAGTTGTTACATAACTGACATACAAGTACATCTCTTTTCTATTCATTTAGCTTGTCATCAGGTGTTCTATAATTTCTTGCAATGTGTCCAAGATTGTTGCATCTATAGCAAACAATTTTTCTTCTTTCTCCACTTTCATTACTATGAGATCTTCTTATGTTTCCTGCATGGTTAGTGTTCCTATGCATCCTACTATTTTTATTATCACAATCAAATTTAGGTTTCTTACAATTTACTGCATAATAACCATATCCATGACAATTATGACAATACAATTTTTAAATAAGTTTGAAAGACTTGCCATCACAATTGACTTCAGTGTTTTCAAGTTCAGCACACCAGGCAAAAGATTCCTTTCTTTTGTTATTCATATCTTGATCATATTCTTTGACTTTCTCAGAGTGACCAACATTCACTTTGTCTTTAGATATATCATCTGTCTTTCTTAGGTCTTTATTAACTTTAGGAGTAATAATTTTATTTGGTTCAATGGGTTTCTTAGTGGATTGACCAAGAAAGAATATAAGTCTAGTCTTATCATAACTAGGTCTTTGCACACATATTTGTTCTTCAATTTTATCATTGTTGGTATATAATTTCTCAAGTTGTTGCTTGGTTTGTACCAACTCACCTTTAAAAATTGTGTTGTATTTTTCTAATTCTACATGTTCTAACTTAATAGATTCTAGTTTTGATGTTACCTTGCTTAATTGGGATCTTAGATCTGCATTTTCAAAAAAAATTCCAAAGTCAATCTTTCCTCCTTTTTCTTAAGACTTAGCTTAAGTTCAATATCTTTATATGATGTTTTAGGATCTCATTTTCTTTCTTCAAATCTTCAATGTCATTGTCATTAGTTTGATTAGTAGGTCCTTTCTATTTTAGGTCATCCATTTTTTCCTTCAATTCACCAATCTAGGATTTTGCATCCTTGTACATATATTTGAGGCCATCTCTCTCATGAGTCAGAAGATCAATCTATTCAAGTGCTTCTTCAAGATTTTTCCTTAGTTGTTCAATATCCATAGGGATCTTGTTCAAACTTTTAAGCCTCTTCTAAATAGCCAATCTCTAATACCAATTGTTAGAAATAGATAATACTGAGAGGGGGGGTGAATCAGTATTTTCAATCCTTTAACCCAAAACTGAATATTATTAATTACTTTATCATGTGCATATGAAAATAAAACAATAGTGCCGATTAGTATAAACAACCACACCCAAAGAGAGATCATGACACCATATTTTGTTAACTAGGGAAACCGTAGCCAAGGGAAAACCTTGGTGGGGGTGGAACCCACTAGATGATTCATTATATAAAGAATATGGTTAATGATATTGACCCTGTTAGGAGTCTATGATGCATGTATAGTGTTTGAAGTCCCTATTAGGAGACTAGACCTTGTTAGAAGCCTCAACCCTATTAGGAGTTGCTTCAACCCTGTTAGGAGTTGGTGGATCATATATAAATGTGTGCAAGAAGAGCCCACTACCCTAAAATGAAACTATACAATAAGTTCTTCAAGAAATAGGTATACAATACTAATTTATTTGTTGTACTTTTTAAATCTTCTAATTGAGGATTCTTCACACAAGAGCGATTGTGCACATATTAATCTGCATCATATCTTCACAACATATAGCAAAGTATCACATCACTTGTTACTCAAATTTCACAAGATCATAATGACTTCCTAATTACTAATAACTGAATCATCATCCACTTTTTCTTTCACTTTTAAGTTTGCAAATAAAGTTCTTTACTTATACAAAACATTTTTGTAAATTCTTCCTTAGTCAGCTCCTATGACATTATTAGAGTCAGCTCAACAAGAAATTATAACTAAAAACAATAAATCAAATTGTTAAACACATTCTACTAATTCCTTCATAACTCAAACTTAGTTGACTGTATAGACATGCACGCTAATATACATCATCATTATGATGTCATGCATCTCTGGTCAACTGTGCAAGAGAATATTCCAAGGAAATATTTTGTTATTATCAAAATTGTCCTCCTACTATAATATTGTTTGATACTTAGAAAAATTTCTTCTACAACTGAATGAGGCTAATCTACAAAACAAAAATGTTTCCATAAATGACAACCATAACTTACCTTATCTAATTGATTGGACATATTGCCAACAATCTCTCCCTTTGGCATTGATGGCAACATTTTGGGAAAATTTTCTAATTCCCAAACATCCTATCATACCAATTAAAACAAATAGCCATAACATAAAAAAATAAAAATAAAACATTTGTATTTATGTTATGAAAGACTACATCCCTTATCACTTCCTATTACAACTTATTGCTCCCCCTTACCTATTATACATATTACAATTTCTTGCAATATAATTTTCCATATATCTCCCCCTTTGACATCAATGAAAAAGCTATCAAAAGAGTGTCAAAATTAGGTAGCTGCATATCAAAACCTGGAAAAACAATTGCTAAAATTGGTCTTTAACTACTCAAAGTGTTTCTTCCAACCGTCCTTCAATGCATTAGATACACTTATAAGTGCACATAAAGAATATACTGCGAATTCTACTACGTTCAAGATTGTAGCCACAAACTTGTCATATGAAGATTTTGCAGACAATCATTCTTCCAATTGATTTTCTAATAAATTTATCTAAGGGAATAAGTTTACTATCAGAAAGAGTGAATCTCTTCAGAATTTTCTTCTTTTCTTCTTGTATTTCCCTTATATTATCATGAAGTAGCTTTATTGTATGCTCAATTGTGTCTACTTTCTTATTCTACTTCAAAAAGTTGTTAGTGATTGTTTGAAGCTCAATCACCTTCTCTTTGATCTGACCATCATATTCTTTTAGATGAATGTATGCTAAGTTGCACTTAGCATATGCCTATTTTCCTTCCTCTATGCACTACCTTACTCCTTACTCCCACATGGACCTATCCTTAAGCGTGTGTGGTCTCACTACTACATCTGAGGCCATTTTTCAACCATTATTGGTCAAAATTTTGACCTATATTTTGACCAAATTTTGACCAACATCGACCAATGCATTGGTTAGAATTTTTCTAATCGAAAGTTCGACCAACATTCTGGTTGGTCAAAATTTTGACCAATACGTTGGTCAAAAAACCTCTATAACCATAGTGCAAGTTTTCCCTAGAATTGGTCAAAATTTTGACCATTGAAGATTTCTATTTCGACTAATATAAGTAGAAATTTCAACCAAGGATGGTAGAAAGTGTTGGCCATGAAAGCTGGAAAGTTCAACCAATGAAGGTAGAAATTTCAACCAATATAGGTAGAAATTTTGACCAGTAAAGGTCGAAAAGTTTGACCAACAAAGGTGGAAATGTTGACTAGGAAAGGTAGAAATTTTGACCAATGATGGTCAAAAAGTTTGACCAATGAAGGTTGATAATGTTGACCAATAAACGTAGAAATTTTGACCAATGATGGTCAAAAACTTTGACCATTGAAGGTAGGAAATATTGACCAAGAAGGTAGAACTTTCGACCAATGAAGGTTGACAATTTTGACCGTTGAAGGTAGAAATTTGACCAATGAAGGTAGAAATTTCTACCAACGCCTGGGTGTAAATTTTTTTTCAAGAATTCTATAAAACAATTCACATGCTTTCCCTATGATATGACATTTTGCATGCATCGTGCAGTGTCTAATCTGACTGATGATGGATTACGGAGAGTGATCTGAAATGATGACACTAAAAAACATCAGAATCAAATCCAAAATGAACTTGCATTACAAATGGATTGTGGAAATCTGATATTGTTGATTTTGCATGCATGTCTACCAGGACAATCACAACTTAAACATATTGATTTTGCATGCATGTCTACCAGGACAATCACAACTTAAACATATTATGTTTAAGTTGTGATTGTCCTGGTAGACATGCATGCAAAATCAACAATATCAGATTTCCACAATCCATTTGTAATGCAAGTTCATTTTGGATTTGATTCTGATGTTTTTTAGCGTCATCATTTCAGATCACTCTCCATAATCCATCATCAGCTGGATGAGACACTCCAGGAAGCATGCAAAATGTCATATCATACAGAAGGCATGTGAACTATTTTATAGAATGCCTAAAAAATATCGACAATAACTAATCAAATTGTCGTAATCACCAACAGTAACTAATATGCTTCTTCATTAATATGCTCGATACAATAACCAAACTTAGCAACTATGCACATCAACTTATACGCTAAAAGGAAATCATTTAAGAGATACAAAATTTGAACAACCATATGTTAAGATTATACAATAAAACATCACTTGCCTGAGTCTGACGGTTGAGATTAAGTTCATCATCCTCCCTATAGTATGTTTTGATGGCCTGCACATCCACAAAAGCTCTATCATCTCGAATTTGTAGAATAAGAATTGTTTCGTAGCAAATGGACATGATTGACAATAAATCATCATATAAAAAGACTCCCGTGTGAAGCATGAATAGAAAAGGAAATGAATATGAGTGATAGGGAAGAGAATTCAATAATAGAGGCTTTTAACTTTAGTTATATATAGTCATGATATGGGTAATGCACAACTGCCTCCTGGATTCATGTTCCATCCCACAGATGAAGAGCTCATAACACATTATCTCATTAGAAAAGTTTTAGAAAATAATTTCATAGGAAGGGCCATTACTGAAGTGGACCTCAACAAGTGCGAGCGTCAGGGAGGGTTCAATTTCCTCCTTTATTATTTACTATGCGTATAATCCCACACACCCATTTGATCTCAAATGATATGTAATGAATGTTGAGTGTTTGTGTTGAGTGCTGAGTAAGGCTTATCTGTTTGGCAGAAAAGAAAACTTTAAGTCTTGTACCAAGGAAGCAACTGAGCCAATCTCTTTGTCAATAAGGGTGTAGTTTTGCTCCTATATCCTTCACAATTGTTGTATCTACAAATTTTGAGGAATGATCCTTGATCTTCCTCTTACAATAAGACATACATTTGAGATCTACCATAAGAGTGGGGACCAATGTGAAAATCAGAGTCTAAGTTGATGATAATTTCCTATAAATGTTGTTCTATCAAATTTTTGTTACAGGATATCAAGCAATCAACCCTTATTCAAGATTGGATGTGTTTCTTGTTATAATGGAATTTCAAGGCCTTCGCCTACTTTGATGCTTTTGATGTATGATTTTGAATAAATATATTAAATACAACATTAAAATATATCGCCTTAAATGTATGTTTTCCATGGGTGTTTAAATAGTGAAATAATCTTCACTTTATATGTTGTATGGGAGGAATTCTTTTTTTTTATTATTTCAAAGCCTTTCATATGAAATGGTGGTTCCTTGATTGTTTTGCTCACTATCAAGATATTTGCTAAATGGTAAAATTAAACTACCGTCTTTGGAACTTATCAATGAACAATTCTTGGAAAGTAAAATGCATAGTAAATATCACTATAAATCCACAATTTACAAAGGTGTTGAAGCTTCCATTGTGTACCCACGAAGCAAGTTAAACAAACTTATAGTAATAGAGATCAAATACTGCATAACTACCTTTTGTTGTTCAGTCATCTTGATGTAGCACTTCATTTCTGTGGATATTTAGTGCTAAGGCTTTTGGTACCTCTTCTGCATCTCTTGCTTGTAGTTGCTTCCAGTCTTTTTGATCTTAATAATTTTAGTCGTCTAGCTTGTCTTTTTGCTAGTTTTCTAATGGCATGTTTTTCTTCCAAACTTTAGGTTACAATTTCAATTACCCTGAGCTTCTTTATTACTTATAATTTCTACAAACTAAAATGGTGGATGTTTTCGTTTACCAGTTAAGTCTACCTAGCAGTAATAACAGTATCATGACAAAGTTGATTAAAAGGTATAGTATGATGATGTGTGGCACAGTATGTTCATGTATGTTCATTTCTTGACATCTCTGTTTCTTATGCTTCTCTAAGATTCTCATCTTACTCCAACAATCAATGAAGTGGGCCTTCTTAAAATGATGCTTGCCCTCATGAATAACCATAAAGTGACTGTGTGCTTTAGTTAAATTAAACAGTGGACAAACATCTGTTTCTAAAAATTACCCATTCATGGGTAAACTCCAAATCGACAAAAATGATACAACTTTGAGAAGCAACATTGATTAAAGCTACATTAATGGTTCCTTAAATTACAATATGATGAGGTCCAGGCAAAGAACTAAACAGTGTTATGGATCTTTAGTAGATAATTGTGAAACATGAATGATGTTTTCTCTTCCTAAGTATTTCTACGGCAACACCTTAACCAAATCATAATAATTGTAGCTATCAGATCTCAATGACTGATCTATATCACCAATTCTGATGGATGTAATTGGTAGGAGTTACTTTGTGATGGCCTAAAAAGAAGAGTTAAATCAAGGGAGAATCTTCTCGTGATTTTCATAGAAATAAGCTGATTTATGTTGGACTGCAATTATAGAAGGAAGAAAAAGAGAAACTAGATAGATAGAAATAGAAGAGTTGACAATGCAATCCAATAGAGCAATAGAGAAGAAGAGCTCAATCAACTTCATACACGTTGCAAGTAAGAGAAGAAAAATAGTAGAGCCAGAAGTAAAAATTTAAAAGAACCTATGTATAAGTTTGAAGAACAAGACACCTATTGTAAAAGAAATTCTAAAATCTGGCCTCTTCTTCCTTTCTTTTCTTGACACCTATTGTATATCTAGTCTAATACATCTTGAAACTTTCCTCAATAGAGTTTACATTGTTGTTTGCTATATGTATATTAGATTACAATAGTAACATCATAGAACAAACTGCATGTAATAAGACACCAGATACTTAAATAGTCCACACAAGAATGCATCAAAAGCAATAAAAGACAATTTAGAGAGGTTCACAATGATGAGTTAACGTGCATGGTTTGCCTATATGCAATATTGCACTAATTATTCATAGTAGACAAAATATGTGTGCATTGTTAGGAAGCTTCTACCTAAGAAAGCCTACTCTTAAGTTCCCATAAGCAAAAACTGTATGGTATGCACTCATGAAAATATCTCCAAGAATCCTAAAAAAAAATTAGTGTTTACAAAAACTTACTCTAAATCTATGTTTGCAAATAGAAAAGCAAAAATTAGATGTCACAACATACCATGTCAGACCCAATTGGTGGAGGAACATCTACGCCCACAAATTCGCTTAGGCACCTAGCAGCAGCACCTTCACCAACTTTCAGAATATATGCTTCCTGCAACACCCACATGGAATGGATTAAAATATTTCTTAAAATAGTAAAAATTAAATATGATACAATACATCCATTTAGAAAAATGAAACATATACTGTGAAAATTAAATAGAGATCCTAGTGCACTTTTCAGTTGTCTTAGCATTGAGACATCTATTGACAATGAGTATGTGACTGCGTCATATAATTTCAATCTTATTTCTAAGAGTAAAAATGCAAGGGAATGTTAACTTCCAATTTATGGATAGAAGGACAACCTGTCAATAGAGTTCTAGGATAGATTTGGAGAACAGTATACAAATATGATTTATGGATAGTAAAAAGGATTTTTAAATGGAGTTTAAGGTTATATTTGGATCATAATATATAAGCATGAAGTATTAGCCATTGATCTATTGACACATAATCTTTATGATAATCATTGACTTGTACATAAGGATGTTATTCAAAGGTGTGCATCTATGTATTCATAAAAATCTTGGGAGTTCTTGCATGTGTAGCTGGCAGGATCTATGCTACCTATTTGTTAAGTGCAAACACAAAATATGACTGTGTTGGGTGGATGGAAAAAACTTGTGTTGCTTGTATCGATGGAGATCTCCACATAGTTGAATAAATCCCAGTTGCCAAGCCTGCTTGAGATTATCAAATTTGTTGTACAATGTAAAAGTAGAGAAATTGTTTGGGAGATTTGGAGAATGGGATTTTATGATTGTACTTTATTTTTATCATGGGTCTGAAGGATTTTCTATTCCAAATTGAGTACTTGGATTCAAGAATTTCTTTGCTTTAAGTTACTATGTTCCCATGAAAACATGACACTGTCCTAAATAACTCCAAGGGCTGAATTGCTCTGTGGAAAGTTTGGACCTGTCTCTTGGCAGCAGAAGATTTCCTCTCAAATTTTAAGAGGAGACTTTTATGTTGGAATCTGGAATCAAAAATCTACCTATTACAAGTTCATAGAATATAGAGAAGATTGAATGCTAAGCTTTTTAAAGAGATACAAAAAACACAAAACACTATTATATGCTGCTATGTACAAGATTACTTTCTATAATTATATGTTTTTGTAGATCTATACTTTTATAAACTTAGTTTTATTATATAAAGCTTTAGTTATGCTTTCAAATCAAACATCTATCGGCGTCTCCTTGCACCTCCTTTTGGTGCAAGTACTAGTTATATATGAATTGTAACAAGAACCTTTTGAAATCACACACTGATTATTCTTTCGTAATGATAAGTCATTCTATGCTATTAAAAACTTTCAATAATAATAATAATTCATAAGTAGTTATATCCAAAAGCTATCACTATGAAAAAATCTTAGCCTCTTATCCTTAATTTCTCAATCTCAAGTCACCATAAATTATTTCTGGTGGAGAGTACACAAAAGTTTCCTAAATGCCCAATTAGGAAATATTGTCTGATGAAAAGTCATTATCAAGAATGAAGAATGAATATAATGTGGCAACAAAACAAGACTGCGAGGCGACAGTTAATGGCTAGTTGTAATGCCAAGTGTTTCTTTCTCTTCTCTCCAATTGCTACTCGAGTAGATTTTGATTTATCCCCTATGATGAACTCGTACATTCAGTATTCATCAACTTCTTATTATGTGATTAGCGAGGTTAATCTATTGATCCATCTAATATTTCTTCTTCCTTTACCTCCTGCACATTGAATCTACCTTGAAGTTTCCAAAGCCCTTCTAAAAACTCCATTTTGTGCATATCCCATGGTTTATAGCTTTCAATAAGACCACATTTTGGTTAGCTCCCATTTTGCCATCGGCATAGAAATTGCTGGCAAAGGGTACAGAATTTGGCTTTGCCTCTACCATTGGTACTAGTATTAAAAGTTCTAAACCTATTGTAGTGAATCTATAAATGTATCTATTAGATGAATCTACCCTTGTCTCTGACAAAAGTTTCCCCATCTAAAAAATTTTCTACATGTCTACAATAAATGAGAATGATGAAGGTGAAGAGGGAACATAGGATCCCTGGTATTGGTATGTTAGTTGTTTGGCTTCCTTTGCTGTTGGATTTTGGGGATTGTTTGCCCTTGTTTGTGCAAGGAAAGCGTGGTGAAGAAGATATGTCAACATGGTGGATGAAGTTGTTGTTGGCTTTTGTGATTTTTTTTCAAGGAGTTAAAAGGTTAACCAAAGCCAAATCATAGATTTCAGCTCAAGATAGTGCTTCTACTTCATGAACAATAAAATAGGAGATGCATTTCTAAATCGAGATTTTGTAGTAGTAGGAAGACCTTGCAAAACTAGTGGAAAATTGCATTCAATATTGTAGAAGAAGAGTATTGTAGCATCATCATTTGCATCTTCAAACTATGTATTCAGAAACTATCTATATAGAAGATTAGAATTTTGAGAAAGAACATACATATTTTAATTATAGATATTTCTCACCAGTTACTTCTAATTTTTAATTTTTAGTATAACACATTACCTTGTTAATAAATTTATTATACTAATTAGACTAAACAATTAGAAAAGCAGTTGCCTAGTAAAGGGGAAAACAAATCTACCCTTGTCTCTGACAAAAGTTTTCCCATCTAACAAAAGTGTCAACATGGTGCTCAAGAATGTACAATATAAATAGGAAAACATGGTGCTCAAGAATGTTAGATTTTCTAAAGTTGATAAAAATGCTTGGGTAGAGGAAAGAAAAGAGATGCCACTATTTATCATTGTGAATGATGAACTTGATAATATCATCAAATTGATCGAATATGGACTTCATCATCAAAAGAGATAGAAGAATCAACAAGTGTGTGATCATGATAGAACATGATCATCAAAAGAGATAGAACATGAGCATGATCAGAACCATTAATGTAAAAAATTGTACAATTAATTTAGAAGTATTTGTACTATACCTATGGATTGTGGAAAGCTGATAGATCAAGTATTGGTATCTATTTTGTTAAAATCTTTAAGATACTAAAAATATATCATCCTCCTTACTAGTTGCAGTGAATCACACTTCTTTGATACTTCTTCCAATTTTCTATACTTATATTCCTTGTGACACTATCTTGAAATGTTCTTTTTCAACTAAGTAATATACTATGTATGAGGTAGATTAGATTTCCACTGTCTATTACAATTATTGTTTTGCGTCTGAATTTCACTATGAGTTTTTTTTTTGCATCAATGTTTCTAATCACTCTCATCTTGATGATGGTTCATGGAGTGTAATCTGAAATGTTCTTACAAACAAAATCATCCAATAAAATATAGAAGCAAAATAATAAAATATGTCATATTTTAAACAATAGTAGAAAGAAATGACTTATATCATCTTTGTTTTCTCTTTTGTCATCTTGATGATAGATCATAGAACACAATACCAAATATTAATAGAGAAAAACCCAAAAACTCAAATACAATATAAACCATTTTGACACTTTTCCCCTTTACTAGGCTATTCTCTTCTTTTGATCAGCACACCCTATTTTCTTGATTTTTCTCTTAAACTTTACAAAACACCAAGAAAATAAACAAGCTTTTCAGATACCCTTTTGAGAGTTCTATAACATACTCAAAACTTAATATGGACTCCTTTGGAAAAATATGCCAAAAATCATGATTGTCACTATTTTTCAAGGGTAAAACATGGGATTTTACAAAGCAACTATGCAATATACTTATCCCAACTCCACCAAATTCATAGATTCATCATATTTTGTGCCTAATTAGAAAAATCCATCATCAATTTCATCCTACGAGGACTTTTGATATGAAACCCCCAAATTCAAGCCTTAAAACCCTCAAAATCAAGGGTATCACCAATCTAGGTCAAGCACACACTTCCAGGATCTAAAACTTAGGATTCACCATCCACTCATGATTTCTTCAAAGAATATAAAATAAAAATTATACCTTGTTAAGCCATATGTACGGCTGCATAACACCTAGCACTCATTTGGGTACCCAAATTAGTCCTTCTAGCACTCATTTGGGTACCCAAATTAGTCCTTCTAGCACTCAACTTTGCATTTCTTTAACAATAACCTACAAATATTCACTTCTCTTGCATATTAGAGGTTATTTGGGCATGTTAGTGCTATGGGTTCCATCTCAAGAAGCAGTTAAGAGTACACATTGGATGGAACCCTCATTTCTTCATGTTAAACTAGGCAAAACTGTGACTTTCGGCATGACAGCAACAATAAAGATTTAAACCTGTTAATAAATGTATTAAATCTGATTCAAAGTCTCTTAATAACACTTTCCCAACATGAATGAAAGATAACACCACCAAAATATGCTTCAAATGTGCAAGAAAACTCAGAAATTTTATTCAATTCTTGGTTGTTCGTACAATTTCTATACTATTCCGTACATACCAATATAGACACTAGTAATATTAAAAGTAATTTACTTCAGGATTGAAGATGTTTGGTGATCAAATGCATATGGGGGGATCAGTTATGAAGTGTTTATGCAATTATTTTGTTCTGGTGATATGCTTAGAGGTCCTGTTGAACAGGCCCTAGATTAGTGATCCCTAAACCAAGGGTTTGGTGGCAAATGTGTTTTGTAAAGGGTAGAACCTTAAAATCTTAAAAATATATTATTTCTCAACCCCTAGAAGGATTGTTTCACCCTTTTGAATCGTAGGGTTCAGTGGAGTTGTGGGTTGCTGTGTAAAATTGGAGAATTAGGCCTAGTGTGGATAGGCTAGGGGTATCGGATCTTGGGTATGGTCCAAAAGGGTTGATATTGAAACTTAGGGAGGATGTATAGATCCCAAAAGGGTATCTTAATCAGGTTTTATTTTCTATATGTGTTTGGGAACTATTGGAGAGAAATCCAAATTAGTGACTGGTGAGGGCTACTAGCTTTAAGGCTAGATATGAATGTCGGGTAAGAGATTAGTTGTCCAAAATGAATGGATGGATGGAACATGGTTGAAAGGCCATGAGGAGATGATTCAAAAAGGAAGAATGAAGGTTGAAGCCTTGGAAGAAGTTATGGTGTTTGGGAAAGTAAGTCCTTGAGGGGACATTGGAGTAAAGAGTTGTTGCTAAATGAAGGGATTTGCTATCTCATATGAAGAAGATGGATACCACACACCACCTCTGCATCATAGACTAAGAGTGCATTGCACTTGTTATGGTGCTTGAGAATGTAGTTTCTTCATGTGATGCATTGGTCTTGGGGGTCAATCTCGATTAGGTGTCAATGTTGGGATTTCTCAACAAGAAGTAACAGAACTAGTTGGGATTCACTAGAGTGACCTTGGAAGATATAAGGATGAAATTTTCAGATGTTTAGGTGTTATTCACCATTTGACTAGTCACTTTGTGTCCCTGTTTCATCTAGAGATTGATTGGGACAAGATTCTCAATAAGGATTGGAGCATTGATCAAATTGGTACACTTGAGATCGTTGCTTGGCAATCCTTGGTGAAGGAAGGCTCATTCCTTTAATTGTGAACTTATTGGTTGGTTGCAGACCAGCCACAACACTCTGTATTTTTCCATAATAGTAGAGAGTTGGCAAGTTCTTCTTGGCCAAGGCGGGGAGAGTTCATAGTCTCAGACTCGTGCAGGCTTCTTCCAGCAACTTCTGAGGCAATTTGGACTGAGGCATTACTCAAAATTCATGCTAAGACTATAGGCCACTCCTATGCTTTGAATAGAGTGTTGAAATTGGTGATATCAAAATGTATTTCACAAATTCATGTTATGGGCAGCAGTAGTCGTGGATCATTTTAGACCTACCACATGCGAAGTGTCCGTTTTATGTTAGTTTGAGCTTCACTTGGTTTCAAGAATACTATAATATTCTCTACTTAACAAGGCCAACCACGTGAAGGTGGAAGCTCTTCTAGCCTCATCCCCCTCCCCCTAACATCAATCTAAAGTATCCATTATCATCTAATTACATAATTCATTGATTCATTCATCCATTTATGAACCATAACATTCAATCAATACAATCACATAGCATTCATTAATATGATATAAAATTCATTAATACACAATACTAATCAAGACTTCATTAAGACATAAGAATATTCATTAACATAAGATTAAAATCAGTATTAATATGCATCATTCATACATAATTACTTAAAACAAAGTTCTTTCATTATCCAACAAGGTTTATGAAAGAAGATTTTTAAAACATCATTTCTTCTCTTTGTTTTTATGAGCTCTCTTAAGAAAATCGCTCATAGGAGCATCCATATCTACATCATTCTCCTCCTCTTCTAGCACGTGTAATGTCAAATTACGATGGCTCCTTCTCTTTGCAAGATCAGGAGGCTACTGCACTAAAGGGGGCTTTGTTGCAAGAACAAGTGAATGGGATAAATTGGCATACTCTTTTTCTTTTTTTAACTGTTACCAGTCTATAATTAAGTACTAGTACAACATAACATGCATTTTTCTTACCTGAAAATGCCACATCATGTACATTAACATTTTGATTCGCCACCACGTCAACATGTTGAACACTTGGAACATGTTCCACTCCTTCGACATGATGTTCAACATGCTTTGAAATATTCAAAAAAATATTATCATGAGTGGTCGATTCATTTTGAGCACTGCACATGAAATATGAGTTAATAAATTTGACTCAAATACTACATAGTTAAATCATGATAGCAATATCACAATATTTACTCTATGAGATTTGTTAGAACAAATGATTTATCAAAGTACAGAGTTGGAAATCATTATCAACTACTGATCAAAAGCTTAAAGATCCCTAATTTAAAATAATGAATATGTTTCAGCAACCAGAGATAATCTTTAAAGTAGTGTTAGAGAAATAAGAACAAAACTATGCAAATGTTCCAAATCATATAATAAATTGCCTTGCCAATCTATAAACCTGGTTCTCATTGCTCAAGAATACCCTAAATACATAATATAAGAAATGCAAACTACTATGATTTAATAAACAAAAAATAGCCAAGAGAAAAGTCTCAGCTCAAACAAACAAAATCTCATGTACACTAGAATGGAATTGAGCAGCAACACAGAGACACCTTCCAGTGATGAAAACTATAGTTATGGATTTTCAAATCATACATTAAAATAGCCTCAATGATCTGAAGACCTAGTGGTAATGGCTTACAAACTAATATCAATACTTTGTGTTTGATATGCAGTAATTTAATCTACAACCACAATCAATCAAAATATTTTTGGCCTTCTCCTGGCAGGCTATTGTCATATAATGTACAAGACCATAACTCTTGCTTCATAGTGATTATAGTCTGTAATCCTCTTTCAACTATGACCAATATTTGAACTTAGATGGTGTATATTCAAAAAGACTCTCGACGACTATAAAGTATAAAGATACACACATCTTAAAGACTGGGAAGTCAAGTCTCTCATGTCATTTGAGATGCATATTCTTGAGGATGCTAATAAGTGGTCTTTTATTATATTTTTATTAGCATGGAACCCTCACTTGGAGAAAAGTTTGAAAAGGTTGTAGTCTTTAAACAATACATTTTCTAAAAGATCTGCACAATGAGCATAGAATATGCGTTTGGATAAGACCATGCTTGGACAATAAATGGAAGGAGAACATTTCATATTTTTGATTGCATAATTAATTTCCAATAGCAAATTAATACCTCCACCACTATAATCAACATTATGGCCTTCGTCACGAGCAGGTTCTGTGGTAGGATATGAAGGCTGCATTAAAATGTTATGCACATTGTTATGTAGTCAATTTACGTTCAAAACTAATACCAAAAAAGAAAAGGATCAACTATTCAATTTCATTTACTTTTCATCTAACCAATTTACCTATGAGATATCATTTGGTGAACTAGATTCTTGAGCAAGGCTTATAGATTCTTTGCGTAGGCATGCAGCCATGAATTTATAGCCTTTCTTCAACACAAGTTTTCTATCTTCATCTGTGACCTCCACATTGAATTCTGTGCCCTGTATTTTTTTCTTAATATCGTCTATTTTGTGTGTATGGTTTCACTAAAAAAAATTGTTTGCAACATTATATTTAAAAAATTTATTTCATATCATTGCTCCTATTTACAACTTGAGACTGGAGATTCATATAGCCACCAGAGCCAAGTTTGTGTTGGCCAAACTTTTCTAGTCTCACTTTTGTAGCCACGGATGTGTCCTACAATCTATGAATAATTTCAAACATCTTAGATTATATATTTACAAATATGAATAATTACTACATGATTACAATGTACTTAATACTATCATGACATACCTCTTTTTTCCATGTGTTGCTTCATTACCTCTATCTTCACATAGCCTTTTCTCCTTTGCATCTTCTACTATTTCATTCCACTCCATTGGTGGAATCATAGCTGGATAGTCATACTTTGGGTTATCCTTAAGAGCCCTTCTATATTGATCCCTCATAGTCTTTATATGCTTTGCTACTCTTTTGAGAAGTAGGCCATTGTCAAACATGTCTTTTCCAAATTTCTCGTCAAAAAATGCAATCAGCTGATTTTTTAATTCCACGGTTTGAAAATTCAACCTTTTTAAAAATAAATAGATTGTTAAATCAATAGCTTTAATATATTACAGTAAATGAAAGAAAAGAAAAATTATGTAGAAATGATATGAAACTACATACCTTTTACGTATGGTGGGTCCAAATAGTCTCAATGTTATATGAAAAAGATGTTCAAAGAAAACATTATTACCTACAAAAACATAAAGGATTTATCAGTCCAAAATGAGTAATATAAAAATAAATTAAATTTAAACTTTAAATAAAAACAATTTTAAAGCACCTGGAAGCTTTCGTTCTTTTAACGGAAACATAGTTTTCTTATTCAGCAATAATGTTCCTTCATATGAACCAGTACTAATCACACGAACTGCTCCAAGAAATGGATCAACTTCAGCAGTACTACTCTCTGCTAGTCTATCAACTAAAACATCATGACAATTAAAGTAGACACCAAATGAATTAAAGCATACTTATGGATATAATCAAATTGAAGAAATTGACTAGCAAAAATGTTTTTTCCTCGTATTCCATTAAGGATTTAATTTAGGATAATCAAATAGTGTATTAAAGATAACATATTTTTAGAATTCATGATATATTGTTGTTTATGTTTATGATAAGATAATGTGTGATTTTTAATCATCTATGTTTAGGATAGCTTTCAATACTCCATGATCTGTTATCATAGTGAGAGTTCAAGAATATAAAAGTACATGTGCACATACATCATAGACAAACATAAAAGACAAAATTTAAAAATATTTTTTAAATGATGTTTTAGTTTACTTTTGGATTCAAAGGTTAGAATGTTTTGTCCATGTGAATCTGAAACATTAATTCAAAAAGTAGCACAAAATCTTGCCTACGTAGTACAATATATGTAATGTATGTATGCATGGTGTGTGTATGCATGTGTTTTTGTGTATGCAGGCTTCTGTAGACATCATTTAAGCATTGATATGCTACTTCGTTGTTCATCAACTTGTACAAATACATTAAAAAATATAGCAAAACAAGGTTTTACCAGTTCTAGTGGGCATAGATTAGGATGTTTGCATGGCCCTTGTTGCCGAAAATGCACTAGGCAATAGTGGATCGGCAACCGAAGGAGGAGTGTGCATGTCATCATGAGCTGAGGAATACAATATTGTTAGCAAAGACATTTGCAATGGATAAAGATCAAATGGGATACTAGCTAGAAATGTCCACAAAAAAAAAGTAAGTATTATAATGTTGATGAAAACAAACAAAGTGCTACTTACACAAAGGTTGTGCGCAACCACCATCACCATGTTCACCATGTGATGTCACAAATGGCACAAATTTCTATACAAGTACACATAAAATTAGAGATCAAGATCCATAAGATAGTATAAAATATTCATATCTATTGAACTTCTATTATTGCTTTAGTCGAATTATTGCTTACCTGCAAAGATTGG
The DNA here is from genome assembly GCA_028749045.1 of Cupressus sempervirens. Lineage (NCBI taxonomy): Eukaryota > Viridiplantae > Streptophyta > Pinopsida > Cupressales > Cupressaceae > Cupressus > Cupressus sempervirens. The sequence continues at coordinate 765,851,444 of CM053792.1, read as the reverse complement.
ATTCTACGGCCCAATTATGTTCTTAGTGCCTCTTTCTCCTCACTTTTGTCACCCTCGATGATAATGTTAACAAGTTGATCAGTGTATCTTTGCTTGATTTTTTGGGTGATGAACACAAGGTCAGTACGAAGGTCGATGTTATGTAGATATGAAGCCCATATTTTAGATCGCATTTGATCAGCGGTCATTCTAGCTTTTTCCTATCATTTGTGACATTAAATATCAGTAAAATTTTATCAAAACAACTCCAAAGACATAAAGAAAAGAACATAATAATATGACATTTGTTTCTATATTAACATTAAAATTTACAATATTTAATGTTTACCTCTACTGAAGGTGTATGAGATGAAGCATCCATATCGCCCTGTGAAAAAAATTAGTAAGTCTTAGAAATCAACAGCAAAATTAAAGTAATAGACTTACCAAAAAAAAATATTAATAATAAAGTAGATTGTATATGTAAATCATTTGTCTTAAGTTAAAAATTTAGTATAACTAATGTGTATATCTAAAAAAAAATTGACATGTTTTACTTAATGTTTATATGTGCACATATGGTTTAGAAAGAAAAGTTTGGTCGTACAAGACCCCATCATAGTGTACATTGATCCTAGCTGGACATTTCATTGATCATCATGATATTCATCCATGTCGTCATCATCATCATCATCACCATCATCGTACTTGTCACTTTGATCTTTTTCGTCACCACCACCATCTTCTTCGCCATCATCACCATCTTCATCGCCATCATCATCATCTTCATCACCATCATCATCATGACCATCATCGCCATGATCATGATCATCATCAACATCATCATCATCATTATCACCATTATCATTAGCATGTCCAAAATCATCACCATCTTCTTCATCTTCACCACTGGGTAACTATTGTTCCTGATAATCATTTACTTCCTCTTCTGCTTCTTCAATTTCTTCTTCTTCGATCACATCATACTTTATCGGCCTTCCTCTTGGGTCATGTCTAACAACAAATGACCAACCTAGTTTTTGTGGAACATCAAAATAAAACACTTGCTCGTACTGGCTTGGAAGATCATAGGGCTCATCTCCGACTGACTCAAATGACCTTGTATTAATCATAGTAAATCCACTATCATGTTAAATAAGAGTCCTATCAGGATCATTTTGATTCAGTCGTAACCTGAACCATTTGACGAAGAATAGAACTATTTTGAATGAATTAAAGTCACACTCAAGTATATCATCCAAAATGCCATAGTATCAATTTTTCAGATCGTTGAGGATGTATGTCAATTCTAGATGAAATATTGGTGACCACGAAGACAACACTTATACCGAAATCACACGTTTTCTTCATTTCATCTGACTTTTTTGTGCAAAATGTATAGCCATGGTAGTACATAGCTTTGTGGTGCTTGACCTGCAATTATTCAAACATGTCAAGATTATTTGCATCGATCTATGAGTTGATATTAAACTTATGTGTGATGATTAGTAATCTTATGCGTATCTTTGTATCTCTTAAGCCATATATAAGATAAAGTAACATTTGTGTAACATTGGGATCTCCATTACAATGAGCTTCTTTAACCAATGATACAACACCATCCCATGTTAATGAGTGACCATTTTCTTGAGACTGCTCAATCCATACCATCATCCAATCAAGATTGTTTGCAATATACAAGTGTAGTGCATCCCACTCACAACCAACTATAAAGAAGACAATTACACTAGTTAGAAACAAATTATATATATTCATGATGAATAATAATTATTAAACTACAAAAAAAAAAAAAAACTTATAATTACCTCTCACCCTCCTCAATCTACCTTTCCCCCTTAGGTACTTCCCTTCAAATTTGTCATTAGAGTTGGGATCCCAAATGCAATCTACATGGATATCTTCTGCAAACTTTGGAAGATATTCAGTAATGTACACCATGGTCTAGTATATCATATATCCCTCTCTCATAGAACCCTCAGGACATGCTCTTTGTCGAACCAAGCCCTTCATAAATTTCAAGTGCTTCTCAATCATCCACATTGATCTAGCTTGTACAAGTGTACACAATTCAATCTCCTCAACTTGATGTATGAGGTAGTGTTCTTGAGCATTGAAAAAGGTTGGAGGTAAACAATTTTACATTTCACACATAAGCTATGGAATTTTTCTCTTCTAGTATTTTATATCTTTTTTTGTCAATTTCGTTAGATGATAACCACGTAAAAGAGATTCAACACACAAAACCACTTAAACAAGATTTCAAATAAAATTATACAATAGATTTAAGAGAAAGCTACAAATCTAAGAAAAAACACTTCTAACCTTGTGTATTTTCCAAGATCATATATAACTTGTTTAATACTATTGTCAAACTATTGTAGAAGGGATAGAGGTAGGACGAACTGCAATCATTAAAAATGATCATGTCAATATATTTTTAAAAATAATGCAATAGGTAGTACATTCAATCTTACAAATATACTATAAATGGAGAACATGACTTACCTTGACGAAGGTATGCCAATTATACCTTTCTTTGATAGAAGAGTGCTTATATTTGTAGCAAATCCTGTTGAAAATTTTGTTTTTTTTATGACTTCTTTTAATGCATCACTCTGTTGCTCCGTTAATAACCAAGGAAGGGCACTTGTATTTATGTAGTCTCCATTGGTATTTGATTCAATGGAAGCTTTTAGTGCATGATTGGATTCATGAATGTCGGTACAAATTTTGGCAATTTGTTCTCTATCATGCCTTCCATCCAACATTTTCCATAGTGTCTATGTTACATTCTTTCCAATATGCATAGCATCAAACAAATGCGCAATTGGGAGATCCTTGTAGTACAGTAATCTACTAAATTGAGTAGGATAACTTTTCATTCCTCTAGAAAGTTGGTCATTGATGCCTTAACGACCTTCACAAGCATCAATTACAATGTTAGTAAATATAAGACAATATCAAAATACAAATTTTAAACTTCGACGACAAATTGGATATTACCTCGACAATTTAGTCAATCATATTCCAACTTCCATAAATGAGGTGTCATTCTTCGTGGCCTTGATGATGTCTCTTCTTTCCCATTGAAAAGATGTTTTTTGGCAATTCGATACCTATGATTATTGTGGAGAAAGTGTCTAAACTCATCAAACACCTACTTTTTAAAAGTTTTCGAATGATGAGATTTCATCTTCGGACCACAAACTAGACATGCAAATTTTTCCTTTGTTTGAAGACCTAAAAGATCATGTAGAAGTGGATCATGTACAATTATCATGCGCAACTTAAACATTTGATAGTAATGTGTAAGCACTATAACAGACAAAAAATATGTGATATTAACAATATAACATACCACAAAAATGAGTTAACCCAGGGGCATCTTGTATTGTCCATAGAAGCATTGCATGGAATTGAAATTGTCGATGTCCTATCGGTCTAGAGATGTCATACATAGTGATGCCATTCCATAACTTCAACAACTCGTCAATCAGGGGCTCAATATACACATTCATATCTTTCACTTGGTATTTACCTAGCAATTGAATGAACATAAAAATTACATTATTATTATGATCATTTTCATGCACTATTTATAAATTAATTTAGATAACTATAAAATGATAAAAATACCTGGCACAATCATTGACAACATTATGTGCTTCCTCTTTATGGACATCCAAGGAGGAATGTTATTATTAATAACAAAAATAGGCCACACTGAGTAAACAGATCTAATATCTCCATATGGATTGACACCGTCCGCTACCAATGAAAGCTTCAAATTACGAGGTTCTTCTTTAAAGTGTGACCATGTTTCTTCTATCTCTTTAAATGCAAAATCATCAACAGGAATTCACATAATGTCATCCTGACTTCTATTGTGTGCATGGTAATTCATAAATTTTTCCAAGGCAGTGCACCTGAATAATCGTTGAAGACTTGGAATAATGGGAATGTACCAAAGAACCTTGTGAGGCACTTTTTTTGTTATTTGATCTGACCAATATCTACTACTATGACAATCAGGGCATTCCGCTACAAATTCATATTGTTTATGATATAGAATGTGATCATTGGGACATGCATGTATTGTTTGATAATTCATTCCAATCTGATCCATAATGTTAGATAATTCTCGGTACGAACAAGGCAAAATTTTTGATGGTGGTAACAAAAATTCACTAATCAACCTACAAAAACAAATATGCATTGTTAATATAATGAATAGTAATTGTATGCTAACATTGAAGATGAAAAAAATGACATACCTTAGCATACGTGACATTGCTACATTGGATATACCGTTCATAACCTTTAAGTTCACCAACACTATAGCCAAGAGTAGAGTTGTTTGGGAGCCTTTGTATAAGGGCTCGTGTGCCTTCTCAAGTAAAGGTATATCAAGACCATCTTCATCATCATTATCAAATTCATTAGTACCATCATTGTGAGCCTCTTCATCACCTACCCCAATACCATCTTCTTCAATCATGTCCTCTGGCACATTATCATCTTCTTCCATGAAAGTGTTATTCTCAGCTTGGATATTCACACCTCCATGTTCCTCTAGTAGGAAATCCACATTCAGCAATGGATGAAAATCGTGGCCCCTTCAACATGACCATGTTGCCTACAATGACTCTATGCTGTTGTGATTAGAATTCTTCGAGTCTTTAAGCCTTTACACTTCTTGCAAGGACTATAACATTTATTAGGTTTTCTTCGAAACTGAGCCCACAATGCAGCCATTATCTCATTTTTTTCAGCATTCATATTTTTAGGTGTGGTCTTTCTTCACAGGAAAATATATCTAAAAATAAATTGGACATGTTGTGATTAATGTTTATATCTGCACATATGGTTTTTCTTGATTAATGTTTTCAAATGTAACTAAAATGATCCTACAATTTCTAGAAGGCGTAGATGTTTGCAAAATGTGCAGTACCACCCTTCTACCAAAAAAACACACCTAGTATAGAATAATGGATAAGATCAAGACAACAATAATACTGGTCCTTCTATTGATATGCCTTTTGAAGTTTGAATAAGGTCCTAATTTTGCTAACCCACTCTGTTTTATCTGCTATACTTTCTGCTTTCAGCACAATTGCGCTATGTGCTGGAATAGAAAGCCATGAAACAAAGATCACCAACCATTTAAGCATAGAAGGTGCCAATTTAATATACAAATATGTGCACTTACAGTTTGAAAATTGAACCCCAAAAAGACACACACCTTTTAGTACTATTCAGTATGAAACCTTGTTGTTGATTTTGAATGTAAGACTTATAGCTATAGCATCAGGACCATTTGCCTTTTTTGAGTTTTTAGAACTTGATTTAGCTAGAGCTGGAGAATCATAAGTACCATCATTAATTCATTTTTTCAAAGACATTAATCCATTAAAAAATTTTGTGGTGCTTGCTAGATAATGAAGAAAACCAAATACTCCATATAAAATTACACAATGGATAAACAGACAGAAACAATCAATCTCATTTTTTCGTTACTTGATTTAGAAGTTTAAAGGTTCCAATTACAAAACAATTTTTGTATCCTTCGAGGAACTTTTGAAAAAGACCAAAAGCCTTTACAATCACAAGAGATCAACTTATAGTATACTTAAATGTTAGTAAAGATTTGCATTGTAAAGTTTCCTAGAAGTGACCGGTGCACATTACAATTACTATGCCACTTAGGCACCACGATATTGCCACATAGGCACTACGATAAACTTAACCATTTCTATTGGTTGGAGAGGCTATGGTGAATTAAAGTAGTAACTGGAGTATCTAGGAATCAAGACATTTATTAACATGCAACAAAGTAGAGTTCTTTGCTAAAGTAAAACTATGTATTCTCATGATTCTCCATAGTTGTAGAGGCATGTTTGTTACCATCCTCCTAAGGCATGGATGCAGATAACATTTACTCTTCCCAAAAAATTGAACATAAAGCATTTCAAAACAGAAATCACAAAGAATTTCTGTCTTCACTGGATTCTTATTTCAAGTGAATTCTCAATATAGCTAGACACTCCATTATGGCATTATGATTCAAGTTAGCAATCCTTTGCAGAAGCTTTACAATCCTATCCGGAAATACTAGTTCTTTACACAATGATATTGGCAATATATTGTTGGCTGACAAATTTTACCTTTTAAAAGATATTGGAATAAGGGTGATACTCTTGCTCAAGGTTGTTATCACCTTTTATTACTTCCAAGGTATAGCCCCCTACATAACAGCCAACTTGGCAAAAGGGTCAGACTCTAGGGGAAAGTTATCCACCTTCTAACTTCACCACCCAACCTAATCTTTTACATTAAACAGTGGAAAGAAAGGGAAGGAAGCCCTTCAAACATACTCCCCCATCTTTGGATTCGAAAAGCAGAATTTTTTATCATTCATAAGGATGCCAAGGGAAGGGATCAACAAAAAGGTTGAACAAGAAGCTTAAAATGACCTCAGAAGACAAAAAGTGAAAATTTCCATAAGCTGCACAATACTAATCTCCCCTCAAACCCAGAATAAGTTTGTTCAAAAAAAATGACAAGAACTACCTCCTTGGAAAAAGGGTCCTCGGACTCTAGGGAAAAAGTTATCCACCCTCTAACTTCACCACCCAACCTAATGTTTTGCATTAAATAGTGAATAGCAAGGGAAGGAAGCCCTTCAAATGAGCTCCCCCATCTTTTTTGGATTCCAAAAGCAGATATTTTTATCATTCATAAGGATACCAAGGCAAGGGATCAACAAAAAGGTTGAACAAGAAGCTCAAATAACCTCACATGACAAAAAAATGAAAACTTACATATGTTGCACAATACTAATCTTCTCTCAAACCCAGAATAATTTTGTTCAGAAAAGATGGCAAGAACAAATTTGAAAGAAGCAGGGAAGACATGAACATTGTGTAAAAATGAGGACGGAATCGTCCCTAACTCTACTAGGGAAGCTTATTTAAGTAAATAAAAATGATTATTATGAAAGAAAAAATTGCATCTTCCATTTATATTATTTGAAAGAAAAGCATGCAGGGTTGTGTGTCATGATTAGTGCTAAAAATTATAGTAACATGTGTCTCAGTGATAGCAATCAGTCACTACCTGTGCAGTATTCTACATTAATGCAAACCTGGACCGAACACCACCAAAAGGAAGGAAACGGAGCTTAATTTACATAGTCTACTCATAGCACCCACCTGTAGACACTTGGACTATTCTTGGCTCAATTTGTAAATCTCATTAAGAATGGTTCCAATTTTTTCCCTCGCTAGATAACAAACAGGGATGTCAGAGTCATTGCCAATTTTTTCACCATTCTTTATGCTGAAACAAAGATTCAGAAATGCCTGTAATAAAATCTATCAGATCGCACGTGTAAAATTCAAAATAATATACATCCACTATTCATGTCACGTCATCCCCAAACTTCATCAATAATCTGGATCCCAAGATATTTCCATGGGACAACCCTCTAGACTGAGAGAATCTAAACAAGCCATATAGGGATGAATTGTTTACAATTAAACAGATAGTGTCAAAGAGAAAAGACATTAAAATGAACATGAAAGCTCAAAAGTTGGTGTTTTGTACATGGAACTGTTGAGAAAGACATGAATATCTTTGGCCATATCAACTCTGAGATAGCTATCATACATATATAGATCCATAAGATCTATACAAGTACACATATACACAGAGAGAGAGAGATCTAAAAAACTATGAATTTTATATGTAGCAATCTTGAGAAAGACATGAATATCTTTCTTCTAGTCAAATTAATTCTCAGATAGCTTACACAAACACACACTACATAGAGGCTAGAAAACCATTATGAAAGTTGAAACAGTTTAGCTTAGTTGTGACTTCACATGTCAATGTTTTGAATGAATAGTGTCAAATATAATAGTCAATTTTGACTCGATCTCCAAAAGAAAAAAGGTAACAACTATATCCCTTGGTGATATATTTTGTCAGACAACTTTCACAATTTGGTTGGTAGATGTTCGAAGCCCTGAGAAAGCTAATGATGGAGATCATGCATATTTTTGTTGAATGCTTGTGTAAGATCATATCTGATTTATGAGGATGGCTTATACCACTACAAAAGAGTACGTGGCATTTAATAATTATGGGTTGCTAAACTTGGAAATAATATATAATTGGACAAAACTATGATTCATTTGATAGGATAGTTTTAATTTTTACGTTTACTAACAATTCATTTAAGAGACTTAAATGTAGATCAGTCATTTGTCATTCGTAATGGCTACTTGCACAAGTGCTGAGATTAATGAAGATGCATAAAATAAATGCAACAATACTAATAAAAATAGGATGAGGATAAACTAAAAGTAGAAAAATGATTCTAAATTGTCTAAAAGGATCATTTAGATATAAACACCGGGGAAAGACTTCTTTTGAAGGCATGGAAGACTGGATAATCATAAGATAACCATAGTAAATTTTGGCCTAAGATATAAGACAATTTTGATATGCATAAAGGGAGCATAGGAATTAAGGAAGGATTGATGGAAGAAGGGAGGGGAAGATAGTAAGGAAGTACCTTCATTTGGTCAACAATGATGAAGAGTTTGACCTTATTTGAAGGGTGGTAATTGTGAAAGGTCATAACCAATGCAAGGGGCACATGTGGTGAACAGAAGTGACTCTTACATTGTAAGATATAAAGAAGAGGTTTCGTTTGAGGAGGGCATCCAAGGGAGATAAAGTTGGGGAATAACATATTAATTTAAAGTGGTGATTCAATTTTTATGACAGGTGTTGAACCTTCCACAAATAATATATAAAAGAAGAAATTTTTTTATGATCATTTACCATTCATCACTTCCAAATACATTAAATCAACACACAATCACCACTCCTCAATTTATGAATTACAACATTCATTTAGTCATCATTCACTAACTATAAAATTTTCAAATCAAAGGAAATCATTCTATCATTCATCAAACATTAGTTGGGAATAAAATAGACTTGCAATCAATTCTTCAATTAATTCAATCAGTCTATACTAATCATTCAATCGTCCTGAGTGAATAAAGAAATATAAAAGACAAGAAGACCATATGATTTAGATTATTGGATATTCTTATTTGGTCTTTAGCTATAAACTCATGTTTTGTTGAAATCTTAACTAGTGCTATGTTTATGCCTATTCTTGGCCTGATTTTGTTGATAAAATTTTACCTAGGGTATTGGAGAAAGAAGAGCTGATCAAATTTTAGAACTGCAAGAAACTCCCCCAGAGGGCTTGAAGGAGGTAGTTATATCTTTGAATGTATTTAATAGTATTTTTTGACAAATGAATTTCTATGGGAAGATCTTTGCTAAGTAATACACTAATTTTGTTTTGTAGCTCCATGATCTACAGATACAAAACATGTTCAAGAGTATGGCTCAACAAGTCTTTGGTTGAAACAAAAAGAGTTGTTCCTTTTGTTAGGCATTATTTTCTGTAATATATGACCTCTTCTATGCCAAAAATTGGCATTCATTCTTGAAGTATGAGGAAAAGTTTCTTTTTCCCTTAAAATGTAGACAGAGGATATAATTTCTAAAATTCAAGAAGTGTGAGATACTCATCCTCTAATCATATGAGCAACATGAGTCATGTATTTTTAGATACCTCTTGACACTTCTTGGAAGCTCATTCCACATAATTTCCATAAGCTACAGGGTTCTCTGAAGTCCAATTGAATATGAGAATTATTCTTAAAAGATACTATTTTCTCTTTGGACTTTGGAGCTTTAAGTGGTAGCTCAAAAATTGTAAAAAATTACTAATTCCGTTCCATGGACTAAGAAGGTGTTGAATTCTAGATTGGGAAAGAAGACTAGGCACAAGGTCTACATGGAATACTTGATCAAATGGAAGGGAAAGCTAGATATTGAAGCTACATGGATACCAGTGACTAATTTCAAGAAGAAGGGAATAGATCTCAACTTGATTTCTCCCACAGTCCCATGAGGACTTCTTTTGTTGGGGAGAATGGTGTAGTAGCACTCTAGGACATGTCAAGGTCCTATTGAAATTTTTTTGTGTTTGGCTCTTTGATGGGCCATGGTATCTAATAATAGATAAATGAAATCTCAAAGTGATATCCAAGTGCATCTTTGCATGTTTTCTAAGTCAAAATTCAAAAGATGTGGAAAAAGATGTAAAGTTGCATTCCCTAGGTAAAAAGTTGTCAATGGGTCCAATTGTCTCTAGGAGTATAGTATATGATCCAAGGCCTAGAATGGATTGGAATAGAGTCTAGACTCATGTGAGATTAGGGAACCATTTGGTAAGGTTCTACACACCTAAGCTGAAAGGAACCAAACATTGCTAAAAGTTGTCAAGAAATTGAAAAGTTGTCAAGTTGCAAGTTTGACAACTTTATGTGAAACTTTTGTAACTTGGTTCAATATTTTAATAATTAGTCACCCACTCCCAGAATTTGTAACTTGGTTCAATATGAGAAGGTTTAGGAAGGCTATTTAAACCCATCCAAACTAGTTTGTATAGTTGGATGTTGTGTTTTTCAACTAGAAGCAATTGAATGCTGACCAATTTTGATTGTACAGCTATGCAATGGTGAACATCCACAATCATATTGATTGAAACTTGAGTTATTTTACATTTAGTAGTTAGAGTATGTGGTCTTGATATTCTATACATAATTATGTGTATTCTTGATTAGTTTTGTTGGGTTAATACTTATTATTTTGTACTCTGCTGGTCACTGGACAAACCCAAGCAGTTTCAAAAGAATGGAGTCTAGATTCATTTCTTGTGGTTAAAAATGCATGGAATTATGGGAAATGAAAGAAAACTCTATATACATTATCTCATTTTTTATTGGAATGGAGGAGTTGCAGTTTGCTATTTTTACCAGCGATCCCTAGGTGTGAGAATATATTTTGTATTTCCAAACACCAACTTTAGCTGTAGGCTCCATTCATTGCTTATCTTTTGGACAATTGAAGATAAAATAGGGCTACACCGCAAGGACATTGATGTAGTACATATCATATGCCAGATTGTATAGAGCAGCAAAATTCTATCCTCCATTACAATGGCATGCCACAAATCCTATTTATCTTAAGTGTGTCTCTATGGACTATTGATCAAACCTTCAGCATGCTCATCTATTGATCAACTCTAGAAATAATTAACACATGCTCAAATATTTGATAATTGTAATTAATATTTTTATAAGCTATACAACTATCAAGAAGACAAATTATAATTAAAATTCCTAAATTTGATCAAAACACTGAGTTAAACATGCTACAATGATCTCGTGGGAATACATAGGCATTCCAGTGCTATACGGATAGATTAACATAATTCTGAAGCATGTTCTACTATATGTGGTTTAATATTGGTTCACTTCAATTATCAAGTTATCTGATCACCTAAGAGACACTAGTGCCCCATATGCATGTAATGCTGAAACATATAAATATTCCTTCACAAGTATCCACCTTAATGGATTTAGAAGAGATGAAGAATTATTTTTTTAAACTTGCCTTTGTGCATTGCTCAACTTATGGTTCCAAAGGAAACAACAGTGTTCTTGTTTTAGGAAAAAATTTACCAACAGCCTATTGTTTAAGAAGTGATACTTTCTTCTTGACCTTAACACTTTTTGACATTATTTAATTTGGTATATCTTTGTCATAAATTTTTGTATAGAATAGTGCGCTAAAATAAGCATAAAATTGTGGAGCTGAAATTAAAACTTTCTTAAAGGAAGACAAGGTTTTTTCTAGACTCTAAAATTTAACTTTTGACCAACAGATTGAGAGGACTTACCCATAATTTTGGCACTATGCTTCATCTATTCAAGATTATATCTATGTCTTCAATCTGTGAGCAAAGAGCAAGTTTGATCATTAATTTTAACTGTTTCATGGGGATCTAATTTTTTCTATTTTACAGCTGACCAACTATTGAAGAATTCATCTACCTCTAATTTTTCTTTGCAAAAGAGACCACTTCTACAGCTTACCATTAGCCTGTTACAAGTCGAATCATCCCAGTCGTCACTCTTTAAAACATGTTGATGTCCCTTATCATCTGTCTTGTATAGCCTTAGAATACATATGAATTATGCTTATTACATTGTCTAGATTCTCATTAAGACTTACAAATGGCATTTGAGTTCTTTCTTGCCTCTTTGATCTATTACTCATTGACTACATTACACAATGCAAAAGATATCCTTCTCTAGTGACATTTTTTGGATTATTGGTAGACCATTTCTCACCAAAGTGAACATTGTCCAATATCTCATATGTAATAGAATTGTGAATAAAAAATATTTTCATAAGTTTACCCAGCCACATCATAGCCTGATTCAGAATTCCAAGGCTACAAAAATGATTAAGTAGTGTACTATAGGACACCGTATCTGGGACAAAACCCATTTAAAAAAGTTTTTCTAACAAAGTAACAACCAGACCAAGGGAATCCTTGTAGAGTCCATCCCAAATTGTATTGAAAGTGAATGTGTCTGGAGAAAATCCTGTGGAAACAACGCTCTCAAGGAGATTAAAGCTAGCTGAGTCATTTTTGCAATGCAAAGAGCATTTATCAAAGTATTGTAGGTAATAACATTAGGAGCACAACCACTACATGATATCATGTTCATGATCTCCAAAGCTCCCTTCATATTAGCTGCCTTATAGTGAGAATTAATTAAAATATTGTAGGTAAAAATATCAGGGGACAAGCCATTGCTTGGCATGAGGGTACAAAGCTGATTTGTTGTACTTATCATTTCTTGTTTACAAAAGCCATTAATGAGAGTATTAAAAATAACGACATTAGGCACAAGCCCAATTTTTAATCATTTCCTTTTCTAGCCCAATGTCCATCAATCAATGAGCTATAAGTGAAATTGTTAGAAAAAATGTGTCGATTTACCATTTTCATAAGGAATCTATGTGCTTGCTTTATGTAGCTTATCTTGCAAAGCCCGTTCATAAAAGGAGTGTAAGCAATAACATCAGGTGGAATTTCTTTCTTGTCCATTTGTGCCCATAGTTTAAAAGCTTGTTCTACATTACCATTCTTGAGATGTTCATCAATCAATACATTGTGTACAATTTTGTCACAAATCAAACCTTCTCCAAACATTTCCCTCAAAAGAAAATGTGCCTCCTGTATATTACCTTCCTTGCATAACCCCATTGTAAGAGTAGTATAAGTAATCACATGAGGCAAAAGACCACTCTTTACCATATTATCAAATAGTTTGAATGCAACACTTGTGCAGGTAACCCTGCAGTGTCCAACAATAATGATATTATACATAAAGTTTTTTGGAGCCAGACATTAGAATCAGTTGGTTTAAGAGTCTGACTACTTCTTCTAGCCTGTCAGCTCTACAATGACCTAAAATGAGTTATAAGTGCACATATTAGGAGGTATGTTCCTTTCAAGTATGTAATGTAATATTTGATTGCCTCACTTTTCTCTGCCAAACTTGAAATAACAAGCAATGAGTGTGTTGATCCCTAGAGCAACCTGGCTAATGTTGACAGAGAGATGTTCTTGGACATTGCAGGACTGGATTAAACTTCAAGAAATTAATTTGGATTGTGTTAGGGATTGAACTGCAGGAGTCCATTGATTAGATTTTGATAGTTTTGTGTTCTATTTTTTGACTCATCAAATTTGTTTTCCTTGCTTTTGGATTACTGGTATTTATGAATATCTTAGGAGGTTGTTATAATCACTAGTTTGAAAACTCCAGTTAGGGAACAAAGCAAATGAGAAATGTCTAGTCAAAAAAAAGGCAAACATTGTATAGGGTGCATATAAATATATTCAAAACAAGGCAAGAAATGTCAATCTATAAAAGAAAACTTCAACTCACCTTTGTAACGCTGGGAAGGAGACTCTTCAATGTTTCCAGCTATTATTTGATCCTTTCACGCTGCCTTCTTTCTGAAATCTCTTTCAATGGATCAACTTGGAACCATTCACGAGCTCTCCTCTGCTACAATCAACCACCAAAGAACCCAAGATGTCAAACCCTACTGGTTTTGACACTATTAAACCCTTTTCCCATGTACTCTTGGCCACAAATCACAATGTTAGAAAATGGTTCAGTGCACGAGTCTTCTAGGTCGCATAACAATAAGATTAGGGCAGCAAACATAACTTATTTCAATTTTTGGTTAAAGATGAACTCCTGTTGGTCAAATTTTGACCAACACGGGTTCATCTTTAACAAAACTCATCACAATTCAACCAAATTGACCCCAAATTATCAGATGGTTGAAAGTTTTGGTCAAAAATTCGAGTCAAATGTACTAGTGTCTTGTGTTATCCTTCTATTGTGTTTTGGTTTATTCTTCCAACCTATAATGTTATTAAATACTTGACTAGTGGACTAAAGGCTTAGCTAGCTATATGAGATGCTTGGGTAGATGTAGGAAGCTAGATCTATAGAAGAAGTAGAAGATAAAAGACATGAGCTTGGACTCTAAATTGTGTATCTTATTCTATTTAAGGACGCAACCCAAAAAGGCTTCATAGTTAGGCATGTTGTTTCTTTATTTTCAAAGCTAAATAATTACACCTATTGAATTTTTATTTATGGCCTCTTGTTCCACTATTTTGTATTTGATTAAGCTTACATGTGTAAATCTTAGTGAGGCTAGCTTAGGGTTTCACCTTGAGATTCCTTAGCCCTACATCAAAAAGAGACTAGTAAACAATTGAAATGTTTAAGATATGATAGAGGTAATGAATTTATGTATATTAAATTCACTAGATTTTGTGTTGAGCATGGTATTAAGAGAAATTTGTTAGCAATGAGGACACCACAATAGAATGGGATTGCTAAAAGAAGGAATAGGTTGATTGTTGATTGTCCAAGAACACCACTGATTGAAAATAAATTGATTAAATGTTTTTGAGAGAAGTCTTTAGCACTTTTTTTTACACTCTAAACTTATTTTAACTAGAGAGAGGAACAAACAAGATACCTTATGACTCTAGTATGGTCATACACCTAATGTGAGTTATTTCAAGATATTTGGAAGTAGATGCTATATTCCTAAAGATATAATGAATAGGAAATTTGATTTTAAAGGTGAAAAAGGCTTTTTCCTTAGTTATTATTCTAAGAATGAGGCCTATAAATGTTTGAACAAGGCTACTACCATAGTGCTTAGAAGCGAAAATGTAAGAATTGGTGAGCTTGCAGATAAGAATGGTGATGAAAGAAAAAAGGGACCTTATGATTACAAAAAAAAAATCTTTTTATATTATGATGCTTCAATATAATACCTAAGAAATAGCAAAGATCAATTGACGGTCATCCTATAGTACCCAAGTTGTAGATAGAACAACCTAAGCATGATGTCAAGCCCCAACTGAATGAAGATAATGTTGGAAATTAGAGAGTTGAACCTATGCTAGAAAAATATGTGAGAAGGAAGCATTCATCTAAAGAAATCATTGGAGATAAAATCATTAGATCCATGACAAGAAGTAAGTTAAATAAAAAAAACATGTTCAATTTTTGACTTTGAACAAATAACTGTGAATGTTTCACTTGACAATGAAGACTAGATTAATGTTATGAATGAAGAGATTGATCACATTGAGAAATACAAAACATAGACACTAGTACCAAGACCAATTGATAAGAATGTAACTGGGACATAGTGGATTTCATAAACAAATTGAATAAAAATGGTGAAGTTGCAAGGAACACGGCCATATTAGTTCAACAAGGTTATGCTGAGGAAGAATAAAATGACTATGGTGAGAACTTTTCCCATGTTTCTAGATTGGAAGGAGTCAAAATTTTGTTTCCTTATGAAACTTATAAGCTATTCAGAGTACATCAAATAGATGTTAATTTTTCATTTCTAAATGGAATACTTGAAGAAGATTTCTACATAGAACAACCTGAAGGATTTGTTGAACTATATCAGAGAAACTTGGTTTGCAAATTGAACAAAGAATTGTACAAACTAAAGAAATAATTGAGAGCATGGAATGAAAAGTTACATTCATATTTGATTAAGATTGGATTATTAGAACAAGTGAAATAGTAATATGTATTTGAAAAGTGAAGCTGAAAACATGATATTGATTGTTAAAAAAATTGTGGATTATATTATATTTAGTGGTAATGATTTGTTTTGAAAATCATTTGTTGGTCAAATGAGAAAGGAATTGGAAATGTATATCTTTGGCAAGATAAAATATTTCATTGGACTAAAGTTCATGAAATAAACTATTATACTTATTTTACCCAATCTAAGTATGTGAAGGAGATTTTGAAAACATTTGACATGGATTAGTCAAAGCCAATTGGTGCACCTGTGGTAACAAGCTAAAAATTATCAAGGAAGATACTACTGCTAAGGTAAATGGAACACATTATAGATCAATGGTTAGAAAATAACACTATGTTGTCCATAGTAGACTTGATATTGCACATCCAATTGGAATAGTTGCAAGGTTTTCTTCTAATCCTAAGGAAATACACATGACTATTGTTAAAAGGATATTCAGATAACTAAAAGGAATTGAATATTTTGGATTATGGTATGGAGAATATGGTGATAGAATTGGGTTGGAAATGTTGGAGCTTTCTTATTAGGAGAAAGACTATTTACATGGTTGAATAAGAAATAGAGTTGCATATCACAATCTATTGTTGAAGTTGAGTATGTTTTTTTTGTAATTAATTACTCAAATATTGTCTAGATTAAGCAACAATTGGAAGGAATGTAAGAAGAAGCAATTAGGTTTGTTACTATTTAGTGTAATAATACTAGTGTAATAAATATATCAAAGAATATATTGTTGCATTAAAAAACCAAGCATATATCTATCAAGTATCCATACTTGAGAGAGTAATTACAAGAGAAGCAAGTGAGGCTTGAATATGTCAAATCTAAAGAAAAAATTACAGTCATATTTACTAATCCATTGCCCAAGGATTCTTTTGTGTATCTAAGAGGTAAGTTACGGTTCCTTCTCCTATCCAAGATTCACTAAGTAGAGATACATGTTGCATCAATTCAAAGATGATCAAATATATATTTTTCAAGTTGATGCAAGAGTTTACTCTTTAGGAACTATCTCTTGAAGATGTATAAGTAATTATAATGATACATATGTAAACAATACATGCAAGTTTAATGCAAGGAAAAGGGAGATTCAAGAAGAATTAACTCAACTTAAACCTACAAACATCCCCTTCTCCTAGTTACACACAAAAGAAACATTTAAATCAAGGAAATTACGATGTACATAACACTAGATCACTAGAAACCACACGGGTGTAATTATTAAAGATCATAAAATGTCTCCAACTATGAGGCCTTTTGGTTTATGGTCATATATAATGAAATTATGAAATTAGATTCCAAGCTTGCATTTTGCCTTCTCTCTAAGATTCTCCAATTCTTCTATCATCTAATTATTATATTTTAACATCTAACCAAGCTTCTTATATAGCCAGCTAATCGACAAGTCATCTAGTCAAGCATTTAATTACATTATAGGTCTAACCTTGGAGGTATATACCAAAAAATAAGAAAACAAAAATATGAAGCGATGCGCACTTTGTAAGGACCCTCCTCGTATGTAATTATAAAATATGAATTCTCTGTTAAAACTGTTATAGGGGATTGAAACAGATACAAAGTAATGCTTATATTGTGAATGTCCTAATGAAATTTAGAGTAGTTGATATATCTATGTTTTAATACTCAGTGATTCAAGAACTACTACATTATCTCGACTGTTAAAACATTAAAATTTCACTAAGAATGATATGAAGCATTTTCACCTGATGATAAGGGTGTTGATTTGATACCTCGATGATTTAATTTTATGCTTTAGATATTTTAGTATTCTTTAATTGGTTTTGTTATGATGATTAGGTGTGTGCATGCCTAACGATGATTATTCTGGTACTTTCATCTGAATTAATGAATAAGTTATGTTATATTAATTATGTAATTTTAGATGATTAAATGTTGGCAGAAATGAATTAAATAGTTGATTTTATGAAAGATTCATGTTCTGATTTATGTAACTATCCAGATAGGTTTTTAATGTATATGCATGTGATTTTCTTGAGCTACTGATGTGTGCAATGAGTGTGCAGGATATTTTAGCCAAAAAAATTAACGGAGAAATGAAACTGAACCCTATGTATCAATTGTGGAAACCAAGGTTAAATCTAATGAAAGATGTAAACCCTATTGTTTGTATTTTATTTGTGTCATGGATTGAATGAATGGATCATTCTGTAATTAGTAAATGTTAATGTTTTTTAATAGTGTTTTTATAGTGTCGCTTGACACTTGTGAATTGTGTATGCATTCCAGCATGATAGTTAAAGGTAACCGAGTAACCTAAAGATCTAAGTTGGATTAGAATAGTGACCTTTTTTCTAATCAATTAGTAATCGAGATTAATTATCCTAATCAAGATTAGTGAGTAATCTATATTTTGAAGGTTGTTAGTAAGTCCTAAAATTTCCAAGCTTTTGATAGGTCCCTAATTAATTCTTAAGGCCTAAATCATTAAATCTAAGTACCTAAGGGGTATGGGTATGGGTTGGGGGCATTTTCCACCCCCCTAGCCCCTTTTGTTGACTTTTATGGTCACTCAAAAACCCCATTTTTTCATTAGTGCGAAAATTGATTGTCCCATCATGAGTTGGATAACTTTAACTCCACCTTGAGGCCTACCTTATGTCTAGTTGAGTTGAAGTCTCTAGAGTTATTGTTTTTGGTAGGTAGTTGAGTTTTGGGATCCTTTTAGAGGCATTTTTTAGAGGGTTTTGGTTTTACCAATCTCTAGTTTTAAAGAGGAAATTTCAAGATGGAAGGGAAGGAAGGGAAAGCTCATCTCCAAATTGGTTCATTTTTCCATAACCTTATTATGAAGGTAGGAATTCTTCAGCTCTTTTTTCTCATGTTGCTCATGTTGTTCATGTTTTATTCATACCTATGTTATTGTGTTTTCATTGGTATACTTGTATGAATGTTGGGTATGCTTGGGAGGGTTTGAAACATGTTTCTTGAATGTCTATCCTTTGTATTTTGCTTTGAATTTCAACAGATTGTCTAGATTGTTTTTGCATTACTCACCCTTGGATAGGGAAGAAGTGGCCATGTATGGGGGAAGGGGTTTAGTTGGACCCCAATAGTGTAGAGTCTCTTCTCATGACAAGAAGAGGGAAAGAGGGTAGGGTGTTATGGACCCATACTTGTCATCAAATACCATGTTTTGGAATTTTGAAAATTGAAGAAATGGAAGAATGAAAATCCTTGTAATATTGGCCTCGAAAGGCCATTGGGGAAGAATTGAAGTTCTTGAGTTTTTATCCTCGAAAGGGCTATGTTGTGGTATTCTGATTGATGTCTCCTATTAGGAAAATCCACCTTCTCCCTAGTCTGGTTCAATGTTGAACCTATTGTGCAAATTGCGATGGGAATGCATGCTTGATTTTTTCTTCATGATATGTTCGATTTATCTCCAGGTTAGTTCTCATCTTCTCCATGATCAGTGTGATGTATCGATGCTATTGATAAGGATCCTTTGTTAACGACTAAGAAGAGAATTCAAATTGTTTGAGAACCTATGTAAAAATGTATTTAAATTTTGATGTAGTGGCAAGGATGTCGGGTTTTCTTACTGGTTCTTTCCTAATGGAGCCTTGAACTAGGTTGATTAATAGAAGAGAAAAGATTGAGAATGTTCTTGCATATGAGTTTTATAGCTTTTCTTCAATTTGCATATGCTATTTAAAAGTTAGATATGATGATGTTCACTCTTCTAGCGGCATTCATATGTCTCATAATCATATTGATTTGTTTTGGATTAATTAGATAGAATGATGATATACCATTACAGTTATTTTTAGTGAATAAAATTATAGGATGTGACTATTTAAATTTGTGAATTACGTTATAGAAGAAGTAAAATCAATCTCTTGTAAATTGTAGTATGATGAAAGAACTAAATTATTGATCTTGAGTATATTTGTGTGAACCTTCAATACAAGAACTAGTGCAAATTAAATCAAAAACTTAGTCATTGGATGAACCTACTTTGGATATGATTAATTGACTATTAGACTTGTCAATAAACCATTATATTTGAATATATGTTGAGATGCATGCTTCTTACCTCTCTAGTTGTCCTTTAAATTTTTGAAATTGGATTCAAATATTATCACTAGAAAGTTGAAAATTAAAATCATGTAACTTTGGCTCTTTAGAACATTCAAAAAATTAAAATTAAAAAATAAAAATAAAAAAACATCTACCTACATGATGTTGTATTTTGTGTAGGAAGAAAATTAATCATTCCCTTTTGAATAGAGAATCTTAGAAGATTCTCTAATTATACTTGTTAGCTTAATAAATATTTCAACTTTAAAAAGAAGAAGAATAAAACATAATAAATAAATAAAAACAAGACTAGATAAAAATATCTATCTTTGTTCATCCTATCCTAGCCTAAGAAAAAAAAACAAAACACTTCAAAACTTTGTCCTTACCGCCCTTTTTGGCGCCGGCTTATTTGACTAGGAAAAAAATAAAAATGCATTAAATATGATTGGGATTGCTTCCCTACGTACCCCCATGTCCTTGACTGACATGTCATTGGGATTAAATTGTGGTAGGTGGGTAAAGGTTTTAAACACTTTTTTCTCCTTACCTTTTAAATCTCCCACCCATGCGTTTTCCTTGCCCAACAAGTTGTATTTAAACTAGGACCATGTACTGCCCTAGGTAGGCATGGAAGACTTTGGGAAAATGCCCAAGCTTTTCATTGGGTGGAAAGTGGAAGGTTAGGGGTTTTAAGGGTTTTGCTCAGGGCTAAAGGTTAGAGGCTAGTGAGTGATGGGATAGTATGTTAGGTGTTTGGTTTAGAAATGTTAAAAAAGTTAAGTAGTTTGAAAACTAATTTAGAATTAGTATTAAATAAGTGTTAGATAAGAGTTTGGTGTTATATTATATTATATTCAAAAAGCATATGATGGGTAGAGTTAATGGTTAGTTGTTTTGATTAAGTAAAAATAGGTTTTAAAGGACTCGAAATCGTACATCAGCAGAGTATTAAGAAAGTATCATGAAAAGAGAACAAACAAACAACATGAAATAGACCTCATAAAACATAAAGAGGTCATAGACAACATTGTTCGAAAAGACAGCAAAAGACCAGCAAAGGAAGAGTTAATGGTTAGTTGTAGGTTTGTTAAAGTTTATGAATTTGATTTTTGTAAGTGTTAAAATAGAATATGTTAGTATTTATTTGGTAGGTGGGTTCGATTATTTTATTTATTTATTTTTATTTAGTTTAATTTCAATTTAAAGTGTAATTTAGTATAGTAAGTAATTAGATTTTTTTTTGAAAAAGATTTTTTTAGTATTTAGTTTTAGGATATTAATTAGATTTAATTTCAAATGGCTTAGTTTTAATTTAGTACAATTTAGATAATGTTAAAATAATAGTTAGTTGTATTAATTAAATTATTATTTAACCTTAGAGTAATGATTGCATTATTATGTCAATCTGAGATCAAGTCGAGTTATTGGAGGTTAGAGGTTTTGTTTATGTTTGATTCAATAAAGTTTGGTTAATTTTATGCTAGGTTTTATTTTTGGTAGTTAGTTCTATGTTCGTGATATTTCTAAATAATTAGAGTTATATTTATTTTAAATTGTTATTAGTATAATTCTATTATATTGGTTATTAATATTTTGATTTGTTAACATTATAGTGGATAATAATAAATGTTTTAAATTTATTGAGTGGACCTCCCATTCTAACATTAAGTTTATTGAGAAAGGTTATAAGGTTAATTTAGTATTTAGTAAAGTTTTATGTTTTAGAGAAGCTAGTATCATTATTGGTTAATATGTGGTCTAAGATAAGTTAGTAGTATATTTAATCCATCTTAAAAATAATTGAGATTTATTATAAGTTCTTATATTGTTCTTAAATCGAAAGTTTGTGTTATTGTATCTTAAAATGTTTTAGATTAGTAAAGGTTGTAAAATTAAGTTAGATTATTAGATCAAATTTTAAGTGTTAGATAGTTGTTTAATATTGTGAGTTTAAGATAATTCGACTTATTCACTTTAATTATAATATATTACTTTAAAATTAAAGTAATAACGAAAGAAATGTCGAAATCAATTTAATAACAAATGCTTTAGCAATCTTTTCTTCTCATAGATTATAAACTTAAATAGAAATGATAGGACATCGTTAGGAGATCATGTATCTATCTCTCATTATGCCTATACTTTAACATGTACAAATAAACATATAGAACTTAGTAGTGTGATTAACTTTAAAAAGTGGATTTAATTATTATTGTATTATTTTTGAAAATAAAAATTGTGCATTTTTGCGCTATACTTTGGGCATGACAGCACTTTGAGAGAGATTCATATGTGTCTCACGAGTTAGATACTAACTTTGTATTACACCAAGTCGACATATAAAACCATGCCAAAAAAACATCACACCACATAGGATGACAATTTCATGAAATAGGAACTTCTAAGAACAACATAGAACTCAAGAAAATCTAACAAATAAGGCTTGTGTACTTAGTAGGAGGATCTAGGATAGGTCCTCTACATGACATTAATTGTGCACTGAACAAAAATGTAAGTAGCAATGATTGCTTTATGCGTAGTAGACTACTGTTAAAAATAAGAAATATTTTTGGTTGATGCAAGATTTCTCCAAGATCCAATATGTTCATGCATCAAACACCTATTGTTAAGAAAGAACTGATGTTCACATTAGGCACTTCTCATTTTCTGACCCAAATCATAAAGATCTAGCTCAACTTGTGTAATCCATGAGGTATCTTCAACTAGTTTGTCTTTCTGCTAAAGTAGGCATTCTATGTAGTCTTTTCCTCTTGTACTCTGGCTTATTCTACTATTTAGGATTCTCTCAATGTTGTCTTTTTGTTTCTTAGGATAATCTTGGCTATATTCAATCTCATCATTAGACTCATAGTACTCAAAGATAAATGTAATGTTGAACATAGTGGATATGTACATGCCTTCTAGTATTTCCACTTCATAAGCATTTCCAATGTCAAATTTCTTCATAATCTTACAATGTCCCAATTTATTCATTTTCAACTTATTGTAGGTAGCAACTTGAAATGTATTATTTTTCTAATGAACTGTAACCTCATCTCCAACTTCAAAAAATTTATGTCTCTTCCTCTTATCATCTCTTTATTTATATTTCATATTACTATTCTCAAAGTTTCCTTATACTTCATCATGTAAATCCCTCATGAAAATAGCAAAATCCTGAGCTTCAACACTTCTTCTTGTCTTAGTAGGAAAATCACTCAGCTCTATGGTTCCATTAGGATTAAATCCGATAGAAATCTCAAATGGTGTCTTCTTTGTGCTCCTATTCATAAAATTATTGTATGAAAACTCTTCTTGTGCAAAAACTCAATCCTAGTTAGCATGCTTATCTCCAACCAAACATCTCAACAAGTTACCCAAACTCTTGTTCACAACTTTAGTTTATCCATCTATCTATGGGTCAAGTGTAGAAATAAACTTTAATTATGTTTTCATCTTCTTCCAAAGTATTTTCCAAAAATAACTAGTAAACTTAGCATCTCTATATGAAATGATAATCTTAGGAAAACAATGCAATCTTACCACTTCCTTGAAGAATAGCTCAACTACATGTAATGCACCAGATGTCTGCTTACAAGGTATGAAATGAGTCATTTTTCTAAAATTCATCAATCACTACCAAAATAGATTCATTGCCTCTTTGAGTTCTAGGAAATACAAGAACAAAATCCAAACTTTAACATCTTCTTGAGACTTATCAAGTATAGGAAAAGGTGAATACAATCCCACATTTTGACTAGTTCTTTATGTTGTTTTACAAATTCTACATCCTCTACACATTATTTTTATGTATCCTTATAAATGTGTGGCCAAAAGTAACATTCAGAAATCAATTTCATTGTTTTATCAATCCCAACATGTTCAACAAGTCCACCACTATTTTCTCCTTCATTATATTATCTCTCATTGATCCCCTAGGTATGCATAAATGAACTCCTTTAAATAACATATCCTCTTGAATAAAATAATTATTCTATTTATCACTTATTATTCATTCCTTACAAGCTTCCTAGGGTACTATATAATCAAGATCAGTCTCATATTAACACTTCAAGTCATCAAAACCAAGTATTTTAACCCTCATTTCTATCAGCAAATTTCTTCTTCAACTTAAGGCATTGAAAACTTTGTTCAACTTTCCACTTTTATGTTTCAATGAAAATATTTTTTTTTGCAAGAACTCAACCCACTTTATATGTCTCTAATTCAATTTACTTTGGCTTCCTAAATACTGCAAATCTTTATGGTCAGTATATAATACAAAATCCTTAGGAATTGGGTAATGTCTCCATTTCTTCAAAATCTTAACAATAACATAGAATTCATGATCACAAACTAAATATTTTCTCTTAGCATCATTCAACTTGTTGTTGAGAATAAATCGATAAAAGTATGATAAATGTGTTTCAATCATTGTTTTGTCACTAATGTTAAACCTATTACTTGTTGGTAAGAAAATTACTTGTATGATTTAAGTACTATCATTTTTTTATTGATAAAGAGGATTTCATCAAATTAGGCAACAATAGTACCTAGAGGAAAGGTCGAGGTATGATATGAAAAGGAGTAAAAGAATCAGTTAAGATAGTGATATTATAGTGCATTGATAATCTACTTAAGGTTACAGAGGTTGGTTACACTGAGTAAGTTTAGGAGAACAAGTTAAATCAAGTTTTTCTACCAAGATTAAGTGAGTGGATAGTAGATGCTGAGAAAAGTTAGTGCAAGCAAAGTAGAAAACTAGTTGGAGCCGAGAAAAGTCAATTTTTGTGTAAGCCGAGTAAAGTCTAGTTGATGTCAAGCACTAGTAACCTTTAGTTCATGCCAAGTGTTTTGTTAGTGGATGTTGAGAAATGTAGTATGTGTTGAGCATTAGAAGCTAGTTAATACCGAGTGTCAGTATTATGAGAATGATCAAGAATTTGATGAATATAAGCTGAAAAGTTTGATTTCTTGGATTGTATAGACCACATGGAAGAGAAGATTGATGAGCTAGTGGCACAGAATTCAAGATAAATCATTTTGAGGTGAATTTTAAGAGGATTGAAGGAGAAGTTTCTAGAAGGGAATGAAATTAAGTGAGGGGTAGATTCATTGAATCCTATCTAATCTAACCTAACCCTAAAATGGACGATAGAGAATGAATGAAAAAATATCTTAATTCTCTATTTATAAAGATGGTTAGTCAGAAGCAAGAGTTGATGTACGAGAACCTAAGGAAGACAAGGAGTTTAGGGTATTTTCTTTATTCAGTGACCTAAGAGAAGAGACTACATTGGCAAACAAAGAAAGAAGGCTTAAGGGCATGGATGCTTGAAGGGTGAACAAGCTATCAAAGCTTAAGAGTGTGAAAACCAGGAAAAATGGAGGATTGAAACAAAGATTTGCAATCTACAAATGAAGTTGTAAGTTTTTATCAAATCAAGCCTTACTATTGCTCTCTAATCATTGTATCAATCTAGGGTAAATCCTTTGGATTAAGGTTGACTTATTAGTGATTTATAAATCCTTTAACTAAGTGACATTCCAAGTGAGTGATCTAAATTCCTCTAACAAGGTGATTGAAATTCTTTAGCTGGGTCACATTTAACAATGTTCATTGTAACCTTTAACAAGGTTGGCCTTTCATAGGGCATCACTTCGTATGAGTGAGAATGAGTAGCATCCTACTAGTGGTTTTTCCCAAATTGGGTTTCCATGTTAAATCGTTGTGTCAAATGTGTTATTGAATCTATTATGTTTCATGTTTACATTTTTGCAAATTGATTTGACAATAACCAAAAAGTTTATGTGATTTCATAATCTAATGGATGCTTGCATGATGAAAATATTTTATGGATATGGGTTCACTAAGCTATGAAAAGTTTTATTTTTACATCTAGACCTTGGATAAATAATTCACCCCCCTCTCATTTATTCTAAAGAATTCCAATAATTAGTATTAGAGCCATCTACTCAAGAGGACTAGTTTAAAGGTACTAGAAGCACCAAGATCAAGATGTCAAAAAGAGAAGTACCCAATATTAATAGAGATAACTTTCCCACATGGAAAAGTTTGATGCAGCTACATCGAGGAGGTCTTGGAGATTATGCACAATCTACCATTACTATTGAGCATACTAATCCTAATGGAGCCCTAACCACTTAAGATATGAAAAAGAAAAAAGAACACAATAAAGAAATGTTGGAGATTGCCTCTTCCCTAAGCTATGCTGAGTTTAATGATATCAAGGGTTGTTACAGGTCAAAAAAAATGTTTGATGCTCTATACACTATCTATGGAGGTGATAAAAATTTTCTAAGAGCCAAAGTTGAAAATCTTAGAGGTAAGTTTGATGATATGAGAATGCAAGAAGGTGAGAATATTGCTTCATATTTCTCTAAGATAAAAGATGTTGGTAATGCAATAAGAGGAGCTACTAGTAAAATAGAAAATGATATTTTACTAAGAAATTTTTTGAGAAAATTGTAGCCCATCTATGCTATTAGAGTTTCTACAATACAAGAATTAAGATGTATACTGGGGAATGACCTTACGCTTGAAGGTTTGGTAGGTAGGCTCACTACTTCTGAGCTATCTAATTTTGATAATTACAAATCTAAAAATATTGAATTTGCTTTCAAAGCTAAGTTGTCATTGAAGGAACCTGATGAGAAGAAGAAAAAAAAAAAGACAAAATATGTGTCTAGTGATAGTGATACAAATGAGGAAGTTATAGATTAACTTGAAGCACTATTAGCAAGGAGATTTCATAGAGGTAAAGGCAAGGTATCTATCATGTACTTCAATTACAATTAGGTTGGTCATATTGTTGCTAGCTATCTAGAGAAGAATAATTATAGAGGTGATGACAAGTACAAAAGTAGATGAGATGAAGACAACAAAATGAATACAAAACAAAGGTAAGAAGTTTTGCTACATTAGTGAAGAGGAAACAAAAGATAGATATAAAGATCATGATGATCAAGTGGTGTATGTTGCAATAAAGGATGAATCTGATGAAGATGGCGCAACTGCACTAGTGTCTTGTGTAAACAAGAATGACAGATGGATCATTGAAAGTGGGTGCTCACATCACATGATTGGAGATAAAAGTAAGTTCATTACCTTGAATTATTATAATGGAAATAGTGTAAGGTTTTGTAATGATGCACCATGTCTATTAAAAGAAAAAGGTTCTATCAAGCTCACAGAAAAGATTTTATGTGAAAATGCTTATTATGTTGAAGGACTTAACTATAACTTGTTGAGTGTGTCACAACTAAATAATTTAGGTTGTAAGGTTGAGTTTGAGAATAAAATTGCTAAGATATATGACACTGATGGAAAACCGATTAGAAATGGTGATCAAAATAGAGGTAATCTATTCTACCTTGATATAAAGGATGCTACTTGTTTAGTTGTATAATTTGATAATGTGTGGCTATGGTACAAGAGGTCATGTCATGTTAATTTTGATAACTTGGTAGTATCAATAACATGAGAAGATTCAAAAATCCTAACAATATAATTTGCAAATAATGTAAGTTAGGAAAAATGACAAAGTCATGTTTTAAGAGTAAGACTCATACCTCTGTAGGAATATTAGAGGTTGTTCATATTGACTTGTGTGAACCAATTGAAGTGAAAAGCTACAAAAGATATAAGTATATTATGTTGCTTGTTGATGATTATTCTAGAGTGATGATAGTTATGTTTCTAAAATAGAAATGTGGTGCTTTCCAAATGTTTAAGTGGTACTTAGCATGATTTGAGAAAGAAACATATAAAAGTCTAAAATGTTTGATATCTAACAAAGGAGGAGAATTTACATCAAATGAGTTTGAGATGTTTTGTAGTGACAGAGGAATCAAAAGATTGATAGCTGCTCCTAGGACCCCTCCACAAAATGGAATTGTTGAAAGGAGGAACAGATCTATAATGGATTGTGCTAGGACACTAATGATGGAGAAAAATATTGCTTTGAAATACTAGAGAGAAGATGTAAGTACGACTGTCTATACCTTGAACCATGTACAAGTCAAGAAAGGTACTCATTCAATACCTTTTGAACTATGGTACAGATACTCACCTAATGTAAAATACTTTAAGGTATTTGGAAGCGAGTGTTATATTCTTAAAGATTTTAGGAATGAAAAACTAGATGCAAAAAGTGAAGAAGATATATTTCTTGGTTATTCCATAAGAAACAAAACTTTTAAGTTATTAAATACTAACACTAACAAAGTTGTGGAAAGTGAAAATGTGAAACTTGATGAATATATAGTAAGTATATGAGGCTAAACTTATGATGGAACCAAAAGAATACAAATTATAATTTGCATACTATTATGAAGGTATGCTAGCTAAACGATATGTTGTAAATCATGTTCCAAACCACTAGAAAGTTTTAGTGACTGGCTAATCACATACTATGAATGCCAAGTTGCATTCAGGAACCAAGCTACATTTAGGTGTCAAGTTATAGAATGGAGTTGAGACACATTTTGATTCTAAAATTAGTATACATGATAGAGATGTTGAACTACTTGATTGAGAGGTACATAGTGATTCAAATGTTGAGAGACAAAAATATAGAAGTCAGAGCTAAACCAAGATTATATAAATATGTCAAGAGACATCATCCTGCTACACAAATAATTGGTGATAAAGATGTTAGACCAATGACAAGGAACAAGTTGATAAATGATACATGTTTGTTGAGCATGCAAGAACCAAAAATAGTGAGAGATGCCTTAGAAGATGTGGAGTAGAGTAAAGCCATGGAAGAAGAGATTGAACAAATTGAGAAAAAAAAGACATGGACTCTAGTTCTTAGACTAGAAGACCAAAATGTGATTACCCAAGTGGGTATACAGAAACAAGTTAGATGAAAATGGTGAAGTCACAAGGAACAAGGAAAGATTAGTCTATAGAGGATATGCACAAGAAGAAGGGATAGACTATGGAGAAACATTCAATCCTATTGCAAGATTGGAAGGAGTAAGAACTCTTCTTGCTTAATCTGCATACAAAGGTTTAAAATTTTATCAAATGGATGTTAAGTTTTCATTTCTAAATGGTATATTGTAGAAAAGTGCTTGCATATAATAGCTAGAACAATTTGTTGATGCTAACAACAAAAACATGGTATGTAGACTACACCAAGATTTTTATGATTTGAATCAAGCACCAAGAGCATGGTCAACAAGTGCCAAAAAAAACATGCACCTACCACAAGACCACAAACAGGGTCAAAACAAGACACACTTCCAACAAGAGTTGGAATCATGGGGAAAAACCATCCCAAAATTTTCAAAAATATTATCATGTCACACATGATCATTCTGGAATCCACGTAAACTCACCCTTAGAACAAAGAGGATGAAAGTTTACCAACAAAAGGACACACTCCAAAAGACTGCTCACCAACGAGCGTAGGAGCACAACACCTCACCAAGGCACAAAAGCTCAACTATCACTGGAAACTAGGGTAACACAACCCAACCAGACAAGATATCACCTTTCCACAAGGTTCAAAGACTTTCATCAGTGGACAAAATCATCAAATGTCTGCATACCAACTCACAAGATGGTAACATGTGTCCAACGATACCATGTCCCTCTAGCACCATGCTAGGAAAACTACACCCAATCTACAGCTAAACTCAATCTCTAGCCTCAAGTCAATGGTTAAAGAGAAAAACTTGACTGAGCCAATCCACATGAAGATATAAGCTTAGGGAGAAGGATAATACAGAGTATTAGGACTGAGAGGGAGTCTCTCTCTCAACCTCTACACTAACCAGTCCATGATGCATTAGGAAACTCACAATTTCACCAACCATCAACATACTCTCCACAAAGCAATAACTAAGCTAGTGGCATAACCACACTAGCATACTCTCACAAGAGAGAAAAGGATACAGAGATGCGCCCAAGACAACATCCAAAAAGGAGAATCTAGACTCATCAAAGAATTGAGTCACTCCCAAACAACAAGGAAACATCAACCCTGAGCAAGGAATGCTCACAAACTACACTACACATCACAAGGGTAGGTCAGTGCAATAGGAAACACAAAAACCCAAGCACGAACTCCAACAAGTACCTAGTAGATTATGAAGACAAGATAACTCTTCCGTTATGAATAACATGAGGAGTTAAACTTATCCAATGGCCATAAATATCATATGTCATGATTGAATTGGCCTCTACTTGAAAAGGTACTCAGAACATCGATCAACAACTCCAAAAGCCATAGCCTCATAGCTAGACTCGGATTGAATCCATTTGAAAAGCGTTGAAAAGATATCGGCAAGGACTACAATATGAAGAAGCTAAGAGAGACCAAGACCTACGATCTGAGCCATCACTCAAATCAAAGCAACAAAGACAAAACCAACAGCCTTGGTCACCAAGACAAGCAATGGACGAAATGTCCAAATCCACACAAGAGCACACATGCCCAGAACAACATAAGGCATGGAATGAAAGGTAAATCACACATTGAAACCATCATTACTTTTCTTTCATAAATTCATTAATTAAGCATAACATAAGCACTAATGCATAATGAACTGAAATATTTCAAGAAAGGGTCCAAGAGCCACCATAAAACAAGTACATACCTTTCAAGAATTAACATTAAGTTTAATCACCTTTTAAACCATTCAGTTACAATAACAACTTTAGATCTAATAAAGACACGCTAGCATGTTCTCCATGATATTATCCCTTGAACGTACTACCAAAGGTTCGAGATGAACATGATAGTGTCACACCACACAACTGGGCAACAGTAAAACACATCCAGAATAGTCATCATGAAACAAAATAAAAAGCCCAAATGGGAGAATTGCCGATTCCAACAGTAAGTACCAAAAAGAGCTCATTTCAACAATAAGTCAAATGTGACAACTACCACAAAGAGAGCGATAGATAAAATTTGATGACTACTCCAAGAGAGGAAAATACTAAAAGCCAATGCTAGCCCAACAACATGAGGAAAGTACCTCTAGCCAAATAAAATAAGGCATCAAACAAATCACGTTACAGGTGATGACTGAGTATAGTCACACAAGAGGGATAAATCACCACACAATGCTAAGGAATACATCATCCTAGAAATGTTAGAGAACACACTCACACACATCAAACAATATACCATCAGTAATCTCATGCCTATGCCAAAAAAAAAAAATTCCATGCAATGCAACATTTAGATATACATCAAATTAATACAGTTTTACATAAGCTTAAGAAACAATTAGTTTGGGGACTTAAGTCATTAACCCAAATATATAATGCAAAACTACAACTTTGCAATGTTTCACAATAAACACTCATTTTCAATGAAAGGAACCATTTTCTTCTTATAATCAACAAACTAAAGAATCACAATTAAGATTCATTCATCAACTTACAATTAGGAGAAAATAGGGAAACAATGCACCTAACCCCACAAGGAGAAACAAGAAGAGGCACACAAGCCAACACATGGAAACCAATCAGTGGCTCCATCCAAAAAGGGTCACACACGCAACCAACCAAACAAGGCACAGCGATCCCACCTACAAAGCTAGGAAGACTCACTTCCTTCTCCACACATTGCTCTAGTCACATCTACTGGACAAGAAAATCCATCACAAGTAGATACCAAAGCAACAAAGATCATGAGTTCTCACCAAGACACTCACACTCAACCAATGCAGCAACAACTACATGTGCAACATAAACACAGAGATCCCAATGTTTGAACATGGGCTCTAATACCAGATGTAATGCCCCGCCTGGAGATCCTTGGAAACAAGGATTCAAATCAAGTCAAGATATTTTTTTTTTCACAAGTATGAAGGCACAAGACAACATCATACAGGGATCACAAAGATTGCAACGGAAGACTTCAACACAATCTCGGCAACCAACAAATCTTCGAACACCACTACCCAACTGACACACCCAAACAAAACCCAACAACCACCACAACAAGATGAGGGCACAAGAAATGACCACTCATCAACAAAACACCAAGCTGGGGTAAAATGCATAAACCTAAAATTTGGCTGAGCCTGAAATCCTGAAGTACTGAAAATTGGCTAAGTCTAGATTTTTGGAGCCTTGAAATTTCCTAGAATCCATAACTTATCCCTGAGAGGACCTATCTCAAATGATTTGTCACATATATTAAAATATATCTTAAGTATAAGAAATTAAATATACATCAACTTATACTTGAGCAATATAGTTTAAACCCCAAGAGACTAAACCAGAAACACAAAAACTTGATTTCAAGAGAAACCGACAGAATTCAAAATGCAACAACATAGGGTCAAAGAACGCCCAAAAGGGTATCCAAATCAACTCACAAAAAGATCGGATCTCAAAGAAAAGTGCCCGCTGCCAGCACGCTCAGGTTTTTCATAAAAATCGTGCGACACTTTTTACTAAGGGAGGGCGACACTCTTCCAGTGTCGTATGACATTTCTCAAGAAGGCATGCGACACTTTTCAGCATCGTATGAAATTTCTCAAGAAGGCATGCGACACTCTTCTAGTGTCATACGAAATTTCTCAAGAAGGCGTGTGATAATTTACAGTGTTGTACGACATAGTTTGCATGGGCATACATATTTTTTTTAAGTGTCGCACAATGCTGAACAAATATCGCCCATAGAAAACAAAAAAATTCCCAAAATAAAAAGGGACCAAAATAGAGCAAAGAACCTCCACACCAGGGAGTACCAGATCCACATAGATCAAGGAGTGAACACTCGAGTGCAAGAACAATACAAAAAGAAGAACATCTAACCATCTAAACTACAACAGCAAGGAACACACTGAAATAAATATTGCAGAGAGCTGAACAACCAAGCTAAGTATGAAATTATTCCCAACCATCAATAGCATCATAAGACCATCGTGGGTCCTAGTCATCCCCCACGTGTAACATCCCAAGCCATCGACCAGATCGTCGGTACTGTCATAATAGGGACGTCACTACTAAAAACATGCAACAATAACAACATTAAAAAATCTAACATGCTAGTGATAACACATAAGATAATCCTACAGTAGATAACATCACCTATCACATGCTAAATAGCAGTAAGCAACAGATATACTACTAAATCAAATCACATCATCTAATCATATGCTAAACATCATAATAAGGGAATGCACCAAATAAAATAAAATCATCTAAACATGATATACAAGCATCCCAATGAAAGCATAAATCACAAGAAAGCATACTTTGGAACTCGAAGTACCGAGTGAAGACATCTAGCAATGGTCACACTAGGACAAAAGATTGTCTCTGTACACCGATCCCTAGTAGTGATAAAGGTAGCTACACCTCCCAACCACGTGGAACCCATAGGTCCACACCCACCGTACTGATGGAGATAATGATCCAACCACAAACACACATAAAACACAACATCCATGGCTAACACTCACGCCAGACAGTATGATGGCTGCAACCAAGAACCTAAGACAATGCAAGGAGTACAGGTCCTAGTCAGACACTCAAAAGGCTACTAAGTAGGGGCTGACATCCTAAAGAGTCGCTTGGCATTGAAAAGCTCAAGCTCAGATCGTGTGTCCTCAAACTTAAACGGGTGCTCATACATTGTGTCCTCAAACTTAATCGGGTGCTCATACATTTTACTTATCTTAAGTTTTATTAACAGTCACACATTTAATTTAGTTATCACTTGCTTAAAACTTCTTATCCTCCATCAACCTATAGTGCCATGAACGTCGAGCTGTGAGATAGAAGCCCCCTCTAGATGCTACCCTACCCTACCCATGCTCATCCTACAACAAGTGCCCATGGGCATGCATACTCCCATCCCAACCCTAATGATCATAACTTCTGGAAAAATCCACAGAAGATCAGGCCTCGTAAGTCACCAAACAAATGTATGTGCACGTATTCATGTGTGGCGCACCACTATCACGAAGATCATAACACAAGGACAGGAATGAGAACACAATGCAAAGAAAACAGCCAACTGAAAGCAACACGGGAAGGACGGATTCTACATGAATCCCAAAGCCAATAAAATCATACATCATGAAATGACTCAACCGACCTCAATCCGAGAGTATGGATTCTATAGGAATCCCAATGATGTAAGAAGACCAAACATCATGAACTCACTAAATCGGCCTCAATCCAAGAGTATGGATTCTACATGAATCATAGCGTTCACGAAACAAAAGTAAAGTTCCAACCAAAAACATAACAAGTATAAAATCACTCAATCGAACACAACGTCGGGAGTACGGATGCGGATGCAACACGCATCCAAATGCAACATAAAAGTGCAAAAGTGTTCTGACTGATATTCAAACAAATCATCAAGGTCCCCGACCCACATTGTGTCAAGAGAACTCAAAAAAATAGGGCAGCACACAAAACGAGGTAAAAACTTCAAAAATTTGGAAAACTTCAAAATTAAAATCCATTTGGCCTTTGGGTTCAAAAACCCCAAAAATTCAAAAATAAATGGAATCGAACACCGTATGCAAAAACGGCTAGCATAATGATGTAAGATTCCAAACCCTCATCTCGAAAAATAGGGAAATGTCCATACCTGCCCAACCGGGTAGAACTAACATATAGAAACGGAGGGAAACACTAGTTCTCAGCCTCCAAACAAACGGCTACCAAAAATAGAAGCAAAAACTGAGAAAAAACAATAAAACAGGAAAGCCCTACCTCACAGCCAAAAGGGCAAAAATGAAAAATTGAACCAGAAAATAAAACGCTCGCAGAAGTGGCTGCAAATCGTGGCAATCCAAGGTTTCCCTGAGCTGGATCCAACGAGCTCAACCTCATGACAATCCCATGCCCGTAGCTCCCACAACAAACAAAACAATAAGTCCTCATGAAGAGGATTTTGAGTTTTACTCTCCAACTTTCCAATTTGAAAGTGAGAAGTGAGGAATTAAATTTCTCTTTGGATACTTATTCACTTTTCGAGTCAATAATTGATTAGGGCATTTAACCAGCCAATCTAGTTAAACCCTGAATCGACCTGAACGAAAATAGGCTATTACTATAAATAGGAATTCATCTGTGGAAAAGCTTCCAAAAATTAAAATAAATCAATTAAAAAGCTCGAAAACCCAAAAATACATAAATCTCCTTAATAACTTTCACGACAATGCGAACCTCTAAATGCACAGACACACTTACTGGTCTAATCACATAATTCAATTAGTTTGGATTTAATAATCATCGAAAGGTTTAAATTAAAAAATTTAATAAAAGATACGTCGACCATACAAGGATGACATTGGAAAAATATGAAAGGTTGAATCACTAACTCCATGTGCCACTAACCACATGAAGATATAAGCTTAGGGAGAAGGATACTATAGAGTATTAGGACTGAGAGGGAGTCTCTCTCTCAACCTCTACACTAACTAGCCCATGATGTGTTAGGAAACTCACAATTTCACCATCCATCAACATAATCACCAGAATGCACTAACTAAGCTAGTGGCATAACCACACTAGCATACTCTCACAAGAGAGAAAAGGATATGGAGATGCGCCCAAGACAACATCCAAAAAGGAGAATCTAGACTCATCAAAGAACTGAGTCACTCCCAAATGACAAGGCAACATCAACCTTGAGCAAGGAATGCTCACAAACCACACTACACCTCACAAGGGTGGGTCAGTGTAATAGGAAACACAAAAACCCAAGCTCGAACTTCAACAAGTACCTAGTAGATTATGAAGACAAGATAACTCTTTCACTATGAATAACATGAGGAGTTAAACTTCTCCAATGGCCATAAATATGATATGTCATGATTAAATTGGCCTCTACTCGAAAAGGTACTCAGAACATCGATCAAAAACTCTAATAGCCATAGCCTCACAGCCAGACTCAGATTGAATCCATTTGAAAAGCATCGAAAAGATATCGACAAGGTATACAACATGAAGAAGCTAAGAGAGACCAAGACCTACGATCTGAGCCACCACTCAAATCAAAACAACAAAGACAAAACCAATAGCCTTGGTCACCAAGACAAGCAACGGACGAAATGTCCAAATCCACACAAGAGCACACATGCCCAAAACAACATAAGGCATGGAATGAAAGGTAAATCACACATTGAAACCATCATTACTTTTCTTTCATAAATTCATTAATTAAGCATAACATAAGCACTAATGCATAATGAACTGAAAGATTTCAAGAAAGGGTCCAAGAGTCACCATAAAACAAGTACATACCTTTCAAGAATTAACATTAAGTTTAATCACCATTTAAACCATTTAGTTACAATAACAACTTTAGATCTAATAAAGACATACTAGCATGTTCTCCATGATATTATCCCTTGAACGTACTACCAGAGGTTCCAGATGAACATGATAGAGTCACAACACACAACTGGGTAGCAGTAAAACACATCCAAAATAGTCATCATGAAATAAAATAAAAAGCCCAAATGGGAGAATTTCCAATTCCAACAGTAAGTACCAAAAAGAGCTCATTTCAACAATAAGTCAAATGTGACAACTGCCACAAAGAGAGCAATAGATAAAATTTGATGACTACTCCAAGAGAGGAAAATACTAAAAACCAATGCTAGCCCAACAACATGAGGAAATTACCTCCAGCCAAATAAAATAAGGCATCAAACAAATCACATTATAGGTGACGACTGAGTACAGTCACACAAGAGGGATAAATCACCACATAATGCTAAGGAATACATCATCCTAGAAATGTTAGAGAACACACTCACACACATCAAACAGTATACCATAAATAATCTCATGCATATGCAAAAAAAACAAAAATTTCCATGCAATGCAACATTTAGATATCCATCAAATTAATATAGTTTTACATAAGCTTAAGAAAAAATCAGATTGGGGACTTAAGTCATTAACCCAAATATATAATGCAAAACTACAACTTTGCAATGATTCACAATAAACACTCATTTTCAATGAAAGGAACCATTTTATTCTTATAATCAACAAAATAAAGACTCAAAATTAAGATTCATTCATCAACTTACAATCAGGAGAAAATAAGGAAACAATGCACCTAACTCCACAAGGAGAAACAAGAAGAGGCACACAAGCCAACACATGGAAACCAATCAGTGGCTCCATCCAAAAAGGGTCACACACGCAACCAACCAAACAAGGCACAACGATCCCTCCTACAAAGCCAGGAAGACTCACTTCCTTCTCCACACACTGCTCTAGTCACATCTATTGGACAAGCAAATCCATCACAAGTAGATACCAAAGCAACAAAGATCACAAGTTCTCACCAAGACACTCGCACTCAACCAACGCAGCAACAACTACATGGAAAACATAAACACAGAGATCCCAATGTTTGAACATGGGCTCTAATACTAGATGTAATGCCCCACTCGGAGATCCTTGGAAAAAAGGATTCAAATCAAGCCAAGATTTTTTTTTTTTTTACAAGTATGAATGCACAAGACAACATCATACAGGGATCACAAAGATCGCAACGGAAGACTTCAACACAATCCCGACAACCAACAAATCTTTGAATGCCACTACCCAATTGACACACCCAAACAAAAGCCAACAACCACCACAACAAGATAAGGGCACAAGAAATGGCCACTCATCAACAAAACACCAAGCTGGGGTAAAATGCAAAAATCTGAAATTTGGTTAAGCCTGAAATCCTGAAGCCCTGAAAATTGGCTAAGTTTGGATTTCTAAAGCCCTGAAATTTCCTAGAATCTATAACTTATCTCTGAGAGGTCTAAAACCTATCTCAAATGATTTGTCACATATATTAAAATATATCTTAAGTATAAGAAATTGAATATAAATCAACTTATACTTGTACGATATATTTTAAACCCCAAGAGACTAAAACAGAAACACGAAAACTTGATTTCAAGAGAAATCGACAGAATTCAAAATGCAACAACATAGGGTCGAAGAACGCCCAAAAGGGTATCCAAATCAACTTACAAAAAGATCAGATCCTGGAGAAAAGTGCCCGCTGCCGGCACGCGCAGGTTTTTCACAAAAATCGTGTGACACTTTTTACTAAGGGAGGGCGACACTTCTCCTTAAGGCGTGTGACACTCTTCCAGTGTCATACGAAATTTCTCAAGAAGGCATGTGACACTTTTTAGCATCGTATGACATTTCTCAAGAAGGCGTGCGCCACTCTTCCAGTGTCGTACGACATTTCTCAAGAAGGCGTGCGATACTTTACAGTTTCGTACGACATAGTTTGCATTGGAATGCGATACTTTTTTAAAGTGTTGCACCATGCTAAACAAATGTCGCCCATAGAAAACAAAAACACTCCTAGAAGCAAAAGGGACCAAAATAGAGCAAAGAACCTCCACACCAAGGAGTACCGAATCCACATAGATCGAGGAGTGAACACTCGAGTGCAAGAACAATATAGAAAGAAGAACATCTAACCATCTAAACTACAGCAGCAGGGAACACACTAAAATAAATATCGTAGAGAGTTGAGCAACCAAACTAAGTACGCAGTTCCTCCCAACTGTCAATAGCATCATAAGACCATCGTGGGTCCTAGCCATCCCCCGCGTGTAACGTCCCAAGCCACTGACCAGATCGTTGGTACTATCATAATAGGGACGTCACTACTAAAAACATGCAACAATAACAGCATAAGAAAATCTAACATGCTAGTGATAACGCATAAGATAATCCTATGGTAGATAACATCACCTATCACATGCTAAATAATAGCAAGCAACAGATATACTACTAAAGCAAATCACATCATCTAATCATATGCTAAACATCATAATAAGAGAATGCACCAAAAAAAATGAAATCATCTAAACATGATATACAAGCATCCCAATGAAAGCATAAATCACAAGAAAGCATACTCTAGAACTCGAAGTACCAAGTGAAGACATCCAGCAACGGTCGAACTAGGACAAAAGATTGTCTCTATACATCGTTCCCTAGCAGTGGTAAAGGTAGCTACGCCTCCCAACAACATGGAACCCATAGGTCTACACCTACCATGCTAATGGAGATAACGATCCAACCACAAACACACATAAAACACAACATCCATGGCTAACACTCACGCCAAACAGTATGATGGCTGCAACCAAGAACCTAAGACAATGTAAGGAGTACAAGTCCTGGTTAGACACTCAAAAGGTTGCAAAGAAGGGGCTGACATCCTGGAGAGTCACTTGGCATTGAAAAGACCAAGCTCAAATCGTGTGTCCTCAAACTTGAACGGCTGCTCACACATTGTGTCTTTGAAATTAATCGGGTGCTCACACATTTTACTTATCTTAAGTTTTATTAACAATCACACATATTATTTAGTTATCACTTGCTTAAAACTTCTTATCCTCCATCAACCTCTGGTGCCATGAACACCGAGCTACGAGATAGAAGCACCCTCCAGATGCTACCCTACCCTACCCATGCTCATCCTACAACAAGTGCCCGTGGGCATGCATACTCCCATCCCAACCCCAATGATCATAACTTCCGGCAAAATTCATGGGAGAACAGGCCTCACAAGTCACGCAACAAATGTATGTGCACTTACTTGTGTGTGGCACACCACCATCATGAAGATCATAACACAAGGAAAGGAATGATAACACAATGCAAAAAAAAACCCAACTGAAAGCAACATGGGAAGGATGTATTCTACACAAATCCCAAAACCAATAAAATAATACATCATGAAATCACTCAACCGGCCTCAATCTGAGACTATGGAATCTACACAAATCCCATCGATGTAACAAGACCAAACATCATGAACTCACTCAACTGGCCTCAATCTGAGAGTATGGATTATACACAAATCCTAGCATTCACGAAACAAAAGTAAAGCTCCAACAAAAAACATAACAAGTATAAAATCACTCAACAGAACACAATGTCAGGAGTACAGATGCAACACACATCCCAATGCAACATAAAAGTTCAAAAGTGGTATGACTGATATCCAAATAGATCATCAAGGTCCCCGACCCACATTGTGCCAAGCGAACTCGAGAAAACAAGGTGGCACACAAAATCAGGTTAAAATTCCAAAAATTTAGAAAACTTCAAAATTAAAACCCATTCGGCCTTTGGGTTCAAAAACTCCAAAAATTTAAAAATAAATGGAATCGAACACCGTATGCAAAAATAGCTAGCATAATGGCATAAAATTCCAAACCATCATCCCGAAAAATAAGGAAATATTCATACCTGCCTAACCAGGTAGAACTAATATACAGAAATGGAGAGGAACACTAGTTCTCAGCCTCAAAACAAATGGCTACCAAAAATAGAAGTAGAAACAGAGCAGAAACAATCAAACAGGAAAGCCCTACCTCACAACAAAAAGGGCAAAAATAGAAAACTGAACTAGAAAACAAAATGCTCATAGAAGTGGCTACAAATTGTGGCAATCCAAGGTTTCCCCGAGCTGGATCCAATGAGCTAAACCCCGCGACGATCCCACGCCCGTAGCTCCTGCAACAAACAAAACAGTAAATCCTCATGAAGAGGATTTTGGGTTTTACTCTCCAACTTTCCAATTTGAAAGTGACAAGTGAGGAATTAAATTCTTCTTTGGATACTTATTCACTTTTCGGGTGAATAATTGATTAGGACATTTAACCAGCCAATCTTGTTAAACCTCGAAACGACCCAAAAAAAAATAGGTTATTCCTATAAATAGGAATTCATCTATGGCAAAGCTGCCAAAAATTAAAATAAATCAATTAAAAAGCCCGAAAACCCAAAAACACATAAATCTCCTTAATAACTTTTGCGACAATGCGAACCTCTAAATGCACAGACATGCTTACTGGTCTAATCACATAATGCAATGAGTTTGGATTTAATAATCATCGAAAGGTTTAAATTAAACATTTTAATAAAGGATATGTTGACCATACAAGGACGACATTGGTAAAATATGAAAGGTTGAATCACTAACTCCATGTGCCACTACCAGGGATATAATTCTGCACACTAAACAACACGATCAAGTGCAATTGCATATAATAACATAGCCGAAGCAATAAATGCATTAAATCACCGAATTTAACCATTTATTTAATTATATTAAAATAATCTATTTACGTCACTCACATTTGCATAAAGCATAACAACGAAAGAATGAAGTAAATAACCATAGCATTAAATCCATCACATAACAAAATCAGAGGTATGTCCAAATACCAGATAACCAGATATCATCATAAAACACATTGTCATCTCAAAATGGCATCATCATGCAATATGATTAACTGAACAACATAGTAGTCTAATATCTATGATACTGAAATCAAAGAGTAACATCTGACCCTCAGGTCATCTCAAATGTAAACATAACATGAGTAACAAATATCTCTCTAATCAGAAATGTAACAAGGTAAATGTCTGCAACACATAACCAAATAATCCAACAAGAACAATCCATTTAGTTACTTACGCATTTTATAATGATTGATTACTCTGCATTAAAAAGGCATTTAAAACACATAAGCAAACACAGTCATAAACATGACTAACCACTGCTACAGGAACCCAATCCCGTGTAGCATGGTAAAAAGTACACAGTGCAATCTCTACACACATCTCAAGGTAATCATGGAACAACCTCATGATACCACATCGATCCTAGTAACCACTGGCACAAACCTCAGTGAACCAAAAATCACATCATAATCTCAAAGATCAATCAAAGCATAACCAAAGCAACTAATACAAAAACATAAATCCAAACACCTTGACGGTGTAGACTACTCAAGGTCACAATCATGATCCATCACAACAATAGATCAGCAAGGTTGCATCCATCAGGATGACTTACAAAAGTCAAATGGGAGAGGCACTACATCATCCCCCCCAAAGACTAGGCTTACTCTTGGAAGCCTACAATCCAAGAATAGAAACCAAAACACACAAGAACCAAAATCAAAAGTGAGCAAAAGGAACGACTCAAGAGACCCTCCACAAGTCAAACCAAATCACTCTTACATTCTCAACCCATCACGTTAACCCCCAAATAGGTTAACCACGAGAGAATGGGTGACACACAAACACAAGGTCCTCCAACAAGGAATCTTTTATGCGCTAGGGAGAACCCATCTAGCCATAGAGTCAACAATACAATGTAAGAAAAAACCCTCTCTACCTCGTCAACAAGTGCCCGACAAAACATGCACCTACCACAAGACCACAAACAAGGTCAAAACAAGACACACTTCCAACAAGAGTTGGAATCATAGGGAAAAACCATCCCAAAATTCCCAAGAATATTATCATGTCACACATGATCATTCTGGAATCCATGTCAACTCACCCTTAGAAAAAAAAGGATGAAAGTTTACCAACAAAAGGACACACTCCAAAAGACTGCTCACCACCAAGCATAGGAGCACAACACCTCACCAAGGCACAAAAGCTCAACTATCACTGGAAACTAGGGTAACACAACCCAACCAGACAAGATATCATCTTTACACAAGGTTCAAAGACTTTCATCAGTGGACACAATCATCAAATGTCTGCATACCAACTCATGAGATGGTAACATGTGTCCAACGATACCATGTCCCTCTAGCACCATGCTAGGAAAACTACACCCAATCTATAGCTAAACTCAATCTCTAGCCTCAAGTCAACAGTTATAGAGAAAAATCGATTGAGATAATCCACATGAGGATATAAGCTTAGGGAGAAGGATACTACAGAGTATTAGGACTGAGAGGGAGTCTCTCTCTCAACCTCTACACTAACTAGTCCATGATGCATTAGGAAACTCACAACTTCACCAACCATCAACATACTCACCAGAAAGCACTAACTGAGCTAGTGGCATAACCACACTAGCATACTCTCACAATAGAGAAAAGTATATGGAGATGTGCCCAAGACAACATCCAAAAAGGAGAATCTAGACTCATCAAAGAACTGAGTCACTCCCAAATGACAAGGCAACATCAACCCTGAGAAAGGAATTCTCACAAACCACACTACACCTCACAA
Organism: Cupressus sempervirens; assembly: GCA_028749045.1. NCBI lineage: Eukaryota > Viridiplantae > Streptophyta > Pinopsida > Cupressales > Cupressaceae > Cupressus > Cupressus sempervirens. The sequence goes on along the minus strand of CM053792.1, from coordinate 765,808,201 downwards.
GGGTGCGTCAGTGCAATAGGAAACACAAAAACCCAAGCACGAACTCCAACAAGTACCTAGTAGATTATGAAGACAAGATAACTCTTCCATTATGAATAACATGAGGAGTTAAACTTCTCCAATGGCCATAAATACGATATGTCATGATTGGATTGGCCTCTACTCAAAAAGGTACTCAGAACATCAATCAACAACTCCAAAAGCCATAGAGTCATAGCCGGACTCGGATTGAATCCATTTGAAAAGCATGGAAAAGATATCGACAAGGACTAAAACATCAAGAAGCTAAGAGAGACCAAGACCTACAATTTTAGCCACCACTCAAATAAAAACAACAAAGACAAAACCAATAGCCTTGGTCACCAAGACAAGCAATGGATGAAATGTTCAAATCCACACAAGAGCACACATGCCCAAAACAACATAAGGCATGGAATGAAAGGTAAATCACACACTGAAACCATCATTACTTTTCTTTCATAAATTCATTAATTAAGCATAACATAAGTACTAATGCATAATGAACTGAAAGATTTCAAGCAAGGGTCCAAGAGTCACCATAAAACAAGTACATACCTTTCAAGAGTTAACATTAAGTTTAATCACCATTTAAACCATTCAGTTACAATAACAACTTTAGATCTAATAAAGACACACTAGCATGTTCTACATGATATTATCCCTTGAACGTACTACCAGAGGTTCGAGATGAACATGATAGAGTCACAACACATAACTAGGCAGCAGTAAAACACATCCAGAATAGTCATCATGAAACAAAATAAAAAGCCCAAATGGGAGAATTTTTTATTCCAATAGTGAGTACTAAAAAGAGCTCATTTCAACAATAAGTCAAATGTGACAACTGCCACAAAGAGAGCGATAGATAAAATTTGATGACCACTCCAAGAGAGGAAAATACTAAAGGCCAATGCTAGCCCAACAACATGAGGAAAGTAACTCCAACCAAATAAAATAAGGCATCAAAAAAATCACATTACAGGTGATGACTGAGTACAGTCACACAAGAGGGATAAATCACCAAACAATGCTAAGGAATACATCATCCTAGCAATGTTAGAGAACACACTCACACACATCAAACAGTATACCATCAGTAATCTCATGTATATGTAAAAAAAAAATCATGCAATGCAACATTTAGATATACATCAAATTAATACAATTTTACATAAGCTTAAGAAACAATCAGATTGGGGACTTAAGTCATTAACCCAAATATATAATGCAAAACTACAACTTTGCAATGATTCACAATAAACACTCATTTTCAATGAAAGGAACCATTTTGTTCTTATAATCAACAAAATAAAGAATCACAATTAAGATTCATTCATCAACTTACAATCAGTAGAAAAAAAAGAAACAATGCACCTAACCCCACAAGGAGAAAACAGAAGAGGCACACAAACCAACACATGGAAGCCAATCAGTGGCTCCATCCAAAAAGGGTCACACACGCAACCAACCAAACAAGGCACAACGATCCCAACCACAAAGCCAGGATGACTCACTTCCTTCTCCACATACTGCTTTATTCACATCTACTAGACAAGCAAATCCATCACAAGTAGATACCAAAGCAATAAAGATCATGAGTTCTCACCAAGACACTCGCACTCAACTAACGCAACAACAACTACATGGGCAACATAAACACAGAGATCTCAATGTTTGAACATGGGCTCTAATACCAGATTTAATGCCCCGCCTGAAAATCCTTGGAAATAATGATTCAAATCAAGCCAAGACATTTTTTTTTTACAAGTATGAATGCACAAGACAACATCATACAGGGATCACAAAGATCACAACGGAAGACTTCAACAAAATCCTAGCAACCAATGAATCTTCGAACGCCACTACCCAACTGACACACCCAAACAAAAGCCAACAAACACCACAACAAGATGAGGGCACAAGAAATCACCACTCGTCAACAAAACACCAAGCTGGGGTAAAATGCAGAAACCTAAAATTTGGCTAAGCCTAAAATCTTGAAGCCCTTAAAATTGGCTAAGTCTAGATTTCTAAAGCCCTGAAATTTCCTAGAATCCATAACTTATCTCTGAGAGGTTTGAAACCTATCTCAAATGATTTTTTTCATATATTATAATATATCTTAAGTATAAGAAATTAAATATACGCCAACTTATGCTTGAACAATATATTTTAAACCCCAAGAGACTAAAACAAAAACATGAAAACTCAATTTCAAGAGAAACTGACAGAATTCAAAATGCAACAACATAGGGTCAAAGAATGCCCAAAAGGGTATCCAAATCAACTCACAAAAAGATTGTATCCCGAAGAAAAGTGGCCGCTACCGACATGTGTAGGTTTTTCACAAATATTGTGGGACACTTTTCACTAAGGGAGGACGACATTTCTCGAGAAGGCGTGCGACACTCTTCCAGTGTCATACGACATTTCCCAAGAAGGCATGCGACACTTTTCAGCATCGTACGACATTTCTCAAGAAGGAGTGCGACACTCTTCCATTGTCGTACGACATTTCTCAAGAAGGCGTGCGATACTTTACAGTGTCGTACGACATAGTTTGCATGGGCGTGTGATACTTTTTTAAAGTGTCGCACCATGCTGAACAAATGTCACCCATAGAAAAAAAAAATACTCCCAGAAGCAAAAGGGACCAAAATAGAGCAAAGACCTTCCACACCAGGGACTATCAGATCCACATAGATCAAGGAGTGAACACTTGAGTGCAAGAACAATACAGAAAGAAGAACATCTAACTATCTAAACTACAACAGCAATGAACACACTGAAATAAATATTGCAGAGAGCTGAACAACCAAACTTAGTACACGGTTCCTCCCAACCGTCAATAGCATCATAAAACCATCGTGGTTCCTAGCCATCCCCCACGTGTAACATCCCAAGCCACCGACCAAATCATCGGTACTGTCATACTAGGAACGTCACTACTAAAAACATGCAACAATAACAATATAAGAAAATCTAACATGCTAGTGATAATGCATAAGATAATGCTACAGTAGATAACATCACCTATCACATGCTAAACACCAGTAAGCAACAGATATACTACTAAAGCAAATCACATCATCTAATCATATGCTAAACATCGTAATAAGGGAATGTGCCAAATAAAATAAAATCATCTAAACATGATAAACAAGCATCCCAATGAAAGCATAAATCACAAGAAAGCATACTCCGAAACCCAAAGTACCAAGTGAAGACATGTAGCAACGGTCGCACTAGGACAAAGGATCATCTCTGTACACGGATCGCTAGTAGTGGTAAAGGTAGCTACACATCCTAACCACGTGGAACCCATAGGTCCACACCTGCCATACTGATGGAGATAATGATCTGACCACAAGCACACATAAAACACAACATCCATGGCTAACACTCTCACCAGATAGTATGATGGCTGCAACCAAGAACCTAAGAAAATGCAAGGAGTACAGGTCCTAGTCAGACACTCAAAAGGCTGCTAAGTAGGGGCTGACATCTTGGAGAGTTGCTTGGCATTGAAAACCCCAAGCTCAGATCGTGTGTCCTCAAACTTAAATGAGTGCTTACACATTGTGTCCTCGAACTTAATCGGGTGCTCACACATTTTACTTAGCTTAAGTTTTATTAACAATCACACATTTTATTTAGTTATCACTTGCTTAAAACTTCTTATCCTCCGTCAACCTCCAGCGCCATGAATGCTGAGCTACGAGATAGAAGCCCCCTCCAGATGCTACCCTACCCTACCCATGCTCATCCTACAACAAGTGCCCGTGGGCATGCATACTCCCATCCCAACCCCAATGATCATAACTTTTGGCAAAATCCATGGAAGATCGAGCCTTGCAAGTCACCCAACAAATGTATGTGCACGTACTCATGTGTGGCGCACCACCATCATGAAGATCATAACACAAGGACAGGAATGAGAACACAATGCAAAGAAAACACCCAACTGAAAGCAACACGGGAAGGACAAATTCTACATGAATCCCAAAGCCAATAAAATCATACGTCATGAAATCACTCAACTGGCCTCAATCTGAGAGTATGGATTCTACAGGAATCCCAATGATGTAACATGACCAAACATCATGAACTCACTCAACTGGCCTCAATCCGAGAGTATGGATTCTACACGAATCCTAGCGTTCACGAAACAAAAGTAAAGGTCCAACAAAAAAATAACAAGTATAAAATCACTCAACCGAACACAACGTCAGGAGTACGGATGCAACACGCATCCCAATGCAACATAAAAGTGCAAAAGTGGTCTGATTGATATCCAAATAGATCATCAAGGTCCCCGACCCACATTGTGCCAAGAGAGCTTGAGAAAATAGGGTGGCACACAAAACGAGGTAAAAACCTCAAAAATTTAGAAAACTTCAAAATTAAAACCCATTTGGCCTTTGGGTTCAAAAACCCCAAAAATCAAAAAAAAAATGGAATTGGGCACCGTATGCAAAAATGGCTAGCATAACAGTGTAAAATTCCAAACCGTCCTCCCAAAAAATAGGGAAATGTTCATACCTGCCCAACCAGGTAGAACTAACATACCAAAATGGAGGGGAACACTAGTTCTCAACCTCCAAAACAAATGGCTACCAAAAACAGAAGCAGAAATGGAGCAGAAACAATAAAACAGGAAAGCCCTACCTCACAACCAAAAGGGTAGAAACGGAAAACTGAACCTCAAAATAAAATGGCCGCAGAAGTCGCTACAAATCGCAGCAATCATAAGTTTCCCTGAGCAAGATCCAACGAGCTCAACCTCGCAACAATCCCACGCCCGTAGCTCCCACAACGAACAAAATAGTAAATCCTCATGAAGAGGATTTTGGGTTTTACTCTCCAACTTTCCAATTTGAAAGTGACAAGTGAGGAATTAAATTCCTCTTTGGATACTTATTCACTTTTCAGGTGAATAATCGATTAGGGAATTTAACTAGCCAATCTAGTTAAACCTCGAATCGACCCAAGCAAAAATAGGCTATTCCTATAAATAGGAATTCATCTATGGAAAAGCTACCAGAAATTAAAATAAATCATTTAAAAAGCCTGAAACCCAAAAACACATAAATATCCTTAATAACTTTTGCGACAATGCGAACCTCTAAATGCACAGACACGCTTACTGGTCTAATCACTTAATGCAATGAGTTTGGATTTAATAATCACCGAAAGGTTTAAATTAAACATTTTAATAAAGGATACGTTGACCATACAAGGATGACATTGGTAAAATATGAAAGGCTGAATCACTAAGTCCATGTGCCACTGCCAGGGATATAATCCTGCACACTAAACAACATGATCAAGTGCAATTGCATATAATAACATAGCCGAAGCAATAAATGCATTAAATCACCGAATTTAACCATTTATTTAATTATATTAAAATAATCTATTTACGTCACTCACATTTTCATAAAGCATAACAACGTAGGAATGAAGTAAATAACCATAGCATTAAATCCATTACATAACAAAATCAGAGGTATGTCCAAGTACTAGATAATCAAATATCATCATAAAACACATTGTCATCTCAAAATGGCATCATCATGCAATATGATTAACTGAACAACATAGTAGTCTAATATCTATGATACTGAAATCAAAGAGTAACATCTGACCCTCAGGTCATCTCAAATGTAAACATAACATGAGTAAAAAATATCTCTCTAATCAGAAATGTAACAAGGTAAATGTCCGCAACACATAACCAAATAATCCAACAAGAACAATCCATTTAATTACTTACGCATTTTATAATGATTGATTACTCTGCATTAAAAAGGCATTTAAAACACATAAGCAAACACAGTCATAAACATGACTAACCATTGCTACAGGAACCCAGTCCCATGTAGCATGGTAAAAAGTACACAGTGCAATCTCTGCACACATCTCAAGGTAATCACAGAACAACCTCATGATACCACATCGATCCTAGTAACCACTGGTACAAACCTCAGTGAACCAAAAATCACATCATAATCTCAAAGATCAGTTAAAGCACAATCAAAGAAACTAATACAGAAACATAAATCCAAACACCTCAATGGTGTAGACCACTCAGGGCCACAATCATGATCCATCACAACAAAAGATCAGCAAGGTTGCATCCATCAGGATGACTTACAAAAGTCAAATTGGAGAGGCACTATAGTTGGAACTACAAACCAGTCATAAGCAAGGTGACAGAGGGATAAATTGAAAATATTCATATCTGCATATTAAGATGACATGTCTTTGGAATTTTTTTCAAAGAGGGAGATAAAGGAATTGAAAAGAAATAAAAGAATGAGGGAGAAATTGTTGACAAGAAAAGTGTACCTAGTTTAGGAAATCACAGAGGGAGAAATCTAGATATAGAAGATACAAAACTATGGAATATCTACTCAGATGAAGAAAGTTAATAATTATACTTGTTAATTACATCTACCTAGAAAGAGGGAGATAATGTTAAGGAAAATATAAGAAGTGATCAAGAGGGAGTCATAAAGATGAGTTGGTTGATTGTCTATTGATCAGAATATAATTTTGTAACCTATTCAAAAGATAAAAGTTGTTGATGGAGGGAGAGATTTCAATATAAGAAATTATTTTATTTTTTGTATTTTGTTGGTCTTATTGATTAAGTACAGTCAATTTGGTTTTCCATCAATGCAAAAGAGGGAGATTGTGGAAAACATATTGATACAAGTATGACAAATGTGTTTGAATCATTTTTCTATCACTGATGTCAAACCTACTACTTGTTGGTAAGAAAATTGCTTATATGATTTGAGTACCATTATTTGTTTGATTGATGAAGAGGATTTGATAAAATGAGGTAGCAATAACACCTAGAGAAATGGTTGAGTTATGATATAAAAAGGAGTGCAAGAATCAAATAAGACAATGATATTATAGTGCATTAATAATCTACTTAAGGTTGCAAAGTTTGGTTATACTGAATAAGTTTAGAAGAACAAGTTAAACAAAACTTTTATGCCAAGCTTGACTGAGCAAACAGTAGGTGCTAAGTAAAGTTAGTGCAAGCCAAGCAGAAAATCAGTTGGAACTGAGAAAAGCTAATTTTAGTGTAAGCCAAGTGAAATAGTGTAAGCTGAGTAAAGTTTAGTTGATGTCGAGAACTATTAAAGTTTAGTTTTCGCTGAGTGTTTGTCAATGGATGTCGAGCAATGTAATATGTGTCGACCATTAGAAGCCAGTTAATGTTGAGTGTCAACATTATGAGAATGATCAAGAATTTGATGAATCTAAGCTAACAAGTTTAATTTCTTGGATTGTGTGAACCATGTGGAAAATAAGAGTTATGAGTTGGTGGCATAGAATTCAAGATAAACCATTTTGAGCTGAATTTAAAGAGGATTGAAGGAGAAGTTTCTAGAAGGGAATGAAATGAAATAAAGGGCAGATTCATTGAATCCTATCTAATCTAACCTAACCCTAAAATGAACAACGGAGGATAAATGAAAAAATGTCTTAATTCTCTATTTATAGGGATGGTTGGTCAGAAGCAGAGTTGATGCGTGAGAACTTAAAGAAGACAAGGAGTCTAGGGTATTTGCTTCATTCAATGACCTACGAGAAGAGACTACATTAGCAAACAAAGCAAGAAGGCATAAGGGTATAGATGCTTGAAGGGTGAACAAGCTATTAGAGCTTAAGAGTGTGAAATCCAAGCAGAATGGAGGACTGAAATAGAGGTTTGTAATATGCAAATGAAGTTGTAAGTTTTTATTAGATCAAGCCTTATTGTTACTCTCTAAGTATTGTATCAGTCTAGGGTAAATCCTTTGGATTAAGGTTGACCTAACAGTCATTTGTAAATCCTTTAACTAGATGACAGTCTAAGTGAATGATCTAAAGTCCTCTAACAAGGGTCACTCCTAAGAAAGTGATTGAAATCCTTTAACCAGGTCACATTTAGCACTATCCATTGTAACCTTTAACATGGTTGGCCTTTCAAAAGGCATCACTTTAGAAGAGTGGGAATGAGTAGCATGTTACTAGTAGTTTTTCCCAAATTGTGTTTCCACATTAAATCATTGTGACAAGTATGTTATTGAACCTATTGTGTTTCATGTTTACATTTCTACAAATCGATTTCACAGTAATGTATAAGTTTAAGTGATTTTATAATCTAATAGGTGCATGCATGATGAAACTTTTTTATCGATATGGGTTCACTAAGCTTTGAAAAAGTTTATTTGTAAATTTGGATCTTGAATAACTAATTTGCCCCTCCTCTTAGTTATTCTAAATAATTCCAACACTTATCGCTAAAAAAAGCTACAAGTCTTCCTTCTTGACTCAAAATAGCTCTTATTTCACATCCACGAGCATCACATTCAACTTGAAAAACTTTACTAAAATTAGGCAAAGCAAGTGTAGGCAATTCTATAATCTTTAGTTTCCATATTTCAAAACTCTTTTGTGCTTCATGTGTCCATTTTAAATCCTTCTTAACTTCTCTAATAATTTTGAGTGATAGCATTACAAAAACAATTGAAATTCCTAATAAAATTCCTATAAAAAATTGCCAATCCATGAAATGATCTTACCTCTCCCACATTCTCTAGTGTAGGCCAATCAAGAATAACTCTAACCTTTTTAGGATCCATCTCCAAACCATCATCTCAAATAAAAAAACCAAGATATACAATCTCTTCCTTCATGAATGATCATTTCTTCAAATTAATAAGAAACTTTTCTTCTTTCAACTTCTACAATACTTGTTCGATATGTTCAAGATGGTCTTCCTTACTCTTACTAAATATCAAAATGTCATATAGATATACAATCACAAATTTACCCAAGAATTTCTTCAAAACTTCATTCATTAGCCTCATGAAAGTACTAGGTGCATTAGTTAAACCAAAGGGCATAACTAACAACTTATACAAACCTTCATTAGTCTTAAAAAGTAGTTTTTCATTCATCTCCTTCTCTAATTCTAATCTAATGATATCCACTTTTCAAATTAATCTTTTTAAAATACATTTATCCACTCAAACTATCCATTATTTCATCCATCCTAGGAAAAGAAAATATACACTTCATTGTTATCTTATTTATAGCTCTAGAATCAGTGCACACTCTCCATTCTTCATTCTTCTTAGGTGCTAACACAATAGGTACTATAGAAGGACTCAAACTTTCTATAATCAGACCTTTCTCAAGCAATTCTTATACTTTTCTATTCAGCTCAAACTTTTCATTGGGTTTTAACTTGTGTGGTGATTTATTAGAAAAACTATCTCCAAAGTATCAAATTCATATATTGACTTATACTTTTCATCAGAGGTAAATGTTAGAAACAATAGTCCGCCAAGATAAATGAGAAGGGTGGGGGGGGGGGGGGTAGTGAATCAATTATCCAATAATTAAAATATTTATTATCCTTAAACAATCCTATAACAATAACTATAACAAGATGCACATAGACAATTACACCACACTAGATATGTTAACTAGGGAAACCCTTGATTAGAGGAAAAATCCCAATGGGAATTATGCCCAAAAGATGATGTACTAATTTAAATATTCCTTGTTAGAGGATGGACCCTATTAGGAACCTATGACAACATTTAGTACAGAAGAGTCCATGTCAAGAGACTTTGAATTCCTATTATGAGATTCCAACCTTTTAGGAGTTGTGCCAACCCTATTAGGAGTTGTAGAAGATAGAAGGACCCACTGTCCAAATAGCTTCTAGGGAAGCACCCCTAAACTCACTATCCAACTGATCTCTCAACTATTCCTCACAGAATAATTATGTGTATTATACTTCAACTTCTTTCCTCTATCCTAGCAACCTAACCAATCACTTTTAGACCTTGTAGAACAAGTCATAAACTTCGGATCTAAGTAACCAACTTTGGATCACACAATAAAAACTTGGCAATGAAGTTTTCTTGACTTCCACTTTGCTCTACTCAACTTCACATTCCTCTCTTCATGCTACTTACAATCATCTCATTTTTTTTCACATCTAAGATAAAGGAAAATATCCTTCCTTTATACCGAATCCATAAAATAATTCCTTGAGTTGGTTTTTACACCTTCTCAATTAATTATTATAGGACCACATTAAGAACATGTTACACTTAGTGATAGCATTTATCTTTCATCTTTCAACTTGAATAACATTTCATACGTATAACATTATGATGAGCGAGCTTAGCGATGTCATTACCAACATGTCTTCTACACATCTGTAACTTTGGCTTACCAAAATAATAAATCTGCTAAGAGAAATAACAAATTTACTTGAACATGCCTCTATAAACTCTTAGAACTATCTTTACTAAAACTTGCATAACTTCTTCCAAACTTAATATCTTATGCTTCCAAGGTTAGCTATGTATACTAGACACAATATAATCTCCCTTTAACCTTGCTACTAAAATTATTCAACAATTTGTCTGTACCAACTTGATCTTTCCATTGTTCTTCTATTAGATACTACACAAAACTATTATGTTGACATCAATGACAAACACAATCATGAATATCACATATCATCATGTTTATGATCTCATCATGTTTCTACAATACTCCCCCATAGTAATATCATCATCATTCATGCTTCCAATATTAAACCATTAGGTACATTATCAAAAATGATGTCATGAAGTTTAGTTAGCAAAGGTTCAATCTCAGGTGCATGATCTAACTCATCTTGTTTCTCTTTTTTTCTAGGAATCAAAGCATAGAAGAAAAAAAATTCTTGCATTTCTCTTGAAAAATTATTACCTACAACCAATCACACTTAGACTATAGTACAATGAATTTTATCAATCCTTTCCACCAAAGAAAAGAATATGTTTTTCTTTCCATTGACCGAAATAATATACTAATTCAAACTACCATCATGCAAAGCTTGTCTATCAAATTTCCAAGGTCTACCCAAAATAATATGACAATAATCTATAGGCATAATATTACACAAGAATTCATCATGGTAATTCCTAATTTTGAATTTAACAAGGCATTGTTCACCTACAAGTAATTTATGCTTCTTCTGGAACCAAGCAACATGATAAGGCTTAGGATGTCTCAATTTTTGCAACTACAATTTGTTAACCAACTCTTAAGATGCCAAATTATCAAAACTCCCACTATCAATGATTACTTTAAAATATTTTCCAATGATGTTACATCTAGTTTTGAACAAACTTCTCCTCAAGACATGTTACTCGTTAGCTTCTTCATTACACAAGACCCTTCTAAACATAAAATTATCTCATTTTTAGGATCATTAGATGTTTCATAAAATTATTCACAAGCCAAATAATTTTTGATATTACCTCCAATCTTTTTCCTAAAATTAGTACATTTAAATTCTCTATTACCTTCTCTATAGCAAGTACCTTTAAACCAAGATCTCTCTTCTCTTTTTCTACCATTGTTATTCCTAGTGTAATCACTATAGCTACCTCTATAGTAAGTATCTCTTTTTCCAATACATTCATCCTTCAATCCTTTATCTTGCACTATATTATTAGTTCTACTACTTTCTCCATAGGTTCTATCTCCACTTCTTTGAAATCTATGACATCTTCCTCTTTGCCTTTGATCATGTCTTTTCACCAATATGTCTTCATCCTTGAAAGAAGATAGATATGCTTCTTCTACAATATCCATATTAACATAGCTGACCTAATCTTGAATTGATGTCCTTGGGCCATTCACGTATCTAGCCACCTTCTCTCCTTCATCATCCACATATCCAAATCTAATTTCTAATTTTTGGAATTCCTCTGTATATTCCTTCACACTTATTTCCTTTTGTCTTTAATTTTGCATCTTCCTCAATAAACTAACTTGGTAGTCTACTGGAAGAAACTTCTTCGTCATCTTTCCAAGCATCTTTATCCACATTCTGATCTTTTATTTTCCTCTCTTCTATCTTTTAGTTTGTATATGATCACACCAAAGAGAAGAATGACATTTCAACTTTGTGACTATTATCTTAACCTTCTTATAATTAGGAGTACCTTCATACTCAAATTATTTTTCCATTCTAGAGATCCAATCCAATACCACATCAGCTTTTAGTCATCCATCATAGCCAACATCGGGTCTAGCATATGCTTTAGAAAAAAACTCTTAGAAGGCTTTCTTCATCTTGTTCAACTTCAAGTTCAGGATTAGGATTAAGTGTTTCCTCTTCTTCATCACTAACATCTTCAAGATGTACACCTCTTCTCTAGGTTGTCTCCACAACTTCAACCATTGTTTCAATCTTCCTCAACATGTCAATTATATCATTGTCTTCATTTTGTCTACTAAAAACCATCTTGACAATAGTTCCTACAAGATCATAACTTCCTACAAGTTATAGATAAAATTTCAAATCTACTACCCTACAAACAATTCAATAAGGCTCTCCATAATCCAATCCTAAAGAAAGATATTTCACTGATACTACCTAATGAAAGGAGAAGGGATATTCAATAAGAATTATCATAGCTTAAACCTACAAACATCCCATGCTCAGAGTTACATTCCAAAGAAACATTCAAATCAAAGAAAATATGTAAACTAGGCTAGATCAACTTAAACCACACTACTATAATTATTAAAGATCAAAAAAGCAAGCTCAATTGTGAGGACTTCTAGGTTGCAACCATATACAATGAAATCATGAAATTAGAGTCCAAGTTTGCATGTTTTCTTCTCTCTAAGCTACTTCTATTCTTGTACCATCAAATTTTTATGTTTCCACATTTATCTAGGCTTCTTATATAGCCAACAAAGCCACAAGTTGGCTGGTCAAGAATTTAATTACATTATAGGTCCAACATTGGAGGTGTAAACTAAAAATTAAGAAAATAAAAACATGAAGTGATACACACTTAGCAAGAGATTCACATGTGTCTTGAGAGTTGGTTGCTAACTTTGTGTCATGCCAAGTCAACATAGTAAACCATGCCAAAGAAAACAATGTACCATGTAGGATGAAAATTTCATTAAATAAAAACCACTAAGAATGGCATAGAACTCGAGCAAACCCAATAAAAAGGCGTGTGCACTTAGGAGGAGAATCCAAGATAGGTCATCTGTATCACATTAACTACTCATAGAACAAAACTACAAGTAGTAATGACTACTTTACAAATAGAAGACTAGTACAGGAAACAAGAAATATTTATGGTTGATGCAAGATTGATCCAAGACCCAAGATACTCATACATCAAAGGTACAAGGTATTACTATAAGTCTTTATAAGTTTGACATTGGAACTTATATTTACCTTTAGCATTATTGTCGAAGGTGGGGAGAATGACTAAAAGAGAAGATGTAACTAGAAAATGAGAAGAGTTGAAGATGAAGATGCTACCTAGGGAGAGAATGAGTGGAGGAAGTGATATAATAAGGGGGAGAAGATGTAAAATTAGAGAAGGATGAGATTTTTCATAAAGATAAGTATACCTAAAGGGGGAGTAATCATGAAGATGAAGCTGCTAGAGATACATACCAAGTGAACCTGATGTTGAAATTTATTTCAGACAACCTAAATAAAGTCAGAGATGAAAAAAATAAAAAATTCAATGCATACATTTGATTATCTTATGTCTAAATATTGTAAAATCTTATTTTAACATTTTTTCCTCAATTCCAATACGGGATATTATTAACCGCAAGTGATGATCTTGTTATTGTGTGCAAAAGAGTCATATCAATTGTTATGTTGCCATTGATATCAAGCTTTAGTTGGTTAGACATTATGATATTTTATTAGAGTATCATATATTTTGATTAATGAAGAGGATTTGATTGATGAAGAGGATTTGAAGAAAGGATGAAAGAGTTCATAAGTGCTGGTATCCAATGGATATTTAAATGAATAGGACTATGACAGTACAATGTTGGTTTTATTGTTTTCCAATCATTTAATGCTGTAATAAATTTTATAATAGTTTGGTCAATGAAAGAAAAGTTACATTGTTATCTAGGCTACTAAAATTGTCACCAAGCACCTAGAAAATAAAGAGTTAAAGTCTAGTGTTAATTGAGTGATGTATTTCCCAAGTAAAGTTGTAACGTTCACTGAGTGAAGAACATAAGAAAAAATTAATGTGAACCTAACTTTTGGTGAAAATTAAGAACTTTTGAGAAGATCAAAGGATAAATTCAAAGATAGTTACAAGATCTATGGCTGAAGAAATATCATGAAGATTTAATGAAAGAGTTTTAAGAAAGATGAAAATGAGCACAAATTTCAAGGAAGTTGTATTTTATGAGTGACCAAATACACTGAATCTGAGATCTACAACCATGACTAAGAGGGAAAATATGGAAGGATCTAGAAGGTGGAAGTTTATTATTAAATTAGATGAATGATATTTTTTCTAGTTATTGATGATTTTTAATAGTTTTCTAACAAGGGTGTAGTTTATCAAGCTCAAGAGCAAGGTGAAATGAGAAGAACAAAAGTTGAAAGATCAAGTAGAGGAAGTGCAAAGTGAAAGGAAAATTGTGTAAATCATTTAGAAATAGATGAGAAGGAAGAAATTGAGTGAAGGAGAGATCTGAACAAGCAAGGTAGTGTTAAACCTAGAAGATCATTTGACTGTTACATTCTTACCATTATAGAAAATAAAATCTATTAACCAAGTGGACCTAACAAGTCTTTGAAATCCTATATGCTAACATTGATTAGTGATGTTTTTAAGTCCTTTAGAGAAAGCCACTCTTTAGTAATGACAATGAGTCATAAGGTCTAGATAGTCTTTTGTTAAAATCTTCTAACTAGGTCACACTTGAAATGTGCATGTAAACCTTTAACAAGTTTGGCTCCTAGCAGAGATCACTTCAAAAGAGTGAAATTTTAGGGTGGTTAGTTCCTAGGTGATTTTTTCCTTAATAGGGTTTCCACATTAAATATTTGTGTTAAATGTTTGAATACTTATGTATTAAAAAGTTTATTTTCATCTTATTTTTTTAATACTACAAGTCGATATAAGATAAGTTATTACTTTGATACTCATTATAAGTAAGAACAATGAGATAACAATTTGAAGTAAAGAAGTTATAAGTGCAATTTGAAAAATTGAATGTGGTTATCGAGTTATTTATATGAAATTATATGAAGTTTAAATTGGTACTAAATATTTTAAATTCTTGTTGGATAAATGGATATAACTGATCCACCCTTCTCCCTCCCCCACGCTCCCTCCCCTCTTAGTATCTAACAACTTCATTATTTTTAAGTCAAATTACATCTCATATGGTACCATTTTCTTAATACTATTATAAATATGGTAATAGTTACAACTATAGTTTATTATTTGGATACATCGAAATACAAATATTTTCTATTAAAGTGTTAATGGTAAATCTAAATAAAAGGATATTTAAAATTTGACTTAAAGGACTTTCGTATCAAAATATTCAATCTTATGAAATTTAACCTTAAACCTTAGATTTCACTAATGAATAGTAAATAATAGAACCACACCATATCAACAACACATAACATCAAAAAAAATTTGTTGGGAAAATTCTATTAGGGTGGGAATTACGAAGAGCTCACTACTTAGATACAATAGGGAAGTTCCACTACCTTATAAATTTATATGGATTATAATCCATAATTTATAAATTGGATAATATCATCTTCAACATGCTTAGGACAATTACATAAAATTATATAATACATTAGATATCTACCTCTATTTGTAGAATCCACCTATCCCTATTCTCACATTCATCTCTCATAGCCTCATACATACTCATACATGTACATAAATGATTACAAGATTATTGCATTTATATTAATCATCAACCTTAGATAAGTATAGAAACTCGACAAAACTCTTACCATCTAAATTAAAAATTTAAATTCATATGCAATACAATAGTTATGTGAACCAATCAACATTGACTAATACATATCTTGGACCATTAAAAATATCCTCAAATATACTAGGCATCCAATCAATGCATTATAATCATCTGAAACATGAAACATCATCGAGTAAACCAAGAAGATGAAGAATCATGAAGTCACAAACATAAACCAACAATAAAAGTACACCTGTCAATTAAAACCATCAAACAATAGGATAAAATTGTAGAATGGTCCACTTGAGAATCATGAAGTACTACAAAAAAAATTGCATTAACTTCAATCTCTAAATAGTCAATATCTTTGAATTGAGCCTCAAGAACACAACGATACTATTTGGAACCTCAAAAAAATTGAATATTTAAAGATCTAAAGATCAAGAAGTATTTAATGATTCAATTTTCAAACTAATCAAATCCCTTAACTATAAGTTGGGTTATAATATATCACATTAAAAATACTGATAATAATAGGCCAATCATCAGATGGCATAAGTGATGATGCAAGGAAAGTTGCTTGTAAAGATTTTATTTTGGAATATATTTTTGTGAAAATATTAGAATTTAGAGTGTTTTGCATAAACATAAATGAAAAAAACTTAGAAGTACAATTAGAGAGGTCACATTGGCCAATGAACCACAATTTATACAAGAACTTAAAAATGATATTGATATGGAAATAAGCACAATGATTTCAAAAATAGGAAGACAAATGATGTAAGACAAAAAAATAATGATATTGATAGGGTGTACTATTAGTTAAAAAATATTTTTTATATCTATATCAATAATAAAAATACTAAACTCATATTTTTTTCATCAGATATGCACAGGGTCACACTTTAACCTTGATGATAAGAGTTTTCTCACATGGGCATTACATCTTATCAATAAAAGGCCAATATTTATTAATACTAAAAATATCTCCAAAGACCTTATGATGCAATTATTATGGCACTTAAAAAATGGTCCTTCTTATGAAACTATCATCTAAAAACTTTCTCATGAGATAATGTGTTATGATCTCTTCCTCGGTGGGATAAAATATGAATCTAGGAGGTAGTTGTGCATCACCCTTATCATGATTGTAACCAAATTTATGAGCCTCCATTAATTAACTATCTTCCCAATATATTCACAAAAACACAAGAAATTAAATGGATTGTTTCAACTATCCTCCACTATTAGATATAAACTAAGGGAGCTTTGCCCAATTTTCTAGATGCCCACTTAGGCTTTTGCAAAACCTAATAAGTGGGTTCTAGGGAGATGTTGTGTTGACTTCTTATACAGGTATTAGGAGAGGTGGGAAAATGTGATGAGATGATATTTGTAGAGAGGTATAGATCAAAGATGAATATGGATAAATCATATTACCAGTCTGAAATGGATTCCCTTAGCAAGGCATCTACATGTATAAGGAAAACATCACCATGGATAGGCTTTATTGGTGTTGGAAGAGTATGTGTATATATCATTATGATTAAATAAGGGAGGGAGGTTTTGGTTTTGTGGGGGGGTGCTATTTAAATATCTTCCTATGAGGCATCTCAAAATATGAATAGAGAGACTGCATGAGTGCATGAATATGTGTCTTGTCAGTAATGGTAGAAAGTAAGTAAATGCAAAATTATGTCACACGGAAACATAGAGAAGTTTTTGGGTTGTAGAAAAGATCAATAAAGGATTATTTGGATTGTCTACTAGATGATAATATGATGAGCATGAATATGCCTAAGCCTATTTATTATTTTTTATCATAATATAGTCTTCCTCTACACAATATAGTATAATATATTAGTACTATTACTACTACTATCACTACTACTACCTAGCCTAGCCTTTTGTTTCTCCTATTGGGCACTAATGTGGTTGTATGTAAGACATACTACACTGTATACAGAAGACCATTCCTTTTCCTTTTCCCTTTCTTCCTTCTGTATTGAAAAATATCACTACAAAGACATAGATCACAAGGGCAATATAAGAGACAAAATATGTAGTCACTCTTGAATCCTAAGTGAATAAATGAATTGAAAAATTAGGTGGGGGCATAAGTTATAACACAATCAATCAAAACTTAATAACTTTAGTTTCTAATTCATTCTACCAACTCAACAAAATCTTCCATAATCTAGCCCCCTAGTTCTCTTTATCATTGATTTGCGTGTATGTAAAGAGGAGAAAGAAAAGATCTTGTGGTCTAAACACCACATCAAATCTATGTACATAAAGTAACTATACCATTTAGTACCTATTCATTCATGACTATTTATATTCTTGCCCTCCTTCAAAAAATCCCAGCTATTTTTCATCAAATCCTCACTAGATTTATAAATCAAAACCCCACAAACCAGAATTTTAAAAAATCCATACTCAAGTTCATTGAATACTAAATGAATATATGAATGCCATGTGAATGATCATGTTTTATAATTGGAACAAGGGGTTGCATTTGTGTTGCAACTTAGTGTGGATAGGAAGTCATCCTAAAATGATTTCTGCCACAAATTGTGGTACTTATATGCAACAAGGGTTACAATATACTTCGGTTGTAATTGATTGTGTTTTTGTACAAATTTTTTGTAGTTTCAAGAAATTTCCTTTTGAAATAATATCAGTTTTCAGGCTATGTGATTTCATTTTTAAATCACCTAAATCAAGTTTTAAAGAATTTCATTTTTAAATCACCTAAATTAGGTTTCAAGTAATTTCATTTTAAAATCACTTAAGCTTGAAGTAGAACACATCCTTATTTAAGTGATGTTGATGATATGTTGGCTTGCAGCATTGAGTTACTCACATGGAAATTTCATTCTCATTTCTTGTGTTCATATAGTTCCTTTTATGCGCACTCAACTATGGAAGTGATTTGGTGTTTGTCTCTTTTTTTTTGGCATTACGCCCAAAATCTGACAGTCTCAAACTAGGTGCTTGGAATTATGATGATGTTAATGTGCAATTGATAAAAAAAAAACATCAATTTCACAAAATGTGTCCCATCCATTAGAAATTGATGTTGAAAAATAGGGCTAAATATAGTAGTGGATGGCTGGCACAATTGATGGTATTTAATATTAAAAATGCAAAGACAATCATGTTGAAATAAGTATATGGGAAAAAGGATACTAAGAGGGGGGTAAATCAAGATATTAAACTTTTATCTTCAAAACTAATTCACTTCATTCATACCAAATTAATCTTGTAGATCTATCATTAAAATTAAAATGTTGAAACATAACTGAAATACATCACATCCATGAAAACTTAAACACATAAAACAATGATTTGGTTGTTGGAAATAACAATGAGAAAGTAAGTTCTAAGAGGGTGGTGAATCAGTACTTGAAACTTTTACCTTTAAAACATTTCACCATCATCCATCTCATAGCTTAACATGTAAACTGAAATATGTAAGCATGCATCACATCCATAGCTACACTAAATCAACACATAACACAAAAGATGTTTGTTACCTAGAAACCCTGGAAGAAGAAGGTAAAATTGGGGTGGGGATGACACCCACAACTCTTCACTACTGCAGCAATAAAGTGTGGCCAATTGTGGCTACAATTTTTTTATCATAATCTATGATCTTCCCTATGAGAGGTCTACCCTATTAAAAACATACAAAGACTATTAGGTCTCACCTTGACTAAAGGATTTAAACTCACAATTAAGGAAGCACTCTATTAGGAGACTTACAAAAGTTTGTTAGGACTACTCTATTAAGATATTTACTTTATATCACCTATTAAAATAATTTAGTACCTAATCCTTTGGTTAGAACCTTTCTACTAGATGTTAGATCTCCTCTTTATAGTTTATATTTTGATCCTCCTCATCTAATATATCTTCTTTGACCTTTCATTGCTTGGCTTCACAACTGATTTGTTCTCCTTAACTGATTATGTTCTACTACTCATTTAATTATCCATCTTCTCCATGCCACTTTTGCATAAGATGCTCTCCTTAGTATCCTCCTTCACACTCTTACTCCCCCTTAGAATTTACCTCTTTAAGTAAGCATCTAGAGATAATCTTAGGTAATAATCAATAGCTCTGGTTGATTTCTATTACCACCTAATGCTTCCCTTTTTTTGATTGGTTTCATGTATTTCATAGGGATGCATGACATGACTTGATTCTTATCTCTCCATATCAAAACTTCAAGATTATGCTAGCCCAAAATGGTTTACAGAGAATTTTGTGCCATTATAAACATCTATGTTTTTAACTAGTTACTTGGCATCAATAGGCTTCTAATACTCGGCCTTCATTGTGCTCTTGTGTTATTTTCTTGGCTCCTAAATCACTTGGCATGCACTAACTATTTGGCATAAACTATTTTCCTGACACTTGAGTGACTCGAAACATATTTACTACTCAGCACCTACTAGTGCTTGACACTAACTATCATATCACTCAGCATGTATTGTCTAGAGACTTATGTTTGACATCCTCTGATCACTCAGCTTGCACTGATCACTTGGATTTCTCTATTCACTCAACACGCACTATACACTTGACCTAAATAGTAGCTTGGTCACAATGATGACCAACTAACTATGCTAGATGATCACTAAATGTTTTCTCGCTACAATGTCAAAACCATAATGAGATTAAAAATCCCCCCATTTGATATGAGTGGAAAATACACTTTGTCATGGCATATGTATTGTTTCTTCATGCATAAGTCAAACAATGTATAAATTGTCCTTAGTCTCTATACAAAACTTCAAAACCTTCAAAATATGTTTAAAAAAAATTCTTACCTTGTTATGTTACTCCCCCTGAGTAAATACTGCATTTTTATTCTATGACTCCTTCTAAATAGATATTTGCCTTGATAATATCTTCAAAATCTTAAAAAACCTCAAAGTCCCCCTTTTTCGACACTTATGTCTATGAGGGTTGTACATTGACTATAAATTTATCCAAGAATGGCTTGTGTACTTCTATTATGATTCCTAATCCAGAATCCCAATTCTCTCTTGCAATATCAAGTGATTGAATATGTATTTCTAGATTTGTTGCCATATCTACTAGTCCTTGTTGTGTAGAAAGATAGGAATATTTCTTCATCAATGTCTTTGAAAAGGCTAGTTCCTTCTATAAAACTTCAATATGTAGAGTCAACATGGACTATATTCTGATAAGAGTTGATCTTATATTTACATATCTTGCTTGCAACTTGGAAAGCCTTGCATGGGTCATTAATAGTCACTAAAAATGCAATTTACTAGTGCTAGGAGATGTCATCAATGAAGATCCATTAGACCTAATATCTCCTTGTAACTAGTCAATTTCTTTTTGGGTATCTTGGGTAAATATATCAACATTTCATAGTTTATTGTATAAAGAGTAAGTGTTCTCCAAGACTTTCTTCACACTATCTGTCTTAGTTGATAAATCAACTTGTCTTAGTTCTATAGGACTAGATATCTTATCCATGACCTTAGTGTGAGATTTATTCTTAGACCATTCCAATAAATTTAGATTGGTCTTTATATATTCATCTTTAATCCTATCAACTATATGCACAAGTTTCTCTGAGATAGGTTTATTGGAAAATGAGTTTGAATATCAAGAGCATCAATGAAAATATCTTTTATTTCAGGCAAAAACTATTTTTTCTTGTGCTCTCTTCTAAGATTCTCTTGTTTTGATTTCCTTTGTAGGGCCTCTTGTAGTATCTCCATCTCTTCCAATGTGATTGCTATTGGATTAAACTATGGTAGAAAAATCACTTCATCTAAACTCACATCCTCTAGTGATGTAGTTTCAGCACTCTTTGGTGTGTTGGCACTTAGCATTGATATTGGCAATGGTGTAGCATGAGTACTCTATGTCTAAAGAGTCTAGCCACTAGGAGGATTTGAAATGACTAGAAAGTGGCTAGTGTATGAATTGTTGCTTGCTCCCCAGTCTCAATACTCATATTATCCTCTTTTATTTTATCATCATCTTTTTTCTTTTCAACATGCTTTGGTGAGGTGGGTACAAGATTGGCTTCCTTACCCTTATTCTCTTCATTTCCTTCTTTTTCAATTACAAAAAGTGTTGGTGTACCTGATCTTTATAGACTAGGTAGTGATATAGTTGGTGTATCTACCTCTTTCTCTTTCATCTCAATGACAAATGTTGGCATTTCAAATGGTGTATTATTAAGCTCATCTTTTCTCTCTAAAATTTTATCCTGTGATATTATTTGTTCATTTGACTCTTTCTCCTTTTCCTTTGCAATAAGTGGGGGCACAATAGATGTGTCTTTTTGTTTTGTTATAGTGGATACAATCTCAACCTTTTTAGATTCATCAATCCTCACCAATATAGGATTAATGCATGAAATTATTGTATTGGTGGATTCTTGTTGCAATTTCTTAATAGCATCATCACTAAGTTGATTTATATTCTATGTGTTGTTATCAATGATGTCCTTAATAGTCACTAAGTCCTATTGACTCTCTATCTCTCCTTGTGGAGGATTGGTGTTTGGCTCATTAACATTTGTGGTTTTGTGTATGTCATCTTGAGTTGTCTCATCATGTTCTATTTCATTCTTCTCTACCTCTATTCATTTCTTCTCTTCCATTATTTCCCAAAAAGCCCACTCAGCCCATTGCTCCATAGAAAAATCTGCCCAATATAACCACACATCCCACTCATCCCAAACAACTTTCTCACAATTAGCCAAAAAATGGGGATCATTTCGAGAGCAACTCCCAGAAGAACACTTCAAATGCCTCTGGGTGGTAGTACTCAAAATCCCCATCCAACTAGAAAAGAAGTAACTCTATGTAATTTATCAAACCTCTCATCTCTTCCATTCTTGACACTTCAAATCTGAGACATGGTTGCAATCATCAACAAGGTTGCAACCAATCTAGAAAGAGAAATCAAAAGAGAATTTTGAATCGCAAGGCTTCTTCCAGCAATTTTTCCTAGGTTTTTAGAGTCATGTCATTGACTAGTCTCACTTTTATCTCATCCTCTTTTCTTGAAAGACACCCTCTAAAGTCGAGAATAGAATCTCCAATTTGGAAATTCATTATTTCTCCTCCATAAATATTTCATATGATGAAAGAAAATGTCATGTCCCCTCTTCAAA
The DNA here is from genome assembly GCA_028749045.1 of Cupressus sempervirens. Taxonomy (NCBI): domain Eukaryota; kingdom Viridiplantae; phylum Streptophyta; class Pinopsida; order Cupressales; family Cupressaceae; genus Cupressus; species Cupressus sempervirens. Next base: position 765,785,187 of record CM053792.1, on the reverse strand, counting down.
TAATTAAAAAATAATAATCTTTGCTAAGGCAGGCCAAGCCCAAGAAAGTGAAGTTTCGGAAAAAGGGGGTTAATCTTTGAAAACCGTTGGACTAATAAATGAAAATTATTATTAAAATATGTTTCATTAACCTCTCTTGGACGTGAGTTACATTTATGCCCTCTTTTAAGGGGGTTTGGAGGCATTTTGGACACATTCTAGAACTTGATTTTCGCTCATTCTTTGTTATTCTTCAAAGGCTGCCAAACCTGTGGAGAAGGAGACCTAAGAACGGGAGTTTGCAGGTTTCCAGGGAGACCCAAGAATGGGAGTTTGCAAGTTTCTAGGAAGGCTAAGGATGGGAGTTTGAAGCCATTCCATGTGCATGCTCATACAGAGTTTGCCTTTGTGCTGAACAGTGTAGATTTGTGGGTTTTTGGGTGTGTTTTTTGCATGAGTTTGGTGTTTTCAGTTGAGCATTTCATATCAGTTTTGGTTTCTGCTGTATTTCAGACTTTAAGCTGTTAAAATATAGCTTAATATATGTATTGGGACATGATTAAACTTCTAAGATAGTTTATTAGTGTTTTTGTGGTGTTTCCGGGCATTTTTGTGTTAATTTCGGGAGCTCGATGAGCATAGTTTTTGTCCTACATTTGTGAGCTGTTGTGTAAAGGCTATATAGATCTGGAAATGTCATTTTGTAGGCTGTTATGCTGCTGAAATTTCTGTAAAAATGTCCATTTTCAGATTTATTAATAATAGGTGAAGCTGTGAAGCTTTTGGCACCATTTCTGGCATACCCGATTTGGGGTTTCTTGAGAAATTTGGAGGATCTTTGTGATATTAGTTGTTTGATCTTAAAGATCTGATTAAAGGTTGGAAATATCATACAAAATCAGAAAAGGGACATTTCAAAAAATTTCTTGGGCTAGGTTCAAAATTCATCCCTCATCCTCCACCAATCACAGTTGACCTACTGAAGGATGAGTGTTGTGCTACAGCTAAAAAAATTTGGCTTCATACCTTTTTTGGTCCTAAACATGTTACATAAACCCCTATTTCCTCCAGCACTCTTCCCTTATCTGGTATTTTCCCCTTCAATTTTAAATCTTTGAATATTTCTTGGAATCTTCTAGATTGTAATTTCAAGCTCGAAAAAATTATGCACAAGGGTGAACAACTTTTTCTGGACCAGATTCATTCCTCATTCTTTGACATTTGGCCACTACTTCCAATCCATCTTCTCAAAGCTCTAAATAATCTTTGTTGGGAACACTACATCATTATCAAGTGTGTTGATAAGAACCTGAGACTCATTGTCTTAAACAAATTTTGGTACAAAGATGAAGGTCTCCATTAGCTCTCTAATCCTATTGTTTATGTTGTCATCTCTGACATTCCATGTAGGGTAATGCATTCCATCCTTTCCAAGATTATTAAAGATTTTATCTTTTTCTTAAGGATGTTGCAAATTTTTTATTATAGGTTCCTATTTCTAAGGCATGACCTTGTACCTTTTACCTACTTCTTAAGATCCACAAACCTATCTCATTAGAGAGACTAATATGTTCCTATTTTGGTTATATTCTTGAACTAGCCTCTAAAATATTGCATTTCTTCCTTCTTCCTATTCTACTTTCCTAGAAAAACCATCTTCAATACTCCCTATCTCTTTTATTAGACCTTCAAGCCTTTAGTCTTCATCGACATTGCATTCTCTTCATTTTTTACGTAGAATCCCTATACCCTACCATCCTGACTAATGTAGGACTTCATTCCCTAAAATCTACGGTTACCACTTACTTCTCTATACACAATCTTGACCCTCAACGGATTGACCTGATTATGAGGCTTTCTGATTTGGTTCTACAGTACCATTTCCTTGATTTTGATGGTGTTTTATATAGATAGAACAAAGGAACCACTATGGATAGTAACTTGATGTGGTTTATGCCTACCTATTTCTATGCCATCTTGAAGAACTTCTTGTCTCAGTTCTATACATCTCTCTTTTATTCTTCTATAAGTAATTTATTGATGATTCTTTTGATAGCTAGTGTGGCTCTCTCACCTCTCTACATGAGTATTTTTCTACTTATTAGAGTCCTTTTCCAAAAATCAAGATTACTCCACGCATTGCTGACTCTTCAACTCTGATCCTAGACATCACTTTCTTTAAGGGTCCTCTTTTCGAATCTATTGGTATCCTTTCTTCCCAATGCTTTTAGAAGAAATTGAATGCCTATAAGTACATTCCTTACTCATCTTGGCACCCTTTTCACTAGAAGAAAGCCTTCATCATTAGTGTCTTCCAATGATAATCAAATAATCCTTTCTCTCTAGTTTTATTCATCTGAAGAAGCTCATATTTTAGAGACTTTGGGCTCATGGTTATCCCATAAATTTTCTACTTCAATGCTTCAACAAAGTATGCATGAAGGATAAGTTAGTGCTTCTGCATTGAGTTCACACTCATCAAAATAGAAAGAGGAGTCCCCTTGTTTTCAAACTTGATTTTAGTCCTTTGACTAAAAGATGAACCTATGGTCCACCCTAAACCTTACACTTCATTGACTCTACCAAGAAGATATGATGCTCGGTTACATTCCTATACCTCATATCTATTGGTGCAATCTGAGGTGACTAGGTTCCTTCTTTCTCTAAAGAAGATTTGTTTCTAGCTAATTCTTATCTATCTTCTCCATTGTCACTTTTAACTTGACATTGCAATCCTCATGACACCCCATGCATGAAAAATGAGAAAGTAAAGCATGCTCACCTTGGAGTAGCACTAGGATGGGTGATCTCCTGGGAATAGACTCGTAGCTTTCTAGAATTCTCTACTATAGATAGATTTGAATTTTTGAATTTTTAAGATTAGCTTTTTTGGAGAATAATCTTGTGACCTTTTTGAGTCCTACTTTTGTAGAAACCCAACAGTCATGTAATGGCCATCTTCTCAATAGTCATGTAAATGACCTTTTCTAGAAGCTTCTACTTGTCTATTTATTCTCCTTCACATGTATATTTTTTCTTTGAGTTCAAATGATGAGCCTTCAATAGGTGAAACTAGTTTTGAACAAACTCAATACAAGATTCATGTCTTCTGCTAATTCTCTATGTTTATATCTTTTCATTTTACATTTTTGTTCCTCTACTGCCAGTGATTCTCATAAAAAATTTAAGCTATCATATCATATATTGCTTCTTCAACATTACAGTTATCTCCATTGTCAAATTCATCAAAATCAATGTGTGGAAATCCAAATATTTTGACATTTTTCTTTACATTCTCACACAGATTATCAATATCAGATGAAGGATTGTGTCTTACTATTGGCACTCAAAATTACATTCTCATTTTGAGCGTCTATTTGAAAAAAATCAAGCCCCATAAATTCTTTGTGAAGCCTATGTACCCCGATGTTGAGTTAATGCATAAATGGTTTTTAATATTTCTAACACTCTTTATTCAGCCCATCCACTCATTCCATGAAGTTAAACTGACATTCCAAGCCATTCTGTGAAGTCTCATTTTGAGCTAGTTTCAAATCTGCATTTTCACCCGAGTGTCAGACAGTGACAGGAGGTTGTGTTTGCTATTGAATATCTCACACCCAGAATTGTGTCATGACTTGCCACTTTAGGAGTATCTAATATCCATACCTAATAACCTATGTTTTAGATTTTGAGTCATTTCAAGACTTTTTTACTAGGTTTTGAATCCCTCAAAGTTGTTCAGTTACTGTTTTCATGCAGTTGCACTTTGCACACAATTCTGGGTAGCCTTGTTTGACATGGTATAACTTTGACCCAGTTGACCCAAATGTTGAAATTCTTATTTTGTTACATCGTAGATGTCAGAGACTTGTTATGTTTCAAGTTTTAGCTTATGAGAAATCTGTTTGATCGGTTTTGAAATGCAATTTCTATCTTTTTACTGGTGTCAATATTTGCAGATTTGTCAGGACCCCTGTTCGTGACATCATAACTCAAAAAATTTGATTGGCTAGAATGAATGGATTGTACCACTATGTTGTCTTCTAAAAATACTACAAGTGTGCTAATTTTTAGAACTTGATGAATCCGTCTTCACACTTTACCAGGGTCACTGCATTCACAAAAAATGATATTTTAATGATGTCCTCTGTCTTGCAAATCCAGGTAGCCAACTTTGCGCCCTCGCCAAATTTTTCTTGTGATTCATCATGAGCCCAAACCGTATGGTCATACTCTCCTCATGACAATCTACCCCTGTCCCAATTTTTAGAACCTCATGTGCCCATTTGCCTAGTTTTCCAGGTCATCTCCAAATGCAATTTCCAACTTTATGACCTGTTTAATTGCAAGTAATTTCAAGTGAGCAACCTCAGAGGTCGATATCTTTTGAACCTGATGTTGTCATGCAATGAGATTAGGCAGACCTATTGAATGTGTCAGAGGGAACAATGATCCTGAGTTTTAGAGCTTCGTCAGATGTTTGAATCAGTTTTCAAAGCCCGGTAGCAAGCCTCCTGACAGAGATTTCACAGTGGTGTAGAAATGATTAAAGTGTGTTTTTAGTGATCAATCAGTGACCTATTTGGTTCTCAATCAGTTTGAGGAGGTCGACGAATCAGTTTTCCATGATCAGTTGTTTGAAAATGAAATTTTTTTTAGTTGGACCCACTTTGGGGTCCGATTGATTTCTGTAGTTTGATAAAACATGAAGGATATTGCTTCAAGTGGAGATTGATATTAATAAGAGCTAGATAGTCAACTATAGTAGAGATGTCCTCCATTGAAATCATTGTGGTTTCTAAAAAAGGATGATGTTACCTCTATTATGGTTTATAGAAAATAGGGGATATTAGAAGTTTATATGGCTGAGCATATTCAGTTTGACATGGACTATGAGGATAATGAGAAAAATTACATAAACTCTGCTCATAATGTTTGGATGAAGAAAACATGTCGCAATCATGACAATCAATGTATCTGAGGAAGTAAATGATGTTATCAAATTTTGAATTTGGTAGAGTTCCTTGTTTGTTTCCTCAATTCATGTCATCCCCTTCTCAGAAAACTGATTTGTTGATTAATTCTAATTCAAAATTGTATACCTATGGTTTCAATCAATGAAAAAAGACAGAACAGGAAGAAAAATCTCTTAGTGAGTAAGAAATAACAAAGAAAATTGAGAATGGCCTTGCATGTGAAACCAATGCCTTCAACCATCACTTCTTTCTCATTGTCTAAAATTTTTAGACAGGAAGGGGCTCGGCTTTCCAATGCACAAGTGGCAATTTCAAGCCTGAGTTTTTTGGACAATAGCATATCACACCAAATGATAAATGACACAGTCATTGGATGAGAGAGCATGATGAAAAATGAAGCCGTAGCTGAGTTAAAAAAAGGGCCCGTAATGAGTAAGGAGTAGGAACCATGTTTTAAGGGAAGTTGAATCCGTAAAAAACCATGCAATTTGGAAATGAAGAGGGTCACGCTAAAGCAAGAGAGGAGCCCATGCAGGGAAGCTCATAGTAAGGAGGCAAGAAAGCCATCCACGACAATAGACATAAATGACATTCCCATCATGAGCAGAGGAGCCCCATTTTTTAAGAGGAGATGCCAGAAGGCAGAGCATCAAAAAATAGGGGCTCGATGTAAAAAGGACAAGCCCAAGCAGCATTGAAAGGAATAGCCACGACTTTGTATAGAGAGCCACATTTTGAGATAAAACTCTCACACAGTGAAATGAGTAGGAGATTTCCATGCTACAACAGAGCATCAATACAATTGAGAAGGTAGCGTGAGCAGCCAGTAAGGAAGAGAATCCACGGCTCATGCTTTTTGAGGGTAAGCACCAATTGGAACCAGAGAGTCCACGCAGATTTAAAAGGAGCTCCCACAATAGAAGCATCAACCTGCACGCTGAAAAGCACTTATTTTAAGAATTAATACCATTTAAGCAATGCACAACAACATAAGTTAAATGATGCTCTTCGACACTATCTGCTTTTTGCCATCATCTCTCCTCCAACACAACTGAGTTTTCATTGGCTTGACACGTCCAAGGTATTTTGGAAAGGAAATCTCTTATTTCTTTCCCACCTGCCATACTGCATGTAAAGCAACCACAATGGTTCCAAAGCACAGTAAAAGCAATTCACACAAATGGAAACAGACAAATAGTTAATGACATGAATGAAGAGCTTCAGCATATAAAAGAACAGTGGGGAGGCATCTTCAAGTGCTACCCATAGCATATCATAGAAGAAGGTGCATAAGACAAACTTCTCATGCAAGGAATGGATACCAAGAATAATACTCACACCAGTCAAAGAGAAGAGACTCCATGCAAGATAAGTCAATGCATGTAAAGGTAGGGTACTCACGCAAAGGCAATGTTTCAGATGAGATCTGCCAGTAATTAAAAGATAGAGCTCACACCTTTCCAAAAGGAAAACCCCACAAAAGCAGCACCAAACAAAGAAGATCCAAACAAGATCATGCAGGGAGATCTATCAACACGTAGTCAAGTTTTGGCATGTAAAGGAATAGGGGATGACAGTTTTCAAATGATTATCCCACATTGAGCAGGCATGGAGATTTTTTAACTTTTAAATACAAATCTTCACATATTCTATAGTGTCTTCAAAAAGAGGCTTTTGTAAGTTGCTCAAGCATGTTAAGTTGCTCAAGCATGTAGTGGGGTTCGCTCATGACTCAAGATGCATGAAAAAGCATAAATCTTGAATGAAGATGGAGTCCAAACCCAATGACGTCTTCAGAATGAAGGTGATCGAAAAAGGTCAAAAATCCACCTAGTCGCTACTCGCTAGTCGAAAAATCTAAGAAATTCTCGCTAGCGACATAGTGACTAGGTGATCGAAAAAGGTCAAAAATCCACCTAGTCGCTACTCGCTAGTCGAAAAATCTAAGAAATTCTCGCTAGCGACATAGCGACTAGCCAAAAAATTCAACAATTTGACGAGGGATGGATTCGAAAAATCTAAGAAATTCTCGCTAGCGACATAGCGACTAGCCAAAAAATTCAACAATTTGACGAGGGGTGGATGAGCCTGTGGGTCTCACGTGCAGGAGCAACAATGAATTAGATCACACTAAGTGGCAGAGAATAGGAGGTGGTGTGGTGAATTCATATCCGTTGCGACGAGATCGTGACACAATGAAGGTGATTGAAAACGGTCAAAAATCCAACTAGTCGCTACTCGCTAGCCAAAAAATCTAAGAAATTCTGGCTAGCGACATAGCAACAAGCCAGAAAATTCAAAAATTTGGCAAGGGGTGGATGAGCCTGTGGGTCCCACGTGCAGGAGAAACAATGAATCAGATCATGCCAAGTGGTAGAGAACAGGAGGTGGTGTGGTGAAGTCAAATCAATTGCGACGAGATTGTGACACATGTCCAGATATAAGGGTTCTCGCTAACTCACCAAGTGGAAGATGCACGAGATTTACCATAGCGAGTTAGTGAGAAGACAACATGTGGCACTGATGAAGATGTCTAGTTAGAATGTGACATGTGGCATTGCTCAGGTCCGAGCCAATCACAATGTGCCACATGTCATCAGTGGTCAAATAGAGTTGACCCAGAATGAAACTTAAGGGGAAATTTTCAAAGGCTAAAAGAAGAGTTTCTCTTTAAAAATATTCTTCAAACCTGTAGTCTAGAGATCTTTAAAATCATGTCTAAACTTTATATAGTTTAAACTCAGATGCACGAAAATGCATAAATTTTGAATGAAGATGCAGTCCAAACCCAATGACATTAGCAGAATGAAGGTGATCGGAAAAGTTCAAAAATCTAGCTAGTCGCTACTCGCTAGCCGAAAAATCTAAGAAATTATGGCTAGCAACATAGTGACTAGCTAGAAAATTAAAAAATTTGGCGAGGGGTGGACGAGCCTATGGGTCCCACTTGCAGGTGCAACAATGAATTAGATCACGCTAAGTGGCAGAGAATAGGAGGAGGTGTGGTGAATTCAAATCAGTTGCGACGAGATTGCGACACGTGTCCAGATATAAGGGTTCTCACTAACTCACCAAGCGGAAGATGCATGAGATTTACCATAGGGAGTTAGCGAGAAGATGACATGTGTCACTGATGAAGATGTCTAGTTAGAATGTGACATGTGGCGTTGCTTAGGTCCAAGCCAATCACAATGTGCCATGTGCCATCAGTGGTCAAATAGAGTTGACCCAGAATGAAACTTAAGGGGAAATTTTCAAAGGCTAAAAAAAAGAGTTTTTCTTTAAAAAATGTCTCCAAACCTGTAGTCTAGAGATCTTTAAAATCATGTCTGAACTTTATATAGTTTAAACTATATGAAAGTTTTAAAAAAATTAAAAATAATGGCAAACTTGTGAGCAGAAGTATGAACTTCAAATAGCCATTTCTAGGGCATTTTTTTCACCAAAATGTGCACTCCAATATACCATTGGAACTGGGATAACCTAAACTTTCCAAATCTAGAGTTTTTTTTTTGCATAGGTGCTTCTTGGTTCAAGTTATAGGTCAATTTGTAAAACTTAGGGCATTGGCAGTAGAACAAGCAGTTTTCACCATTGAGCACCTGAATTGGTTAGGGGGTAGATTTAAAAGCTTGCTAGGATCTGAATGTGGAAAGAATCAATTCTCAGTGAATTTTCAATGTCATAAGATTGAACTGGTTTGTTACTTTTACAGTGAATTCTTTTTAGCACCAAAATCAGTTACATCCTTTCATCATTAGATTTCTGAGATATTTTGATGCCTTTGGAGAGTAAAATGATGGGGATTTGATTTTTAGTTAGAGGAAAAGATAAGAAAAATGGTTTTAACCTGCTAAGAAGGTTTTCCAGGTGGACAAGTGTCATGTTCAGATTCAATCTGGGAAATTGCTTCTTTCTTATACATATTCTTTCTTCTTCTCATTTGTGGTGGTTGGTTGGTTTTCTATTTCCAGTTCCCGGACCTCTACTCAAGCTGTGAAAGACACACTCCCAACATTTCTCTATTGTATTAAACAACAATTATGTTTTATGCAGATAGTCCTTACTAGTTAGGTGATTTCATGAGTCATTTTTGTATATCTTTCATGTATTTGGTTTCAAGGAAAGCAAATAAAGAGCAGCAAAGGTTTTGAGTTTAGTCTGAATCTAGTCTCCTGATTATGGATCTGTTATTTCTTCTAATTTGTGATCAAAGACCATAGATTAGGTTGCATTTCATTTAGGAATGAAAGTGATTAAAATGTCTTGCTAGTGGAGCAAAGAACCATGTAATTGCTTGATGTTTGTCATAGGGTTTGCAGATTTCATGATAGGATGTTCTGACTATGAGATTCATTCTGTAGTAGATGTCTATTCACAAAGTGACGAATTGATCAGGAATCTTGATGTAGGAATTATGTCACAGATTTCCAAAGGATGTATGGTTATAATTCATTTAATTTCCCAATAGATCAAGCACTGATCAGAGATAGGATCATTAGGTTTTGTTTCTCATACCTGGGTCTTGCTGATGTCAACATATTAAATCAATTTTTCCCTTTTTTGTTGAAAGCTATTCAATGTTAACCCGCACTTAGCTTTCCAGTTTCATGAGTCATGTTCCTAGCTATTTCATGCTTTTGATATCTTGGTTAAGCATAGAAGAATTAGGGGTTTTATCTGCTATTCTGGATCCTGATTATGCTTGTTGCACTGGTCACATAGTCAGATCTTAAGAGGTTCACCCACCTAGGTTTTGTAGAGCCTGAAGTGCAAAAGGAGTATAGCCTTACAGTTGGCCCAGGTTCTTGGTGAAGTGTGTCCATTATTGGAGATAGCTAACCATAGATGCATTCTTGCCTTGTATACTTGGTTGTTTAAACATTGTTAAATCAGGAGCCAACACTTACCACTTTGAATTGATTGATTTCATGTGATTGTGTCTCCTTGTCATCTAATTCCTTCTATGGCTTATACTTCTATCTCAGTTTCTTATTAGGAATACTCTACTCTACTATGTCATCCCTCCAATTCCATTTGGTAAATTGTGCTTCCTTGGCTCATATAGTGCTAGCTCTCGTGCTTGACCTTTTCAAAGGTACAATTGGCTTCTATTCTATTTTCTTTTTTGCCTTCTTAGGTTTCTACTCTTTCTTATGTTTTTATTTCCTCTTCTTCCCCTTTTCTTTGGGTTCTTGCTCGACTTCCTCTTCATCTTATGAAGCTTGATCTTCACCTTGTCCTTGTCTTATCTATAGAGGTTCTTGACCTTCTTCTTCTACTTCTTCTTCTTCTTCTTCTCCTTCTTCTTCACCTTCACCAAACTTCCTTTTTCTTTCTTCACCATTTTGTCTTTCTTTCTAATGATTGTGGCAATTTGCAATTTTATACTAATCCTTGTCTTAGCTTCATCATATTCCAATTGATGTAGCATCCTTGTCAATTTCTTCTGCCAAAAATGCAATGATGGCTACTAATGCTTCATCAACATTTACCTCATACCTTAATGGTCTTAACCATCTAACCCTTGGAATAGCTCTTGAACATATGTATAGTTAGCATCTACTAGAAAATAAACATCAATATAATGTTCTTCCACTAGAGACATAAGAATTCTTGATCTTTGCTTCATAGACTTTTTAAAGTCTTCAAAATAGCTAATCATTACTGAATCAAAAATTTCACCTAGCTACTCAATATATTCCCCTATCTTCTATGTAACTAATAGATTGGTCTTCCAAACTACCTTTCCATATGTAGGAAAAGTATTTTGGATATAGACGAATATGCAGATAATGAGTGAACCAAACTTACATTATAAGTTTTTTTCCTTTTTGATAGCTTCTAGATTTTTTGATAATTGTTGAAGTTGTAGCTCATCTAGATCATAGCTATGATCTCTCTTGAAAATCTTATAACCTAGGTCCATGGCACCACATGGTATACTATTGAGTTGGCTAGACTTATAAAATCTATGTTCTATCACACACACTACAAATACAATTATAGGGTATGTAATACTATCAATTGACATACCCCTCTTGTTCCATAATGCTCCAATGTTTTTCTCAATTACATCCTTGGCATCACTCCTTATGGTCTTAGGTCTATATAGGGTAGGATACCCTATCACCCTGTGAATAATTCTTTTAGAAATTCTAATAGGACCACCCTTTAACCATAGTTGATAATCATGAATTATGCTCAGTACTAGCTTTATGCATTATATCTTGAACATCTGAGGGAAATCTAGGGAACCTATCAACCCTTTGCACTCTACAATATTGTTCTCCTCCTTCAAGACTCCATTTTCAAATAATCTTCAGTAGGTATCCCTGATCTTTAGGTCTCCAACCTCACCTAATTTGCACATATAACAACAACTAATGTCGTGAATCACTAAAAATTGTGGTGGGATCATTGATAAAGTTCCTAACGTGTCTCCCTTATATGCAATTTTAGGTATAGATTTAAAATTTGGAGGTTCCTAAACATCATTAATGATTAACTATATATTCATAACATATTTACCTTCCTTTCTCTCTATCATTTAAGAGCTCACTACCATTTTCTCTATCTAGGGTATGCAAACTTGAAATAATGTAACTCAGCACTAGTGAAATACCTTTTGAATCAATGAAATAGTGTCATGTTGCAATATAATCTTGCTTGTAGTCATTCAAATCCTCTTCGCAATTTCCCTTCTTGTTCTTTAAACACCTAGAAAGTGAAAATGACTTGAAAATTGACTATATAACCTTGAAAACCTTGGATTAATTGATTAGTGCATATACACCTATAAACTCAGTTGCTAAAGGATTTTCACAACACTCTATTAACATAGCAATCTCAAAAACCACTATGATACCATTGTAACTCTGCAATAACTACAATTATCAAATACTCAAAAACAAGACAAAATATAACATATCGATAGATTAACACTTTCTTGTAACCACTTCATTGCATCTTAATTCATGTTGATAAAACTTTTCATTCCTTGAATACTTGGAACTGATGCAAAATATATCATTTTAGATATTAGTTGCACACATACCTTTTCCTGCCTATTTGGGGGTGATGTGATCACCTGATCCATTGGATAATGTGACCTCATCTTTATTTGATGTGTTGCAATCTTCATTCTTTCTTCATGTCTTGTTCATCTGCATCTTTATCTTTTCAACATCCACCTTTTCTTTTCCTTTGTTGAAATCATTGCTCATTGTAGGTGTCTAAGTTGGGAAAATTTTACTTACATGACCGACCTTAAGAAAACTAAAGCATACAATCTCTTCATTTAACCACATTTTGTAATTATCTTTAAAGTGAGTCCTTATACAATTTACAACAACATGACCATATTCTCCATAATAGTAACAAATTTACCTTGTGTTGTAAACCCAATTGTAAGATTTTCCATGGTGATGTACCTTTTTGTTCTTGTTTGATGTCCACTTAGATTTAGATCTACATTCATATGATTTGTATCCATATTTCTAATAGTTGTAATAATATCCCTCAAATTTTTGAGTTTTGATAGTCTTAGTCCTCAATTCATATGCTTGATGTCCTTACTTCTAGAAATTATAGCAGTGTCCTATTTTTCTAGTTAGGGGTTTGATTTCTAGTGTTACTCCTATAGACATTTGTTTTGATTAAGTAAAATAGGTTTTAAGGGACCTGAAACCTTTACATCAACAGAGTTCTAGAGATAAACATGAGAGAAGAACAACAGAGAAAATTATCCAAAAAAAGCATGAAACAGACCTCAAAAAACAAACAAGAGGTCATACAAGATAGAGCTAGAAAAGACAACAAAAGGACATCAAAGGAATAGTAATCGACCAGCTAAGAAGTATTTATCAGGTCAACAACCTAATCCATCAGAGTGTGCATGGTTTCAGCAGTAGCCTTCACCTCATCTTTCTTATTGGTTTCCTCATTCTTCTTCGAGTGGTCCTAGGTATGTTTACTTGGTCCCTAAGTATCAACCCTTGGAGGGGAATCCTGGCCCTTAATAGCCTCATTCTTCTTCAAGAAATTACTCACATTGTCCACCAATTGTTTAACTTGTTTATCCATATTACCCATCCTAGTTTCAAGTTTGGACACCTTCCCTTGAATGTTGTTGATATCCTTATCCATGACCCTTTGTTTAGCTTCCATCACTGGAATCTTATGCATGAGATTTTTCACTTCATCAGCATTCCCTATGACCTTTGAAAGCTTATCAATGTGTTGTCCTAAAGTTCTTTCCCCTCTAGAAATTTTACTATGTTGTTGCATTTCCTTACTCAGCAGCAACATTTTATGCTTGAGGATACCCATCTCCTTCTTAATAGAGCCAGGGTTGCCAAATATTCCTTAGAAGACCCTTGTCCACATTTTCCTTTATCACCCAAACCTAACATGGACCCTTATTCACCATCATCTCCATAGTTAGATTCCTCGCTCTTCTTAGTATCATACTTATCCTTCTGTCACTATAGGGAATTTATTTTCCTCTCCAATAATTGAGCCAGAGGCTCATCATCAGAAGGAGGAGAGACTTACTCATCTTGACATCCTTTACCCTTTCCTTTTCTTCCACTCCTCTTTTTGTAATGATCTATGACAATTTCCTCCACAAAGTCACTTCTCGATCCCAATCAGAATCTTCCTCCTCAACATTCTTTTTCTTCTTTTTAGAGCTACCACCCAAGCCTTTTTTTGAACTAACCAGACCCCCTTCAGCTTCATCTTCTTTCTTAGTCATATGTCTTATCCTAAGTACTCCCTTTCATAGCCTGATCAACCCCTTTTAATGTTCTATATTTTGAAACTTTTTTGGATTTTAGAAAGTTCATAATCAAAACCATGAGACCCTTATGGTAGACATGCTCACTAGTCGAGTCTTTCTAGATGGCTTGGGTAGATACAGTAAGAGATTGTAAAAGATAGGAAGGAAAATTTACCCCAGCATCATGTCGAAAATGGTTTGCCAACATAAAGTGGTATCCATACAATTTTGTAAATCTTCAAGTATTCCATAATCACAAAGAGCACAAAATGCCAAGGATGAGAAATAGAGGTCGGGTTATAATATGGGTTGCCTATTTTAACCAGTATTCCATAATCACAAAGAGCACAAAATGCCAAGGATGAGAAATAGAGGTCGGGTTATAATATGGGTTGCCTATTTTAACCAAATTATTTCTCTTCTATTCTATCTCCACAAAGTCATCAATCGCTTTATCCAAGAGCTTCCTCTCCTTATAAAAATTTATCCCATCCATATCCAGCCCTATAGCCTCTACAATGACCTCTTATGTGACATCCATCCACTGGTTCCTGAACAACACCGAGCCATCCTTCTAAGATTTAACAAACTAGTGTGTAATTACAGGCTTATTTCCTTTGAGTCTCTCCATATAAATAGTGAAATTACCATGCCTAAAAATTTTCCACACCTTAGGCTTATTTTTCCACTCTGCATAGCTAGGCAGTTCCACCTATTTCCTCTTTCCCCACATAATATTTGTGTCTAATACATTGGTTTTCTTGCTCTAAAAACCCCAGATCTCTCTACAAACACCACTACCAAAATGAGGATAGGAAGAAACAACCCAAAATCTATGCTAATTGCCCACATTCCTAAAAATTATAACCCACCTCACTCCAAAGGAGTTAATCTCATAATTCACTGATAGCATCATAATTAAAGGATTTTTGTTGAGATCTCCATTTATCATGCTTAACATGATCATGGCCATCTAGATATAATGTATCATATGACTCTCATATGATTTTATGATCATTACAACATGCCACCTTCAAAGCCCAATTGGCTAAACCATTGGCTTCCCTATAGTTATGTGATATTATGCAATTTTGGAATGAATTAATAATGTTAAAAGCCTTAGATATAATATTTATAATAGTCCACGAAGGTGGATTGATTTTATTTAAACAATTAATGATGTTGAGGGAATCACCTTCAATCCATATGTTCTTCAAATTCAAACCTTAGGCATAAATAAGACCATGAGGAGCAGTGGAGGCTTCAGCAACATGATTAGTTTGGCTCCCTAATGTTATGGCCATACCACCAATAAAGAAACCATTATAATTTCTATTCACAACTCCACATCTAGCAGTGTCTAAGTTCCCTTTCGAGGCCCCATCAAAGTTAATCTTAAACCGATTTACCAGAGGACAATCCCATCTTGCATTATCCCTTGGGTTAGGATCCTTTGTATTCATATTCAAACTCCTTATATTCCAATTATTAAGCACCCCAACTTCCCACTCATTACAAGTTTGTTGTCTAGTACCACAAATTTTAATATTTTCAATCAAAAGGACCTTAACTTTATGGAAAATTTGAGTAGGATTGGATTCTACCCCTCTAAAGATCCTATCATTACGTTCCTTCCATATGCCCCAGCACAGATAAGGAAGAATAAAATCAAACAATTTGATAATCAAAGAATTCTTGGAAGGAGCCTTCCAACTAGAAAAGAATAGTTGGATGGTAGCATGGGAAACCTAATCCACATTCATTAAACTCCAAATTTTATCTCAAACCTTCTTTGTAAGGGGGCAATGTAGCATAATATGATCCACCAATTCCTCGTCATTCTTGTAGAGAACACATTGATTAACAATGATGAAACCTCTCTTCTTAAGATTGTCGAGAGTTAATATTTTATTTTGGAAAAGAATCCAAAAGAAGATATTAACTTTGGGGGTCATACCTTTCACCCAAGCCTTAGCCCAACAAGGTTCATCATGATCCTCAAAAGAATTAGTGAAGGCTAAACAAATAGAGTACATACCACTAGGATCAGCTTTCCAAATTAGAGCATCCTCTTCATGGTTTAGAAAACAAGCATTCAAGTATCTAAAAAGTTTCACCAAATTTAGATCCACCATAAGAAGATTCACCCACAAATCATCCTTCCAATAATCACTAGCCAAAGTACCAAACTATTTCTTGCACTACTCCATTAACCCATTCCACCTTGGGTCATCACAAAGGGGATGATGCAAGATCCATATATCTTCCCACAAAAGGACTCTCATACCATTTTTCACCTTCCATTTTACCCCTCTCCTTAAGATATTTTTAAATTTTTGAGCATTCTTCCATATTAGAGAACCCCCTTGATCAACATTAGAATAAAGGAAATGTTGAAAATCAAAGTGATCCCTATTATATTTATCAGCCCAGATATTCCTCCATTCCCCCTCTTGCTTGTGCCATCTCCACAGTAGTTTAGCTAGTAAGAGTTCATTCATATTAGAAATCCTTTGTAGACCAAGCCCACCCTTCCCTCTGGGAATACATACATTCTCCCAAGCAATAAGAGGAAGTCTCTTTTTAGTCTCCATACCAATCCACAAGAAAGTCTTCTATATTTTCTCAATAGCAAGTGCAAACTTTCTTAGAATTTTAAAAAAACTCAAAGCATAAAGCGGGACACTTTGAAGGATAGATTTCAAAACAATAACCTTCCCAGCCTGACTAAGGAGAGATCCCTTCCAACTAGCAAGTTTCAAGTGTATTTTATCAATCAAAGAATTACAAAAGCTATCAAGAGTTGTTAATCCCAATGGTAACCCCAAATAGGTTCCTAGAAAAGAGCCACTCTCACAACCAATAATCCTTTTAATCTTTAATTGTCTTGCCTCACTGACATTGATAAAGTAAATCACACTTTTACTCCAATTAATGGTTTGACCAATGGCTTCACCATAATCAGTCAATGCCTTCTTAATGTTCCTAGCATTTTTCACTGAAGCCTCCCCCATGACAATAGAGTCATCCAAAAATTATTGGTCTGAGCACATGAGAAAAAAGGAAGAATGGTTGAGACCCACAAAATATCCTTTCATCACCATATTATTCACAAATCTTCCTAGGCAATCATCCAAGATAATAAAAAGAAACAGAGAAATTGGGTTTCCCTGTCTTAGGCCCCTTGAAGCCTTAAAGAAGGAAGTATGGGAATGATTAACAAGCACCAAGAAAGAAGTTGAAGAAATTAACATAAATGGAAGATCCCTAAATCTTTTATTAAAGCCAAATGCTTCCAACCCCCTAACAAGGAAGTTCCAATCCACTCTGTCATAGGCTTTAGAAAGATCAAGCTTGAGAAGAAACCCTTCCTTCTTAGACACCATAAGAGAATAAATATTTTCATGAATAGATATGATGGAGGCCAAGATCTGTCTACTTGGAACAAATCCATTTTTTTGCCTAGAAATTATAGCTGGAAAAAGGGAAAGAATTCTAAGAGTAAGAACTTTAGAAATGATCTTATAAAAAGAATTACACAAACTGATAGGCTGAAACTTATCCATGCTATCAACACCTAGCTTCTTAGGAATAAGGGAAGTAAAGGTCCCATTTAATTCTCTAAGAAGGTTTCTAATACCAAAAAATTCCTTCACAACATTACAAACATCGGCCCCAATGATATTCCATTATTTATGAAAGAACAGAAGAGGAAACCCATTAGGACCAGGGGCTTTATCACCCTGGAAAGAGAAAACAACCTTAGAAATCTCATCCATAGAAGGAATGGAGGTAAGGGATAAATTTTGGGCCTTAGAGATGTAAGAAGGAATGCTCTCTAGGAAAATTTGTTGCTTGTCTAAATTCAAATATGGGTCACATTACAACAAGCTACCAAAGAACTCCATAGCCTCCCTTTTAAAAATCTCTTCATTATCAGTCAAACCTTCCTCTGTGTTGAGAAATGCTATCAACCTTAGGAATAAGGGAGATAAAAGTCCCATTTAATTCTTTGAGAAGGTTTCTAGTACCAAAAAATTCCTTCACACCATCACAAACATCGACCTGAATGATATTCCAATATTTATGAAGGAATAGAAGAGGAAACCCATCAAGACTAGGGGCTTTATCAACCTCAAAAGATAAAATAGCCTTAGAAATCTCATCCATAGAGGGAATGGAGGTAAGGGATAAATTCTTGGCCTGAGAGATGCAAGAAGGAATGCTCTCCAAGAACATTTTCTACTTGTCTAAATTCAACTCTGGGTCACATTGCAACAAGCTACCGAAGAACTCCACAGCCTCCCTTTTAAAAGTCTCTTCATTATGAGTCAAACCTTCCTATAGACATTGTAGTGTAACCTAATTTTCATTAATGATGACAAGTGGGTTTTTTGGTATTTCCCTTATGATTCCTTTTGTTCACCACTTTTAGATCATTTTCCTTCCTTAGTAGTAGAATATCCTAATCTAGCAATATCATCATTTTTCCTTGATGAATTCATCATCTTTTCATAGTACTTTTTGGCTTCACTAGGTTTATTGAATCTTTTAATAAATTCCTTCTTTGTACTCAATTCATTTTGAAGTATCTCATTCCATGATTTTATAGTTGCAATGTAAATATCTTTCCTCATTAGTTCTTGATTTGAAATCATTAATTAATTTATTGTGTCCAATTGCATATTTACCAGTTTTTGTACCTCTAATGTCTTTTCCTCAAGTCTATTTTCTAGTATTCTTTTATCTTCTTCGGTCATGACTTTGTCTTCCTTAGCTTTCTTTTTTAGTTCATTTATCTCACACAACATAACTAATTGAGTTTCTTGTTCCCTTTTTTAGATTCATGACTTCTTCATTTAGGGCATTATTCTTTTCCATCATATTTGTAATTGTTGCATCAAATTATTTGAAGTTCTTGTCCTCAAACAATTTAGTAGTATCTTCTTATTAATATTGAGTGTTATTTTATTGAATGTCCAATTCATTTCTTCTTTTCAATGAATGTTGTAGTTAATATCTTGCCTCCTTAAGTTGATATAAGGCAAGTTGTATTTAAATATTCTAGTTCTCAATAGTCTTTCCCAATTTGTAGACTTACATCTTCAAGATCTTTCCTCCAAAGATGTCAAACTTTACTTTCTAGAGAACAAGGCTCTAATACCAATTGCTGGAAATAAAAATGGAAAAGTAAGTTCTAAGAGGAGGGGGTGAATTAGTAATTAAAACTTTTACCTCTAAAACATTTCACCATCATCCATCTCATAACTTAACATGTAAAAAGAAATATGTAAGCATGGATCACATCCATAGAATAAATTAAATCAACACATAACACTAAAGATTTTGGATATCCATAAACCCTCCAAGGAGAAGGTAAAACTAGGGTGGGGATGACGCCCACAACTCTTCACTATTGTAGAAATAAAGTGTGGCCAATTATGGCTACAAATTTTTGATCATAATCTATGATGTGCCCTATGAGAGATCTACCATGTTAAAGGCTTACAAAGATTGTTAAGTCTCACCTTGACTAAAGGATTTACACTCATAATTAAGTACG
Source organism: Cupressus sempervirens (assembly GCA_028749045.1). Taxonomy (NCBI): domain Eukaryota; kingdom Viridiplantae; phylum Streptophyta; class Pinopsida; order Cupressales; family Cupressaceae; genus Cupressus; species Cupressus sempervirens. The sequence continues at coordinate 765,765,884 of CM053792.1, read as the reverse complement.
CACTCTACTGGGAGATTTACAAAAGTATGTTAGGACTACTCTATTAAGAGGTTTACCCTATATCACCTGTTAAAATGATCTTGTACCTAATCCTTCAATTAGAACCTTTATACTAGATATTATATCTCCTCTTTATAGTTTGTATCTTGATCCTCCTAGTCTAATATATCTTCTCTGACCTTTCACTGCTTAGATTCACAACTAACCTATTCTCCTTGAATGATTATGTTCTACTTCTCATTCAATTATCCATCTTCTCCATGCCTCTTTCACACAAGATACTCTCCTTAGTATCCTACTTTGTACCCTTACTCCCCTTTAAGGCTTACCTCCTTAAGTAGGCATCTAGAGATGATATTAGGTAATAATCAATGGCTCTAGTGTATTTCTATTGACACCTAATACTTCCCTTTTTTCTGATTGGTTTCATGTATTGTATAGGGATATGTGACATCACTTGATCCTTATATCTCCATATCAAAAATTTGAGATTACGTTAGCCAAAAAAGGTTTACATAGAAGTTTGTGCCATTACAAACATCTATCTCATTGACTAGTTACTTAGCATCAATAGGCTTTTGTGCTTAGCCTTCACTATGCTCTTGTGATGTTTTCTCAGCTCCTAAATCACTTGGCATGCACTAAATGTTCAATATATACTATCTGCTCACCACTTGAGTGACTTTGCACATATTTATTACTTGACACCTACTAGTGCTTGGCACTTACTATCATATTACTTAGCATGTATTTTTTAAAGACATATGCTCAACATGCTCTAATCAGTCAGCCCACACTGATCACTCAGCTCGCTATGTTCACTCAGCATGCACTATGCACTTAGGCTAAATAGCAGCTTAGTCATAGTGATGACCAACTAACTATGCTAGATGATGACTAAGTGTTTTGTCACTACAATTTCAAAAGCATAATGAGATTAACATTGGTTACCCATGAACACTTCAAGATGAAGGTAAAACTAGGGTGGAGATGAAACCCAAAAATCTTCTTTGTTTCAACAACAAAGTTAACATATTAGGGTAATAATGTTTGATCATAAAATATTATCTATACCTTGTGAGGGGTCTACCCTGTTAAAATATTAATAGACTATTAGGTTTCACCTTGTTAAAGGATTTCACACTTACAATGAAGTAAGGACTTTATTAGGAGGTTTACATAGGCCTGTTAGGACCACTTTATTAAGATATTTCTCCTATCTCAATTAAAAATAAATGATTTAGTACCTGACCCTTAGTATTCTCTACAAGCTAATCTTGGGTCTCCTCCTTGTTGTATCACTAATCTGATTGTCCTAATCTGATAACTTTGTTTGGTACTACACTACTTTGATTTCTCTCTTCTTAATTTATCTCTGAAACTTCTTTTTCACTCCTTCACATTCACATACATTGCTTATGCATCTCAAATCCTCTGTATATAAATTATAGGGTTAGAATCCTCCTTAAATAGATATTCTGTGAAGGGTCTAGATCTTGATTGATGGTTTAGGCTTCACCATCTTTTGTCATTTACATCCCTTTTTCCAATTGGTTGTGTCATTTTCATAGGGATCATTACCTTCTGCAATGACATGTGATCAACATCTTAGCTAGCTCTTCAACTATTAAATATCATCGAAAAGTTATCCAATTTTTTTTACATATGAATTTGTGCCATTACAAACTCTCATATCAAAACTGAACTATTGGGCACTTGAGTGTATTGATGCTTGGTCATATATAAACCTTCATGTTGTTACTTGGATCTTGCTAACTTATAAATATGCTTGGTTTTCATTATATTTCTTGGCTCATACTATATTTCTCGATAGCTACTAAATACTTGGTCTCTACTAAATGCTCAACAACCACTATCTTGCCCAGTATAAGTATTGTATGCTCAGCCTTTTCTAGAGAACTCAGTTGCAGTGATGACCTTGTAATATTTCCTTGTAAATGACTAAGTGTTTGGAAACTAATTGGAAACATAGGTTTAGAGATCAACAATCTCCCCTTTTGACATTAGTGGCAAAAATAATTTTTCATGAAATCATTTTGTTCAAAACTAAGTACTCCCCTTGAGACCATAATATGATCCTGTAAAATCTTATATCTAATATTTGATTTGCATATCAACTCTCCTTGTGTTATTCTTTCATATCTGCATATTTCCTCATTCTCATTCCCCCTTTATATTCATTCCTCCTTTTTTTTCATTGATGGAACTTGGGGCTATTGGAATTAACTAATTTTTGTCAAAAAATTGTTGATGACTTGCCACAATGTGGGCATAACCTTTATACCATCTCTCATGTACCTATTCCAAAATTTGAAATTGAATTTCTAGATTGTTAGCTAGATTAATGAATCATGTAATTCTTGAAGAATCTATCTCCTTCTTTAGAATATCTCTAGCAATAGAGATTACCTTCTAAATGATCTCTATATGTGTCAATAATTGAAGTTAAATAAATCCCAACTTTTGGTTTATCTCTATATCTCTATTCTTGAGCTTGGATAACCTCTTTTGACTAAATGTCAATTCATTGTAAGAGGATGAGCTTGAACTTGCATTCCTTTGCAATGTGATAACATTCACTCTTATATCTCCATGTAATAGATCTAATGAGCATGTAGTATCTATTGTGAAGAAATCTATATCACACAATTTAAAATATAGAGAATTGATGGTTTTCAAAATTGTTTTCAACTTTGTAATAGATGTAGAAATCTCAACTTGCCTCTATACAAGCTCCTATGAGACTTTTTGTAATACCTTATGCTTCATTCCCCTTTCAAACCATTGTAATAAGTTTTCATTTAGCTCTATATCATCTATCTAAATTCTATCAACTACATACACTAGTTGATCTACAATTGTATGTTGATTATTTATATCTATGATTCTAAATGCATCTAGAAAAATATCCTTGAAAGTATGTAATACATGTCTTATTTTCTACTCTCTTTTTAGTTGTTCTTGTTTTTCCTTACAACTCAAAATATTTTTCAATTCTTGCATTTGTTCTAACATAATATTATTTAATCATATTTAGATAATGTAATTACCACATCAAGGTTCACTAACTCATCATCTTCCTCATCTACATGAGTCACATTCTAAGATCTAGAGGGCATATCACTGGGCAAGGATAGTTGCAACTATCTCCCCTTTTCACTTGATCTCACCTTTGGGTACTGCACTGGTGTAGAAATTACATGTTGCATAGGTGTCACATTGTTAGGTTCTATAGCCTTTGTACTTAGAAATTGAATAAGAGCTTGAGTAATATCTTTCTCTTTATGTTTCTCTTCAACTTCTACTGTGTTAGTACAAGAATCTTTATCAAAATTTTATTTTTTTTGTTAAAATTGGCATATAATTTATTGGTGTATATGCAATTAATTATTTACAAAGTTGCTCAACACTTGTAGCATATGTTACTAATGTGACTATAACATCATCAGTCTTCTTGACTTCAAGATTTGTATTTTCAACTATCTATAATAGCATTGAGTTACTACAAAGTTTTCTTGAGTTATTATTGAAACCTTGAATTTCCTCTTTAGTGAATACATTTGGATTAGGTGGAGGGTTGTTAGTGTCCTCTTCAATTATAAAAATTTATTTTTGTTCATACTCACTGACAAGTTGATGAATCTCCTTTGTTATTTTGACCACTTCTTCCTTATACTCATATTCAAATTCAATAGCATATCATCCTTCCCTCAACTCTATAGATGAGTAAGAACTCCAAATTCTTCTTTCAATACTCTTATACTATCTTGTTCAACTTCATGAGCTTTATTCTTCAAAACGTTATATTCCCTATCCCTCAGCATAAACTTCTAGACAAAATCTTTTAGGCCTATAGACATGTATGTCTTCCCTAAATTTGGCATAACTTGTGCCTTCCCTAAATTTGCTATAATTGTTTTAATTATGGATGGGTAAGAAGGTGACTTATTCTTTTCTCAGAACCTTTGAATGTAAAGCATTTGCACATATACATTATAAAAATATAACCAAGATGGAAGCCAAATATAAGAAATGTGTATTTTTTGTATATGGCATTGATAAATTTGACTATAAAATTTGGGATTTTGAAAATCATAAAGTTATAAGAAGCAAGGATGGCATGCTGAATGAGAAAGTGTTGTACAAAGATTTTTTGCAGCAACATGAGAAGAAAGAAAATGATTATGTAGTACTCAATGATACTCCAAAATATGATGTTCTAGTAGTTCCTTATGCAACATAATAATAGCTATAAAAAATACCACAAACCACATTTAAGGTTAGATAGTCAACAAGGATTAAGACCTCCAAGAAGATCTTCTCTCTCTTTGTATTATATTTTATTAATATTTGCAGGTGAACCAAAATGTTATGATGAATTAGTACAAATGGATACAAATCTTTAGTGGGATCCTCCAATGACTAAAGCAATGGAATCTTTTCGAAAAATAAGACTTTGGTTATGTAGGTTATATGTAGGTAAAAGGTCTTTACAGAATAAATGGGTTTACTGGATAAGAGAGGAGGATGGAGGTAAGAAAATATTTAAAGATGAGTTAGTTGTTAAAGGATTTGCACAAAACAAAGGGCATTTATTTTGATGAGATATTTTTCTCTAGTTGTTAAAATGACTTCTATCTACATAGTTCTAAGTAATGTGGCTACTGAAGATTTGCATTTGAAATAACTTGATGTTGAAACTAATTTTCTTCATGGTGATTTGGATGAAGAAATATATATTTATATATATATATATGGAATAACCATAATTCTTTGAGGTTAAGGGTAAGGAGAATTTAGTGTGTAGATTGAAGAAAATTTTATGCCTTGAAGCAAACACCTTGGCAATGGTATCTTATATTTGACAATTTTGTGATTAAGCATAGTTACCCTCATTTTCATTCATACCATTGTGTTTATTTTAAGAGGTTTTCTAATGATAGCTACATTATTTTATGTTTATATTTTGATGATATGCTTGTAGCTAGGTCTGGTGTGGATCACGTCAAGGGATTGAAACATCAATTAACACATTCATTTTCTACAAAGGATTTGGAGGCATCCAAAAAAATCATTGGTATGAAAACTTATAGAGATAGGAGAAATAGGAAATTGCCTCTATCTCAGGCTCATTATATTGTGAAGGTGTTTCAACATTTCTATGTGAAGAATGCTAAAGTTGTTGGCACATCTTTTCCTAGTAATATAAAATTGACTGAGAAGATGTATCTAAAGACATAAGAAGAGGAGAATAAAATTTTCAAGATACCTTTTGCTTCAATCCTAGGGAACTTAATGTATGCTATGGTGTGTACTAGGCCAAATATTGTACATTTAGTGAGAGTCATTAGTAGGTATATGACTCATCCTAGAATTGAGCATTGGAATGCAGTCAAATGGATTCTTAGATATTTGAGATGACCATCTTGTAAATTTTTACATTTTGGGGTCTCTACTACTAATTTTCAAGACTACATTGACTCATATTTGTAAAGGGATTTAGATACCAAGAGGAGTGCTGCGGGATATTTATTTACTATTGGTGGGACAACAATGAGTTGGATTTCTAGATCAAAGAAGGTGAATTCTTTATCCACTACATAGGTAGAGTTTTTTGTTGCTACAGAGGTAGAGAACGATATTATATGCCTTTAAATATTTATGTAAGAATTGAGACACCCATAGAGGGACAATATCTATATACAAATAGTTAGAGTGCCATTCATCTTTCCCATAATTCTTTTTTACACTCAAAGACAAAACATATACAATAGCAGTATTATTTCACTCGGTCAGTTTTGGATGTTGGACACTTAAAGATGGAAAAGATACACTAAAATGATAATCGAAAAAATATGTTTAAAAATGTAGTGAAAAGGAAGAAGTTTAACTCCTCTTCAACTTTAGTTGGTCTTCTAGACCAAATTAAATAAGAGAGAAACAAATTCCAAGGTGGTTTGATCTAGTGGGTGTCTCACAGGGTATCATTATTGCAATAGGATAGTAGTATTGCTATAGAATCAATCTCCAAGTAGGATATTTTTTTTTAGAGTAGAGCACTATTAGTCCCCAAGTGGGAGATTATTATCTTGTGATGACTAATCAGGTAAGTTCTATACACTCACCATCTATCCTTGCCGCAATTCTTTTGGCTATAAGCTAGCATGTTGTGACTGACACAAGATTTTATAGAATGTCTTGGTATTAGGGTTTTTTTATTATGATGATTATTTAGTAGCTTATTGTTGTATTATTGAGTTACAAGAGATTGTAGATTGTAATCATATTGAAACCAATGGATAATAAAAATATTTCACTCACTGTTTGGTGGACATAGCCTAAGGATTGGGTGAACCATATTAAATGTTTGTGACTTGTGTTCTATTATGTGTGCTTTATTATTTTCTAATATTGGTTATATTTGCATGTAATTCTTATTTATGTCTCATTTATCCTAACAACCACTTTCTATATTCTAATAACACTATCTTATTTTTTATAACTCCTCATTATGCCAATATATGTGGCTCCTTTCCAATAATCATTTCTTCTATCTAATAGTATCCCCTATATACAAATATCTCTTTGACATCAGTTACAAAACTATGTATTAATCCTCATCATATACCAATATCTAGAATTCCAACAAGTAAACTCTTACCTTTGTATCTTCCTTTACCTTTATGAAACCTCTTAGCTATCAAAGCCTCAAGTTCTAATTATTTCTTATCAACCAATAGGCATTCATATTTATCAGAACTGTGAATGAATTCTTTTCCTTTTCTAGATGAACCAAGGGTTGGAGAAGCTTGAAAGGAAGTTTCAACTAAAGGAAAACTATTATCAAAGTTTCTTACCTCAAATGTAGTTACTTTTCCAACCAGTGAATCCAATGATACATTATTAGGGCTAATAAGCCTTAACTCTTGAATAGAAAATACTTCTACTTCATATCTAGGTGTAAGAGTTCTCAATACTTTCCTTAAAAATTCATCATCTTTAATTTTTCATCTATCTCCTACTATTGCAACAAAAAAACACTTTAGTCTTGTACCATACTAGGAAATGTTTTCACCTTATTGCACCCTCATCTCATAATACTTGCCTCTAAGACTATTAATCTTAATGGTGTGGGAGCACCTAGTCTTAAAGATACTGGAGATTATCCCTAGAAATATTTTAATTATTTAATTTAATTCCATATGTTTTGTGTGACATTTCATGTAATGCAATCAATCATAATGCCTAAAGGAAATAAATGTAAAGTTGTCTAGAAAGTGCAAAACTATAAGTTGTAATATTGAAAAAAGTGCAAAAAGGGTTAAGCGAAGGTAAAAAGTTGGTTGGGAAGTTGTAAACCACCAATGAGACTATAAAAACTTATGTATGGTTGAATAAAATCATATTGGAAGGATATATTTACATTTGAAACAAAATTGGAGTGATTCTAAGTTGTTGTTTTGATTGGTTTTTCAATTTTTGTGTTAGTTCCAGGTCTTGTACGACCATGTATGACTTGGAAACCATGTAAAATATATATATTTGGATATTAGTATTAATAACCTTCCTTTTTGTCTTTTTCTTGGATTGATTATGTGGAGAAATGAATAACTTATGAGCATTTTAGTAAAAGTGCTTGTTTCCATATTTGGGACTCTTTGACAATAGTCATGTTGAAGCATTTGGTAATTACATAAATAGAAGAGTTAAGAACTATAAATGGATTTATTAGAAATATATTTGAATATAGTTTTATTCCCATTTTTTTTTAGTTTTTTTCATTGAGATTCGTGTAAGTTATACATTTCTTAGTGAAAACTGGCTTTTCAAAATCTGCAACGAGTAGCAAGCATATATTTTCATGAATGTAATGATTTATGGATTGGAAGATTCAATGTCTTACATATTTGGGAACTATACTAAATTATTATTAGCATTATGAATTTTTTTTTGGATCAACTGGTTTTGTATTGTGAAAGATATGGGGTGCCCTAGGAAGGGTTACTAGTTTTGTTTCTGGTTTATGACAGAGAAAATGGGTCTTACTATAGAGGCCATAACTTTAATTGGTTTATTGGATGGGTATAAAATTTGGATATAAGTTTAAAAGGATTTTTTTAAAGGGTTTGGCTAGGAAAATTTAGGATTAAAAGTTATGAATAATGAAACCAAATATAGAGATCAAGATATGTAAATGGAGAAGGGTTGATGATTTTGTATTAAAACATGTTGTGTTTTACCTTGTAAGATGCCTCTAACAATATGAATTATTTAATGGATGCTAAAGGGATCAGAATGTATACCATTTATAGGTTTATTTATAGGATGCTCTACATTACTTAACCTTTAATACATGGTCATCAACTTAATAAACTCTCAACGGTTTATCCCACATGTCCTTTGTAGTGTAGATGTCCTTGACATCAACATACTCTACACTAGATAGGGAACTTACATTCTCTATCATCACTAAGTTGTGGATCAATGCTTCTCTTTTATCATCTACACTAGGTGTTCAAGTAGGTGGTATGTAATTTTTAGTAAGGTGGAATATTATTATATCTACAAGGCCAAACAAATATAACCTTATCTTTCTTGCCCATGTGCCAAAGTTTTCCTTTCTGAACTTGGGTTCCTCCTTCCTACACATATTTAAGATCTTTAGGGTATGTGCAAGATCATGGTGTACCAAACTATGGCCTTAAGTGGCAGTGAAAAACTAGCAAATCAGGGTTATGTCAACTTGACACATAATTTTAAAGTGGTTCTGGACTTTATATCAAAAAGTTTTAAGAAAATAATCTATAGAAAATTAAATCTAGTTTCTAAACTATAAGGCATTATCTGGAGAAAAAATTATTTGATTGGTCAAAAGTTTGGATTTTAATGTAGTACTACAAAAATTTCAGGGCAAAAATAAAAAGTAGGTGGATGTCTGACCACTTTAATCATAACCAAATGATAATATTTTTTAATATAATTTTAGATATAAAAAGTAGACTCATGCCTGGATGTGACACATATTTTTAGCAATTTTTATTCCAAATAAATAATTAATTATGAATTTTCTACTATACTATTTTTAGAATTAGAAAACTCCTGTGTCTGACCACCTTAACTAGTTCAAAAAAAATCAAAATTAAGTTTTTTTTTTTTTGTTCTTATACTAGTCAAAGCACAGAATGTGACGCATCTTTTGGATTTCACAAATCTTATACGGTTTGAAAGTTATAGCTATTTTTCAACTAATATGTCAATTAGCACTTTGTAGCTAATTCCTTTAGAAAATAAGTAATAATTACTTACTGAACTTGTGATTTGACAAAACTTACATTTATGAAAAGCTAAGAACATTCTTAAGAAACCCTTTTCATTACATCAAATTTTGGTTTCAAAAAAGTCGTCAGCTACATGCTTGAAGTAAAAAACACATAAGAACATGCCAAAAACACATTTTTGGGATGTTTTAAAGATGAGAATATAAGGTTGGTATCAAAAGATATAGTAGGAATTATAAAGGCATTAATTTTTTTCGTTTAGTATCAGGATGGGTGGGAAAAAAGTTGGAATAGATTTTGAAATTCTTTGAGGCATTTCAAAACTACATATTTTTCAGATCTCCACTTTTTGGCACACCATGATCCTGCACATACCCTTTACCCTTAGTTTTTAAGCTTCCTAAATTAATGAACCAAAGCTATAATATCAATTGTTAGTATAGGATTGATAATTGAGAAGTGGGATGAATCAATAATCACTAACTCAAACTTAAACTATTACCCAATCAAACTGATCAAATTGATTATCCTTTTAACATTTTAATACTTCAATCAAAAAAATAGGTAAATTAACCTTTAGGTACCATTAAACACATAGAAATCATCCACGTAAGTATAACACCAGATATATCTCACTTAGTTTTCCATTTTGTGTTTGATTACCTATTTGACTATCTATTTCACATGTTTACCTATTCCTATCAACATGAATTGTAGATCTTCAAATACCTTTACCTCTAATCCTTTTATGATGTTATCTTAACTATGTCATCTTTACATCATTCTCTATCATATTCAATGATCAGTCCAACTAATTCCTCACAGATTTGGAGAGAAATTCAAATCATTTAAATGTTCATCATTAACTACCTTAACAATTACCTAGTTTGATTCCATGATTTATAACCTGCTAAATTCTTCACATAAATGGGTGTTATCATAAACTTAGCATTAGAACACATAACATAACCTTCTTTTAAGATAGAAACACTTAATTCTCACTACAACTCATCTTTTTCTCCAATGAATTGAAGGGAAATGAGAGCATCCCAGAAATTCATCTGAGATCAGTATGCACATCCTATATGCAATAGTTCCTTGTACAACATCTAATCAGCAAATACAAGTGCATACTACTATGCCATAAAAGCGAAAACAGACATAGTTGATTTCCCACAATTAAAACCTTAAAGGAAAGTGATTGCAATTTACTGATCTAAACAAAATTCAGCAGCATAATGACATACAGATTATTACTCTACAATCATAGAACTAGAAGAATGAGACATAATAGAGAACACAGATATATGTGGGGAAAACCTTTCCAAGTAAAAAACCCCACCCTCCAAACCATAAAGCTAATGTATTATTTAGTAACAAGTTACAATACATTTTTGGCCTTCACATGGAGATTTACATCTTGCTCCATTCTAGAGAAAATCCGGCAGCATAACCCTGTGCAAAAATCTTCTCATCTCACTCTCACACTCTCTTGCATTACAACATGCAACACACATTTTATGAACATCTTAAGACCCAATAAAGTGCCCACAAAGGAGTTGGGAATTTTTCATGGCTCAACCACCAAGAAACATGCACGATGCCACATGTACACCCAATACAAGAAAAGGGCATCCATCCCTTGAATAGGCAATGACAACTTGTCATAGAATCTGCCAAAAATAGCAGTCACAAGAGAAGTGTAAGGGAATCCATCATACCAACCTATTTTTGGCATATTCTCTTACACACACCAACCACTCATTCTTGGGCGCCCAAATAGGCCTCATTTCATAAGATGCTCTTACACCTGCCATAGCTCATTCCTTAAATAGCTCTTACGCGTCATAGGAATCTGTCATGACCATTTCAGCCATGATCTCCTTCACACACTTCAAGATGCTGACACATATAAGTGATCAACATGCCAACTAGACATGTACACTCACATTTACATATTATTTGCACAAATACATTTTACAAAAATAATAATAATAATAGGAATTATACAAGGTTGAGACACCTTATTCCTAACATTCTCCCACTTGTCGAACACCTTGTAAGAGCAACAGGAACATAATAGGAACTAACCACTATAGGTCGAAAGGCCCATAGACTCCGAACACCATCTGAACTTCTCAGTGCCCACTGGTTTTGTTAATGCATCTGCAACATTCTTCACAGTATCTACCTTCTCCAAATTTACCTTTCCATCTTCCACCATATCTCTCACAAACTGAAACTACACATCAATGTGCTTTGTTCTGGCATGGAAAGTTGGATTCTTCACAAGGAAAATAGCACTCTGACTGTCACACCAAACAGTAATCTATTCTGCATCAACACCAATCTTAAGCCAAATGGCTTCCTTACAAGCATCAAAACCGATGAAACTATATCATCACAGCCATCCATGAAACAACATAAATCATAACATATGCTCTCGTGCTCCAACTAGACACCTGTCCAAATAACACAAGAATAAGATCCATGTGATAAAAAAGGCTACACACATCGCCACCACTCCACTGTGCTCATGAGCTACACAAAAACATCAAAAATATCAACTTCTTAGCCCAACAAAACTATGAAGTCATCCTCTAGAAAACAAGATAAAACATCAGCCAGAACAACAACCAAACTGATTTGTTCAATCCAACTGATAAACCCATGAGATTGAAAATAGCATCCATGCAGTAAATGCTAACTCATCCAATCACCCATACCTCAAAGGTATCGAACACCAAAAAACTCATGCCAGCAACATAACCAACCCATAAACTGCAACCTCAAGCTCTATGTGCAAACTAGTCGATGAAGACCAAACACATACAAGAACTCCATGTCGAATCTAAAAAATCAAAAGCATGCTGAGTCTACTAATAAGAACACAAAGAAAGTGAAACCACGTAGTACCAAGGACCATCCATAAAGATATGCAAATCCTGTAGCAAAATCATTGCAAGAAACATCTCTCTCATCCAGTCTCCACAAATCTCCTATGTTCTCCACATCCAAAAAAGACAAGAGATAAAGGAACTAGCTTGTCATCACACAAAATAATGAATTACAAGTGATAACAATTGACCATAAAAGAGTGACCACATACCTCCAACAAATCTCAAAAAACAATGTTATGTGAACCCAAACATTCAAGAAGATAACCAAGACTAAAGAAATAAGCTGCAAACCATAAGCATGTAGCATGTCCTTCTACAAACACTTCTAAATGTCAACTGTGCCATGTATGATCTCCTTCATAGCCCCAACAGAAAAGCCACAACTACATCCAAAACTATTCAACCTCAATAGATCAAACATAACTTGATATCATAAATCTACATGGATGTAAGCCTCTCAAAGAAGATCAAACAAACTCCATTTCCCATTTCAAGAAATCAGCCCACTACCATCTCCTATTGTCATCATAAATGAAAGTACACCTCAAGGAGATAATCATGTTATCCATCTCTCGCAATGAATCCTCCAGAACCATCTAACTGCAGCTCAAGATCCACAAATATAAAAGAAAAGATAAAGCACCTGAAAGTAACATTGGGCAATACCTCTCAAGTAATAAACTACCAAGTAGACCAAGAGTGGGGAATGAGAATGCTCCTCCAAGATATTCAAGTCACCCTGTGACTTATCTAAGAACAAACTCCTCATAGGTCTCTATTGAACTCACGTCCAACAAAGGTGTAGCCTCCTCGAACTTTCTTCTAAAATCTCATCAAGAGTATACATCTCAACAACATGTCTCTCATCTCAAGAGAACTCTAGCCTCACCTAAGTCTCCAAGTATCCACAAGCACCTATAATCAATCACTCCATGCAAAACTCCACTGCAACATAGCACTATCATGAAGTATCAAGAAAATGATCAAAGTACTTAATACCAAGAAACTAAAAAAAGATCAATGTCAAAGCTCCAACCATGGAATCAAGAACATAATCATGACATCATGATCTAAACCATCTCCTCCAAAGAGATAACATGCTTCATGTGATCATACTATAACATGTCACAACTCTAAATGCATATCAAGACTATACCATGACATAATAATGAAACCATCCTCATACCAAGGATAACATACCAAATAAAAGCATAAACCACACCTTTTCCAAGAACCCTCTGAGTCCTCAAGATGCAACCATCTCCACACACCATGAAGATAACCATCTCCACATACCATGAAGAACCATCTCCACACACCATGAAGATAACAAGTGCACCATGCAAATGTCAAAGATGCTTCTACAGCAACAAGATTTAAGACAAACCTCCAACATCTGCAAACACTCAATAAATAAATCAATGCCAAAAACCTCCCACTTAACCATGGTACCAAGTCACCTATGGCATCATAAATCCATCTCCTATGTGAAGATCCAAACCAAACCAGGAACTAATCCTCCACTATCACCTCATCACTGTCACAAGCTCCCACTAAACTATGTATCCAAGCTATCCATGACATAATGATATAGCATCCTCCAAATCTGAAAATCATCTAGGTTCACACATCACATTGGATGAAACCAAGATCTCCACACAAGGAAATTCACCATGCTTTAGGACTCCATAACTGACTATCCAAGTACTCAAATATCATCCATCCTCTCATCTCAAAGCAACCACACAAATGCACAAGTGACCACAAACAAGGTCAGCTAACAAGTTTGTACCAACACTGAATCAAAACTGGTGGATATAGACAGTCCACATCCAAGTTATCCCACTGCAATTAAATGGGCGGCCTACCCACCTGACTGCATAACTTGTAGATCCAATCATTGCAACATGCAAACCCCACTATCACATTAGTGACATATACAAATGAGATCAAAGAGAATAATCATGTAGACAACATGACTCAAACACTAGATCAAGCACAAATCTGATTTGCCAATTATGACCACATCAAGCACCATAGTCCAGGAATCCAACAAAGCTCCACCACAAAAATGCTGAGTGACTGATCACGTACCAACATCTCTATGCAAAGAAAGAAAAAACACCTCCTCTCAACATGCACAAAGAATGCATGCATGTAGAACTACAACCATCTCATCTGGTACCACTCTAAAGGAACAAGAGTCCATAAAATAGCTCTTCAGTAGATCTACAAAAAACCACAAGCTTTTTATTTCAACATGCAAAACTTGCAAAAACATTGTGTTTAAGAACACCCATGCACATCCACACCCACTTCTCATCTAGAAGACACAAAGTCTGAATAAAATACAAAACAACTGAACCCAGAATAATGGATTATCATAGATGAACATCACCATAGATTTTTTAGGAAAATCTATAAACCCCTTGAATCCAACGAACAAGAATCCAAGCCATGCATGTATAAACATCCAAGAGGAAAACATAGTACTGGAACTTCAGGCCCACTTGTAGACCAATCCCACAACCACTACTAGTACATGCATTTGAGAGAGAGAGATTATCCAGAAGCTTCCAGATCATCCAATGATCAACTCCATAGCCTCAATGCATTCCAAGTAACAAAACAAACACCTTCAAATACCCATGCATCAAGAGTTATTCTTCTATCAACCAAGAGCTCCAAATCAATGTCATTTCAACATGACCAACTCTATTTTCTCTATCTTCACCATCCTTCAAGAAATGTCTGCTATCTCTTGAAAGAATAAATCAACTGCAAGACTTCCACTCATCAAAGGATTAATTATTAGTTAATTTCTTCAAAACAAACTTCTTCAAGCTCTGCAAGCTAAGAAATCTTAATAGAAGAAATACCCAGAACAAAAAACTCTATGAATCCTCCCATGCAAACAACATGCAATTCACAAAAATGGGCTCTAATACCAATTGTAGGGCCCATTTGTTGTTGCAAAAAAGCCATGACTGTTAGTGAACATGGAACACCACATAATTAACCACCTATGGGTAGGGGAGTGTGTCGCATCACCCAAAAATCTCCCCCTCAACACACATACTAGGTGCTTACGCGGGTTGGGAAGGCACCGAGGAGATCTGAACCCATGACCAAGCCAAAACCAGGCTCTGATACCAATTGAAGGGAAATGAGAGCATCCTAGAAATTCATCTGAGATCAATATGCACATCATGTATGCAATAGTTCCTTGTACAACATCTAATCAGCAAATACAAGTGCATACTACTATGCCATAAAAGCAAAAATAGACATAGTTGATTTCCCACAATTAAAACCTTAAAGGAAAGTGATTGCAATTTATCGATCTAAACAAAATTCAGTAGCATTACGACATACAAATTATTACTCTACAATCATAGAACTAGAAGAATGAGACATAATAGAGAACACATATATATGTGGGGAAAACCTTTCTAGGTAAAAAACCCCACCCTCCAAGCCATCAAGCTAATGTATTATTCAGTAACAAGTTACAATAAATTTTCAGCCTTCACATGGAGATTTACATCTTGCTCCATTCTAGAGAAAATCCCGCAGCATAACCCTGTGCAAAAATCTTCTCATCTCACTCTCACACTCTCTTGCATTACAACATGCAATACTCATTTTATGAACATCTTAAGACCCAACAAAGTGCCCACAAAGGAGTTGGGAATTTTTCATGGCTCAACCACCAAGAAACATGCATGATGCCACATGTACATCCAATACCAAGAAAAGGGCATCCATCCCTTGAATAGGCAATGACAACTTGTCATAGAATCCGCCAAGAATAGAGGTCACAAGAGAAGTGTAAGGGAATATGTCATACCAACCTATTTTTGGCATATTCTCTTACACACACCAACCACTCATTCTTGGGCACCCAAATAGGCCTCATGTCATAAGATGCTCTTACACTTGTCATAGCTCATTCCTTAAATAGCTCTTATGCGTCGTAGGAATCCATCATAACCATTTCAGCCATGATCTCCTTCACACACTTCAAGATGCCGACACATGTAAGTGATCAACATGCCAACTAGACATGTACACTCACATTGACATATTATTTGCACAAATAAATTTTACAAAACAAATAATAATAATAGGAATTATACAAGGTTGAGACACCTTATTCCTAACATGAATATGTGGTAACATGCTAAAAAACTTAGCCAATAGTTGACATCAATGACAATAATATAACTAGTTCACATATCCATTGTAATATATGATGATAGATAAATCTTCACTAACTTTCACATCAACAATATCCTCACAATATTTTCTCTATAGTTATGCCAACAAACACATCATCACACCTTTACCAAATAAGTTATACCAACAAGCTCTACATGGCATCTTAAATATTTTTATTATTTATTAGTTTAACTATATGTAGCAGATAAGTATTGGCATGTTGCCCATGGTTTAATTATGAGTTTGATGATGAATACATATATAGTAGATATCAGTTATATAACTATGTCATTTGGTAACCTGATGATGGTTTTTATATAAAAGTAGCCAAAACAAGGGGGTTGGCCCTTTACAATAGTGGCAAAACTAGCAACAAACAACCAAATAGGCCCCTTAATGATTTACATAAAAAATAGAAGTGGCATCATAATAGTTAATAAAAGTACTAAGAGTCATTCACTTAACAGTAATAGATGTTAACAAATTAACAAAAGGCATATGGGTGGTTGGTGCATCATACCACCCACAGCCCATAACTAAGTTCAATAGAAAAAGAAAAACTAGCACAACTGGATAGAAAGACACCACTAGCAGAAAATCCACAAAAAAAACACCAAACATGAGAACAAAGGACCACTAATTGGGATCCTTATTCTTTCATTTCTTGGCCAAAAAAACTTTGGCCTGGTCCTTTGTAAAGAAGTTATAAAGTAGCTTTGAATCTTCATTCTCAAGGCCCTCTTTTTCCTTCTCTTGAGCTAGAAGTTGGAGGTGGTCCCAGCCACATGGGTCACCTTTAGAGTGAACTTGGAGAATAAGGTGAAGCCTTCCTCCAGTGTATTACACCGATCCTTAAGTTCTTAGAAGCCTTTACAAGTAATAGCCACCTCCTCTACATTACTTAAATTTTTTTCCTTGTTGCAACTCACTGTTGACTTCCTCTTATCCTATACATCTAGAGTGTTAGTGGGATCTCTTAATATTTACATACCATTATTCCTTATGGGGGAAGAAATACTATTAGGGGGAGATTTTTCAGATTTGGGATCTTCCTAGTTAGTAGCGGATAACAAGGTGATGTAGAGCTATTAAACTAGTCTGCAAAGAATATTATTAATTAGACTAACATTCACAAACTATGTAAATTATCTACACTCATGATAAGATGAAGGAAACACCATTGAGTAAAACAAAACAAGAATGGTAAACTCCCCAAGTGTGGTCCTTTTAATGTGTCAATTGATGAGGTATGTATGCTCGAGTGTGCTCAAGTTTCAAGTGGTGAGTTTATGATCAAGCATGGAGGTGGATGAAGGATTCAAAAATGGAGGTGTGTATGAATTTTGACATGGTGAGGTTGTAAAATGGTCATGTTGTAGTGGTTGATGGGGCATTATAACTTTTCATGGAAGTTGATATGAATTGTGAGAGGGGGAGGGCTCAACTTATAGGTTAAGGGGTGGCAAGATGTAGGGTCAAGATATGAGGATGGAGAAAGGGTGAGGAAGGGATAGGATGCAAGGAAGGGGGAGAACATGGATTGTGCTTCTTTAAAGATCTATCCATGTGACAAGTATCACAAGGGGATTGGGTGGTCAAAGTGGGGGGTCAAAGGGAATTATGAGTAAGGAGGAATGTCAAAAAAGGATGTAAGAGGAATATAAGGGAATTTGTGGCATGTAAGAGCCATTAATGCTCTTGGATATGAATGTGAGAGGATAGGGTAGACTTTTGACTTTTGTTTGGGGTAGAAAGTATTAACCCATGTTTAAAGTTGTGCAAATGTTTAGGAGGGGGATTAGGCTTAGCTTAGGAGGGGGCTTAGGAGGTAAGTGGCTTAGCTTTGATGGGATGGGTTAGTTAGTTGGCTAAGTGAGGTTAGGATGGGTGAATCGATTGACATAGGGTAATAATAGGGTTTTAGGATTGATTTATTAAATATTTTATTTAATAAATAGGGATGTGGAATTAAATTAAATAGATTTTTGCATTTATTTAATTTAATAGAAGAATGGGGATTTAATTGATAATTTTTTTATGGGTTATCATTTGATTTTAACAATTGGACTATAGTCAATTAAATGAATTAACTAACTAGGGGATGATGGTTAATTAATTAAATGTAAAATATTTAATCAATAATGTCCTAGAAGATGACTAAATAAGATTACCTATTGATATAATCAGATTTAGGTGTCTACATTTTGCCCCTCTTTGACATAGTGTTGGAACAATACTATTTCAAAGAAGTTAGAATACAAACAACATAAAGAAGATTTTTAAAGCAACATGGTTGCCCCAATCTTGAGTAGAAGAGGACAGAATGGACTATGTGATGCTCCCTCAAGAAGAAGGCAGGGGAGAAAATGGGGCTCAGTGAGGTAAGAAAAAGGATGTAGAAGGACTAAAAGTAGGTTAAAAAGGCAATTAAATTGCAAAAATAACAAGGCTGGAGGAAAAAAAGGGTCATTAGAGGGATCATAGAGGGAGGGGGGCTAGAAAGAGTTATTTTCTCTCATACCTATGATGAGATATTGCTTTTTCAAGCTCTGATTTGGACAACATGATGGTTTTGTAGGGATGACAAGAGCATCAGGTAGATGTGGTACGGTGACTATGGGTAATGCAGACACCAAACCAATCGGTAGGTGCTAAAATTTTCCTTTTTTATTTTTTAATTTAATTTTATAACAATTTTGAATTCTAGAAAGAGTGTTCTCGCAGGCACAGCTCTGGTGGGATCACTCTAGGGATCTGTGAGTTCGTGATCCTATAAAAGGGTTGAGGGGATGGGTTAAAAGGATGAACCAGAAGCCATTTTATGAGAACATGATTTTAGCTAACAGGTGTCATGAGAACACAACTTCGTTCGAAATTTTTTGCAGGTTAGTGATCTCATCAATGGGTGATCCCACAATAATGGGTTCCACTTTTTGACCAATTTTGACATTGAAATCAATATTTTTGAAAAAAAACCTCACATTTGAGTGACTATATCTCTAAAAATATAAATAATTTCAAGATGACATAAAATAGTGATTTTTAGTACTCTATTCCTACTTTGTAACCATATTTTTTAATTTAAAAAAATAAATAATTTATGTCAATTTTTTCTTTTCCTCCGAAAAGTGGTACATAATAAAATTCAATATTTTTAAAGAGTGACAGTTCACTTGACACACATAACTTTTTTTCTAGAAAAGATAATGAGGTAATTCTTTCGGCATTGGGATTTTAACATCAATATCTAGAGGATGCATTTGGTTTGATTCAATTTGGTTGAATATTATATAGTTTATGAATTTTTGAAGTGACACCAATTGTAATTCAAACATAGGTTCATTTTGACATAGATAAGTTGAAGTCAATTTATCATAAATCTTTTCTTTTCTTTTTTAATAGAAAGCTATCTCAATAAGCCATTTCCTAGATTTTTTTCAAAAAAATTGACCTAATTTACTAATTTTTCCGAAGTGTCAAAGTCAGTTGATGTTCAATCGGTAATGAACCTATAATGAGTTAAACTCATACTTGAAAGTCTTAATGATTAAAATACGTATTACAATTATAGTCATTGGAATGCTTGATCCAAGTAGCACATTTTGGCATTTTTTTATTTTACAGTAGGAGATCATTCATCTACAATTATGGGTGTCAAAAGAGCCAAAAAAAATTTAAAGAAAAAAGGGCCAAATTTTTTTTAGTTTTACATGTTCGCGCAAACACAATGTTTGCTCCGAACATATAAAGTATCTTCATTGTGAACACATGTTCACAGTAAACATGTGGTCCAAAAAAATTTGGCTATCAAAAATTCAACAAGACATGTTCACGTGAACATGTCTAATATTTTGCGTTCACACGAACATGTAAAAAACAAAAATGCTGATGTCAACTTCAAATAGGTCAATTTAAAAATAGTGAAACCGTACTATGAATTTGTACAGTGACATTTTTATATAGTTATTGCATGAAACTTATAATGAGGCAAGGGGTAAATTTTATCTTTTTGTGATTTTATAATGGGAAACAAGAAAGGAAGGCAAAACAAATATGTAAGGAAGAGATCTAATGAAGCAGAACAAAGAAATCTTCAAAAGATTGTGGCACATTATCATTGAATTAAACAAGGTATGTAATTATATATATTAGTCTTTTTTATGGTTTTGAATTTAATTATGTTTCAATCTTATTTTTTTATCTAATTTGATTTATTTATAAATTTTTTGCAGCTAATCAATGAGGTGAAGGAAATGTTGAAGAAGCCTCAACAAAAGTAGAAGAAGTGCATATGGGAGAGAGGTCAAGAACACTCCCTACAAAATCTCAAACAATGAATGTTGAAGCAGGTTTAAGATTGCTCCCTATAGAGGTTTGAATAACAGAAGTCAAAGAAGGGTCAAAATCTTTCCCTACAAAATCTCAAACAATGAAAGTTGGAGAAGGCTCAAGATCGCTCCCTATAGAAATTCTAGAAGCAAAAGTCAGAGAAGGGTAGGGATCAGGTGCAGGAACTAGTATGGATGAACTCCTAAATATTGCCCAATTTGTAAAGAATGCTATTTCTCAAAAAAAATAAGATTATTTACTTAAAATGGATGTGGATAAATTGAGAAGACTTGCAACTACTATTCAACCATTAAGTTTGTTTAACAAAAGGTCAATGAATAAGAAGATAAGAGAAATTGTGACTCAATTTGATAACACTGAAACACTTGAACAAGCTTAGTTACTTTCACTTTTGCTTACACAAAAGAAGTTTCAAGAGGCATTGAAATTGTTAGGTGTAGACAAAACATCAAAGAAGAGAATATTTTCTAGCATGCAAACTGATCTAATTGAAAATGTTAAACAAGGTTTGAGAAACATAGGAAAATACTCTCGAACTAAAGATAAGTTCATGGCAAGAAAAGTGATGTTGATGTTCGTTGTAAATAAGAATATGACCCAAAATAGACAAATATCTTCAATTTTGTCTGAAATGGGTTTTAGTAGGAAAACATTGAGGAAATATGTTAAGAGAAGATTAATTGTGGATGATAGTAAGTTATGGAGGGAAATTGGGAAATCATGTGTAGAGCACTTCATTCTGATAGGATTGAAGAGTCATTAAAAAATTTAGTCCTATCATTTTGGATTGATAACACTCATCCTTCATCGAATAGTAGAGATCTTATTAGGCATAGGATTGCATCTGGTCAATATGAACGTCATACAAAACATTGGTTGGAAACAACAAAGCATCAGTTATATGTGTCATTTTGTAGTGAACATCCTAATGTAAAAGTTGGGCAAACGTTGTTTGAAAAATTGAAGCCATACTTTGTGAGGTCAACAATGTGTTTGAAACATGTTGTTGTCATCAGCATATTGAGTTTGATCTCCACTATCATGTATTTTGAAAGAGACATATGGTTTTCATGTTGCTCCTCCTAGTAGGAGAAGTGAGTTTATATCATCCATTCTATGTGACAAAATAGATGATCCAACTGGTCAAATAAATTGCATCAAAGGATTATGTGAAACATGTGGTGAATTGTCTCTATTTCCTTTGAAAATTGAAAATATTGATGCAACAAAAAAATTGAATTACAAAAGTTACAAGTATATCAAGAATGAAACAAAGTTGGGGAAAGAGACAAAAATGTTGGAATATGTTGAAGAGGAGTTACTTGTTCTAACATTTATGGATAGATTTAAGAATTTGATTCAACCTTATATTCTTCACGCATTTTTTGCAAAGTGGCAAGCACAACAGTTTCAAACTTTGAGAGATAATTTCCCACTTGGAATGATTGTACCAGTTGTTGATTTTGCAGAGAACTATTCCTTTGTTCATCAGAATATTACTTTTCTAAGCAAGTCACTATTATTGTACATGTTTGTTATAGACATGCACAGTTAGATTTGGATGGTGTTCACAGTATAGTTCAAGCACAAGTAATTAAAAAGGAATATCATTTTTATATAAGTGATGATAAAGAACATGACATTCACTATGTAGAACATTGCTTCAATATGTTCTTTTCTTATTTGAAAGAAAGAAACACAATGTTGATAAACATTATGTTTAGTTCGATGGATGTGCCGCATAGTTCAAATCATCTAGACCATTTTATGCATTATGTAGATATCATTGCAATGAGAATATAAAACACATATGGAATTTCTTTGAGAGTGGCCATGGAAAAGGTGAACATGATGGTGTTGGAGCTTGCATCAAATGAATTATTATGGAGTTCGTGTAAATGATGCACATGATGTTGTTGAATGGTGTAAGATACAATTTGCATTAGATGAGGTCGGGACATCATCAACAATGAGTCACAGGTACCA
This sequence comes from Cupressus sempervirens, assembly GCA_028749045.1. Lineage (NCBI taxonomy): Eukaryota > Viridiplantae > Streptophyta > Pinopsida > Cupressales > Cupressaceae > Cupressus > Cupressus sempervirens. The sequence goes on along the minus strand of CM053792.1, from coordinate 765,743,128 downwards.
TATAGAGTCTTTTGGGAGATAATAGGTATGGATGTGTACATCTATTTAATTTTTATGCAATTAAGTTATAAAATTTTATTGTTAAGTTTTTTTTTCAATTCGTTGAAGTTTAAATTTAATTTTTCCATATTTTTAATTTAATGAACTTTTAGGTGTTAATAGAAAAAACATGCATGGTTGCAAGAGGATAGAAAAGACACGTTGCTTACATTCAATCATGAGTATAGATAATTGCAATTGGACATTGAAGACAAGAGAATATTCGTGCTTTTTTGATAGTTTCATTGATGAAGATTATAAAGAATGCATCAATCAAGCACGTGGATATAAAGGTGCATGGATTTTGATACCACTTGATGTTACTGATACATTTGATAAAGATGATGAAAATTTTGATGATATTCCATTGATTTTTGATGATTATAATCATATCCCTGGATTGGTAAAAGTGGGCAAGTATCATAAAAATTAATCTCAACTTGTTATTTAATTATCAATTTGAACTGTCTTATATATAATGTACACATACACATGTATACTTGTTACGTAGGAGATGTCTTTGTAGTGATGCCTGAGCTTGGAAATCATGAAGGTGTCAGTTATTATTTATTGTGAAGTACTATAGAGAGGACAAAGTTATATGACCCTAAAGAAAGTGATGGAATGTGGTTCCCCATAGGCAACTTTATATATATATATATATATATATATATATATATATATATATATATATATATATATATATATATATATATATATATATATATATATATATATATATATATATTTATTTATTTATTTATTTATTTATTTATTTATAGGTAACTTTATATCTATCAAATTTTAAAATACTTAAATTTTTAATGCAGGCTCTATTGTGATAGAGGGAACATATTTGAAGCAAGACAAAATAGTCCAACATGGAATACACTTTGTTGATTATCACCTAACAACAAAGTTTTACAATACAACCACCTGGTTGTTGCTACCAGGCTTTGTCTACATCCAATCAAACTTAAGCGTGCATGTCACAAGTGGAGACTAGACAGTGAAGATCATGAGAAGATATTACATGTTATAAGTGTACATCATGGTTGAACTAACCTTTGAGATTTATTTTATAATAATTTGAATATCAACTTCTTCTCAAACTATTGAATTTCATCTTGAATTAAATGTGTTTTCAATTGTACAATCATACTCTTAGTTATCATTAGTTTAATAAAAAGCTATTTTAATTAATAATATTAATTTTACCATGGATGAATTTAATAATAACAACTTGATATGTAAGTAGGCAATACAAGTTAGTTTGAACTTACACAATCATTATATCTAGATATGTATCAAAGATAATTTTAATATGTTAGAATTCTTAAATATCAACTTCTTTTCAAACTATTGAATTTCATCTTGAATTAAATGTGTTTTTAATTGTACGATCATACTCTTAGTTATCATTAGTTTATTAAAAAACTATATAAATTAATAATATTAATTGTACCATGGATGAATTTAATAATAACAACTTGATATTTAAATAGGCAATACAAGTTAGTTCGAACTTACACAATCATTAGATCTAGATATATATCAAAGATAATTTAATATGTTAGAATTCTTAAATATAAAATTCTTTTCGAACTATTGAATTTCATCTTGAATTAAATGTGTTTTTAATTGTATGATCATACTCTTAATTATTATTAGCTTATTAAAAAACTATATAAATTTAAAAATATTAATTGTACAATTGATGAATTTAATAATTTAACAACTTGATATAAATAGGCAATACAAGTTAGTTGGAACTTACACTATTGAATTTCATAAGTGAATTAAATGTGTTTTAAAAATTGTAAGATTATAAGTTTGTAGGTGTACTTTTAGTACCCCTATTTCAAAACTTCAAATATCTAGTTGTCTTCATCGGTTTTCCCATAAGTTACCTAAACTTTCTTTAAACATGATGTTGTAAAAGATGAAGATCATAATCTTGAAGTGCAGATGTAAAAGTTTTATGCCTCAGATTCAGAAGTTCAAATGTCACAGTTCAGAATCGATATCATGGGAATAATCATAGCAGTGATCATAGCATGTGCAGATAAAGATATGAGTGGGAGGAAATCGACCCTCAAAGTCCATCTAAATTTGTTATTCCATTGGCCAAATATGCTAAAGTAGTTTATCATACCCATGTTTCAATTGGGATACGCTTGAGGATGTTATTTGAGATAGAAGAGTCAAGTGTTCGCCAATACATGGGCACTATAACTAGCACGGGTGACCTGGATCCTGTTCGTTGGCCACATTCACAGTGGCATGGGATGAGTCAACAACAGGTGAAAGGAAACCATGCGTATCTCTGTGTGAGGACCATCACATATCCTTGATGTCTTCATTTGCTCAGAAATTTAATTATGTGAATGCAGTTTCCCATATGCTCAAATCGAACATTTAACCTGTTTTAATTGACTTAGCAGATCATATTTGGCTCCAAAGAAGCCAATATTGGCGAGAGTTAGGAGACTGCGAAAATGGCTCAAATTCCAATTGAACAATGCCCCTATTAATGTATCTCCATTTAGGGATCAAGCTAAAATATTTTGGATACGATACGGGGTAAGAAAAAGCTTTATTTGGATCCCAAGCTGAGTAGCTCACTTGCTTTGATACTTCAAACTACACTATTGAAGGAATACAGTGTTGAAAACCTGGGTCATCTTTCAACAAATCCTATTCAGAGTGACTGTAAAAATGTTTTATACCTGATTCGTCCTCAGATTAATTTGATGAAATTGATATCTGCATAGATTCAGCAAGATGTTACTTGTGTTACACGTACTCCAGATGTACAAATCCCATCTTGCTGGTTCCTCCGGTGTAGTATGCGGATCTTGCTGCCTATAGAGGGCGCCTCTATCTCAAGGCTGTCGCAAACTCTTCTTCTTCTTCTTCCATTTCTCCAGTTTTTCCAAAGATTTGCCAGAGTATTGAGGGTGAAATGTTCATTTGAAGAAAGAGAGGAGCTTGTTTCAAGAAGAAAAGTGAGACGAGTTTGTCAAAGAAGATTTTACAAGAGGAGAAGGTACATGTTATGGTCAAGTTCCCCGTACTTCCTTATACAAACTCAATAACCTCAGTCGGCATGAGCACAGCCTAGAAGAGATGAATAACACTATGATTTATCGTCCATTAAATTCACTACAGATTACACAGTTCTCAACTCACATTGGGAATTTTTGGGTTCCTAAGATGTTAATGGCAGTGAAGGGAACACAAGCTATATGCACCACTCATGTAAGTGTTACTAAGAATAGATGGAAGAGCATTCTAGGCTATTCGTATGTTGGAAATGAAGATTAAAGACTTTGATTCCAAAGAATCAGTTACATTGGTAATTGAAGAGTCACGGAGATGGAAAGGTGTTAAATAAAGAATTGTTCATATATCAAGGGGTGACTAATTTGTTGCTTGAAGATTCAAGTTCAAAGCTTTAGATAGTTAAAGTGATTCGACGGTTAATGGATTCAGCTTGACTAAGGAAATAAAAATCTCAGAGGCGTTGCAAGTCTGTATTTTTATGATGCACAGACTACTATCAAAAATGAATCATATTGGTTTGACAAGGGACTTTTCAGTTTCCTTCATAAGGAAGATCTAGAAAAATGAGAGGACAAGTTCAAAATTGATACATATTCCTTATGTTTTTATAATATTTTATTCTCTTGGCCTTTGGTATTCGAGGAAATGGAAGGTCATGAGTTCTTATGAACTCTATGTGATGTAAAGAAGTCTATAAATTTTGAAAGGAATTTAGAATAAGGGTCGGAAAATTTTTGGTATGAATCTTGTTGCAGAGACAACTGAGTTTTGTGCCATTTCTTTACTGTCCGCTTTCTTCTTCTGTATGTTATATTTCCACAAAGGTTAAGTTGAAGTAATTAAGTGAACAGAGTTTCATTTTATTATTTTATTTTAATGGAACTGGTAAATCAATCAGAGAGTTGAAACTAGTTGTTGGAAATATTTTCGTTAAGTGTTTCATTTGTATGCATTCCATCCTATTTCTTCTTATCATTGTGATATTTTGTTGTGTGTCAGAAGTCATAAGATTGTGAGGGTTCAAACACAACAAGTATGTTTTAGTTGTTTCATCTACATAGTTAAGCTTGCATTGCATTTCATATTTGCATCTATCATGATTGCTTTGTTGAGAAATTCATAAGAGTGTGAAGATCATAGCACAGCATTTTGAATCTAAATTCCGCTTGAGATTTCACTTGCCTGGGTGGAACTCGATTTTCCCCTACTATTCTCTGGTTAAGAACATACCCCGCAGTAGGAATTAGAGATAAAAAAAATTCATTGCAAATTATTTCAGAAGGGAGTTGTACCTTCCAATTCAGAGGAAATCTATCAATCGCATGATAGATTATCCAACTGTTGGCATCTAATTGTTCTTTCAGAATTGGGCATTTGGAGAATTTATTTAAAAGGACAATCTGTTTACCAACGAAGTTCATAGTTATCATTAATTTATTAAAAAACTATATATTAATGTTAGTTTATTGTCTATGGTCATACTCTTAGTTTAAATTAGTTTAAATTAGTATGCTTTTAAATATTATATTTTGTAAAAGTTTTCTAAAATAATGTATTGGCTTACCTAATTAACATATTTTATCCACATAAAACTAATATTTATGTTTAGCGGGTTACTAATTGATAATTTAAGAAATATGTATCTTTCTAACTTCCTACTAATTGATTTTAAAAAATTGTATCTTTATTCCTACTAATTGATTTACCAAATTTATGTATCTTTAGTCCTACTAATTTTTTATTTCATATAATGATTACAAATAAATATAATGTTTTAAATTTATAATCTAAATCATTTGGGTTAATTTAGTAGTTTTAAGAACCTATATTAATTCAATTAAATCACCCTATAAATTGTTATTATATTTCAAAATTTTAAATTAGGTTCATAGATCAATTTGGAACTGAACTTTGAATATTTAACTATTGAAGTAGGTATTTAGAGAAGTTAATTTGATTCTTTTATATAATGATCACAATAAAATCTAAAGTTTAAAAGCTATAATCTAATTCATGAAGAATGTTCTACTATAATACAAAGAAAAAAATAACACATGTATATACATGTACACGTCTCAAGAACATGTTCTAGCTATAATACAAAACAAATACACATACACATGTACATGTCTCAAGAATAACCATCTACATCTAATATATGTCTAGAGCTGAAATGCATACATATGCAAACTATAAATCTCAAATAAATGCATGTATGTCTAGCAAAATATAAAAAGTCATATATACATTTGACCATCTAACTACTGAAGTACTAAATAGTCAAATAAATAGCGAAACATATGTATACATGTCATCAAGGTACTAAAATACACATATGTGTATGTAAGTCTGCAATATACAAATGCATCAAAAAATATATAAATCTACTACTACTAGAGGGACCCCTCAAGATGCATACGAACAGAACAACCCTCTGATCAAGTCTCTTGTACATCCTGTGGTTGCTCGAACGCATCAACCGAGCCCTGCAAATATATGTATGTATGTATGTATGTATGTATGTATGTATGTATTTATGTATGTATGTATGTATGTATGTATGCACATTAGAGTTCTCTCTAAATATATATATACATTTGTGTACATTCAAATTAAATACGAGTGCATATATATCTAGTTTGAAGTTCATAAATAACTTTAAACAAACTATTTAAAACTTGTACCTGAGCACTATTGGGTGCCTCAATAGAATCATCTCTCTCACGTACATGCCCTGAACCAACACTAGATGTGATCATGTGCTCAGCAACCTGTGCTTGCATGATTTATTATAGTTAGATTAAATTTTAAATATTTATCTAAACTGGATTTTTTAATAAATTCATATTTTTTGATTTCATATATTTAAATTTAAAAATAAATTATATATACATATATGTATCTGGGTCTCCAGAGGTGGAGGATGATTAGTAGACTCCATCATATCATCTATCGATGCACCTCCTAAAACTCTGACACCTACTGAACCACCCTTAGGACCATGTCCAACTACTAGTAATGATGAGTGAAGTGGACTATGTAACTGGCTGGGTAATGGTGTAGAAACATGGCTGTCAGGTTGAAATATCATGTCCATGTATAATAAAATTGTAGTGCCTACCCTCGTTCACATCTTTTTTGGACATTGTTATTATCTTCAGACTATGATAGACTAGTTTTATGTTGATGGATTAGTGGTATTGACACTATCAGACATTATGTTATGGATTCAATGGTTATATGATGAGATCATTTAGATTTTACATTTCATGCATACATGATGATCATTATACTGTTTCAGTTATTATTGATGATTAGATGGATGGTTTATTATCTTATGTGTTTTATTATGGATACTTACCCCATACTTGCATGTGTATGGTGTGCGTGTTTTCTTATTGTATGGCATTTTTGATGTGGTTAAGGAAGGGAGTCGTAGTCACCTGCTTAGTTGGGATCTACATGATGCACCACTTCCTGCCATTGTCTGTTTAGCTTAGCATTATATATATTGTATGTACATGCATGGGTTTTCTACAGGTTGCAGGTACCGAGTATCAACTTCCCTGAATTGTCAAGATGAGCGTACCCTATTATACTATCTCAATGATAAGAGAAGGGAGATAAATTCTCAAGTCCAAATCCCAAACCTTTAAACCAATTTTCCTAGTGAGGTAGGACAAGTATCTGGATATTTTACCCACCGAATGTGTCGGATGACATAATTCGTGATTTTTAACCCTTTAGACTGATTTTGAGTGATTTTCTCTATGATGGGTTTTCATATTTTATCTTGGAAGTCTATGGTGAATTTTCTATTAATTAAGTCTTAATAAATAGATTTAATCAATAAATTAATTATTTGAGAAAATTAATATAAAATATCATGTTATTTGATATTTTGATTTTAATTAATTAAATGTGAATTATTGAGGAAAATGAATTAAATAAAATATCATTAGAAATTAAATTAATAATAATAATAAAATAATAATAAAGTAATAAATAAATAATAATAATAAAAGTTATAAAAGTTAAAATGAAAGTTATAAATATTTAAATAAAAAATTTATATAAAAAGTGAATTGGAGTTATAAGCTTGCACGGGAGTTAATGCACTTCTCTATTTCTCAAGTGTCAACAACACGGGGGTTAGTGCATCAATTAAGCACATGGTGTCTACAACCCTAAGGCTCATCTTGAAGGTTGGAAAAGACCCATGCTTAGTTGGTGACACCTTCCAGCTATTTCTAGAAGCATTCTAGATGTTTCCTGAAAGCTCTTTATATTCAAGCATTCATAGAAGCTTAGACATAGCAGTTGGAGTGCAATTGGAGCATTGGAGGACTCGAGAATTCTGAAGAAGGGAGGAGTTTGCTCTGCGGATTTTCTGAGGAAGAGCGATTTAGCATCAAAATCTGGGTAGATTCTTTTGATTTTACTTATGCTATTTTTGCATCACGCATTCCCTGTCTTCTTCGTGTCTTCCATAAGTCTTCTGAGAAGTTTCATATTTATATGCATTCTCAATGTGGGTAGATTAATTTAATTGGAGAATTTTATATTCATTCTATAATGCAAATATCTTATTCTTAATTGTAGATATAATCTTTGTGGAAAAAAAAAAAAAAAAACATACACGGTTATATATTCAGATCTACATACATATACATATATATAAATATATATTTATATATATGCATATGTATACATTTATTATGGATCTATTATAAAATTTGAATATATATATATATATACATATATATATATACATACATACATATATATATATATACATACATACATATATATATATATATATATATATATATATATATATACTGATATATATATACCTATGTATATTTATATATAATGCACCGAATTGAGCGATTAATTAAATTGCAGTGGGAAATTTATTAATTCGTATCGCGATTCATATCGCATGAAAAAAAAGTTTATATATATATATATATATATATATATATATATATATATATATATATATATATATATATATATATATATCTTATGCCGTGGGCACATTTCATTCCCCACGCTGGCAGAAGGTAGAGACCTGTCGTCGTAGGTCTGCGGTGACAGGGGTACTACGTACCCATTGTCGGCGCAGTGCCTGCGACCGCAGGTACTACGTACCACAACATGAGTTGGGAGGGGGGGGGGGGGGTGGGGGGGGGGGGGGGGGGTTTAATTGATATTAATGATATGCAAAAAAAAAAAAAAAAATTTATGTTAAAACGTTTATATACAATTCGATTCTCATATGGTGTCAGTTGAAATTGTTAATTTGAAAACGTAATACATATGTATGTATGTATATATATATATATATATGTATGTAAATATGTTATTTGATCAATTACTTATATTGAAGGTTTATTTCCATAAGGTGACTCTTTAATAATTTTCAACTATTTAATAATTTAAATGTTTCAAATTATTAAATAAGGAATTGATAGTTGGGTGGGGGATGTATCAAAAAAATGTTATTAATTGAAAAATGGATTTTTTTTAGTTCTAATAAGGAAAACTTTTGTTTGTCCAAAAACAATATATGTGTTCCTCCATTCATTCTTCAGACTTGGAAACTTAAACTAAGATCTCTACATTTAAACTCAACTTGTAAAACCAAAACATGTGTTTGCATTGTGTATTCTTTATGCTATTGTTTTGGGTTTTTGGGTTGACTAGTGTTGACCAGTATAGGACGTCTACCAGAGGCTTGGGGGTTATGTGATTGTGGTGACATGATGATGTTTTAATCTCGATCTTTATAAACCCAACCATGGTTATGTGATGGAATGCTCTATGTATTGGTTGTGATTACTAATTGTTATAGTTAAGATTCTTATGTATGAGACACTTGACTGAACCATTATTTTTGGTCATCGATCAGTTATCCTTGGATTATTTTCTAGTCACCATGATGGGACTGTTATGTGGATTTATTTTGATGATGTCATGATGTGACATGTTTGACTCAACCATTTTTGGAGTCTTCGATCAGTATGATTGATATATATATATATATATATATATATATATATATATATATATATATATATATATATATATATATTGGTTATTGAGAACCATTGGATATTTAATTAATAGTGATACTTCAGTTGCAAATAGAGATTTGTTGTGTTCATGATTTTCTATGGATGTTAGCTCATGGAGATTTGATGCTTTTATGCATATTTGATGATTTTATTATGGATTATCTTTTGTGATTTTGAGATTTTTGAGTCCATGAGCATTAGGGTAGGATATCTGCATGTAGTGATGGGAAGTGGCTTGCAATGGGGGCCAGGGCCCTAAGAGGCTGCCAGGTAACTCATTGTAAGTTGGATTAATAATTAATAACATTCACACCTAATACTAACTAAATGAACCTAAAAAGATAAGTGTTTTGTTCTCGCCCATGCCTTGAGTGCTTGTACAAGCTAGGATGGGAGTAGTGAGATGCATGGTTGCAACCTTGCATTCTGTAGTATGCCTCATCAGTATGAGAGGATACTAGTGGCCGCATGAAATTAGTATGGACCCATGGAGTTTAGCTAACTACCAGGGTAACTTGTATGTGATAATTGCGATGACACTTTCCTGCTTGCATGGTAGGTTCCTACATGTCATTGTGTGCCTCTGGGATTAGATGTCAGATTTTGTGTTTGGAACCTTTGAGTTAGTATACTTTTAGGATTATTGGACTTATAGAGATATGTGCTATGTGATTTTGATAGCCTATTTGGGACTTGAGATTATCTCCTTAGCTCAGTGGGAGTGGACCACTTAGGTACCACGCGGTCGGGTGCTAGTGTATTTTCCACTCTTATCATTTTGAGATTCATTGAGAGATCGTGGCTGATGTGTCCTTCATGATGGTGGATATGTATCCTTTTTCATTGATGATTAGCATATGTTAGATGATGTTATCTTATGCTTTTATTTTCATTACTTCTACATATGATGTTGTATTTATTAGGAGTGACATTCCTACTATGTAATACCGATGATCTCTTCGGTGATTTGGAATGTTATGCACGGAGGGATGGCTAGGATCCACAATGGTCTAATGATGCTATTGACGGTTGGGAGGAACCATGCACTTAGTTTATTATGTTTGATCTTTATGATGGATGTATGTGTTCTCTATGATGTTGTATCATGTGATTATCTCTACTTTGATGTATCATGGATTAGAATAGGATGATGTGCCTTATTCTATGTATGTATATTTTTGAGCTTGTCATACCCTCTGACATGTACAGTGGATGAATTGAGCATTTGAAATGTAATGTATAAACATTGGACTTATCATTTCATGTGGATGTTGTGCTAGATGGATTCATGTATGTAATTCAACATTAAGGGATCTTAAAGAATGTAATCTGTTATTTATGTTATGTTTACTTTCAGATGGACATTGCTATTGCTTCCAGTATTGTGCATAAGTTATATGTGATGTTTACTTTCATTAAAAAAAAAATGCTACTAAACTTAGTGAAATTCTAGGTTAATTCTTTGGATCCCTTGGTGGGGCATTACAAAAATACCCATGCTCGAACTAGTATCAATCTTAGACAACCCTCGTAACTACTCACCAAAATCATCAAGACCATCAGTTATGATCCTAACATCTCCAACTCGTATGCTTGAGTCATCTATAGAGTGTTGTGAGCCTGGTGCCGAATGTTGTGAGCTATGCACAGGTGTATCGGTTGTCACTGGTGCAGTGGCTTGTGTCTATGGAACTACGGGGCTCTAATGGTGTCTAATGGCATCCATCACTAAGTGAACTAGCATCCCCTATGTATCAAAAATATAATTGATACTCTACAAAAGATCCTCCAAAAAATATAGTACTACATCCATATGCATGTGTTGTCTTGAAAGAGCACGAACATCACCTGGTAGTGGTAGTCCAGCAGCTCTATATGCCTCATCAAGGGAGGTTCCTAAAGTGCTACTAGATACCTTTGAAGATGGTCAACTAGGTGGACAAATTTGTCGACTATGAATATAATGACCAAGAGAATTAGATGTGATACTAGCAGCTGCAGATGTAATGTGTCCAATAGTGTCAATTGCTCCAATTTGGGAAGCAATGAGAACTCTATCTGCAATAGGCACCAATGCTGGAGTCATTGGAGGCAATCTCTATCCAATGAATAGTCTGAGATCTAGAGGTGGTAGACGTTGTGCACTATGATACTGGTCACGATCTATGATCTGACCACACCCTTGTCTACAATAATCTTGAATGTCTAAGTAGTTGACATTGAGCCCCATGCAAAACTCAGCATACAATTGCTATGCAAAATAAAGAGGTATATGGTCGTTATTAGGATAACGACCCTATGCAGCCAAAAAATGAGGATAGATCATGCTAGCAATAATAGGATCTCTACATCGTGTTACTTGGTAGCCTCTCATGCTACCTTGTGCTCCCTCATATGATGGAAACAGATCTCGTTTGATGACATCTTTGGGGGCTACCCTCTTGACGTCATCAAAAGATGCATCTCCTAAAATCTCAACCCTAATCTCCCTAGATATGGAAGCTAATATTTTAGGAGTAAATGAATGGTGAGCTCTAAATCTAGTAGTCAAATCCTATAAACTTCTACATATAGTAGCACCTATGTCTCTATATGGACCATCATCAAAGGAAAATATAGATTGTTGTAGACTAGCAATCTCTATATGGACCATCATCAAAGGAAAATATACATTGTTGTAGACTAGCAACCTCCTACTCTAAAAATACAAATAATGCATTGATATTGATGTGTGGAGGTCATGCAATAGGACCTCTATTAGGAGCTATAGGTGTAGCCTAACCTCCAATGGGAATTGCACTAGGAGCCATGCCAGAACCTACACCACCTAGAGCCACACCAGGAGCTGCAACATGAGCTGCATGATGAGACCTATGACAAGGTACAAAAGGAGCCCCACCATGAGCTACAACATGAGCCCCACCATGAGCAACACAATGAACTACATGACCTAGACTTGGAATAGGTACTACATCAGGTTTTGCAATAGGAACTCCATTAGGTGTCACAGCAAGAGCTATAGTAAGAGTCGCAGTAGGATGATGAGCAAGCTGATCGTGTGAAGTCATATCTGTACTAATGTCTCAAGAACTAAGTCTATTGTACACACAATCTTTTATTTAAATTAAAAATAATATGTAATTTCAAATGTACATCACATGTCTCTAAGATAATTTGTAACATGTACATATCAATAAAATTTAAATATGATCACATATACATACATGAGAGTTAGAGTTAGAGTTAGAGTTATTTAGCCTGGAGTTCTTGAGTTTTCAAAATGTTAGGAATTAAATATTAGTACCTAGATTTGACTTAAATGATTCAATGAGTTAGATTAGGGTTCTAAGTAATTACGAGCAAACAAATTGTTTAAGACTAAGTATCATTTTTAATGAAGATTCAAAGTATCTAGTGAGTGGTTCATCAAAGTTAGAATGCAATTAAAAGTTTGAACAGTTCAAAATATTGCTTGATTTCATCAATAAGACTTTCATTTTGTTGAGACATCATGGTGTGACAAAGCTTGTTTATCCTACTTGTGAGCAAGTGCAATAGTATCATCATCCAAGTCATACCAAGGGGTATATTTGATACTTATACCCTTTGTTGATTTTTTGACAACTTAGCATCATGTAATATTAATGATAGGTCATTGCAATTACAATTCAAATGTATTTGTGAAAATATTAATATGAGGATGAAAATGATAAAAACTAAGAATGTTTGAAAAGTATAACATGGTGAGAATCACAACCAAATTGTAGGTATGATAAAAATATAAAAACCTCAAGAGGCTCACCCTCAAACCAAAAGTGAATTATCACAATCCAAAATGAATAGAGAGGTTCTAGTGCAAGATATATAGATTCAAGGATGGAGGAGTCAAGGGTTTATTCCGTTCAAAATAAATATGTGCTTATGATATATAAAATTGTTAAAATATTTTTTGATACTACAAAAAGAAATGGAAAATAGAAAGGTATGATATCACAGATCTAATGTATAATTTAGTGGGCACAAGAGGTGAGATAGAAAGAGTAAACTTACTTTGAGATGGATCTTATCTTTACTATCATAGAGATGTTAGATTTAGTTAAAAGCATGGATCTAGAACATTATTGACTATAACTTATATCTATAAAAATCTCAAACCCAAAGGACAATGATCGTGTAGTCAACCTAATCCTAGAAAAAAATTCATGATTTCAACCTTAACCAAGTTCAATCAAAAAATAATGAAACTTACAAAGATCTTGAAGTTCTATGATTGATACTCTCAGAGCTAGAAATGGTATCTTCTTAGTAATGCAAGTAACTCAAAATACTCATGAGGTTAATTAAAATTACCTCTAGATCTAGATATCATGTATCTCTTACATATACTTGTTGTGTGGTTCAACAAGCTTGAGGGAATAAAAAGGATATTCCTTTGGCTAGGAGTTAAAGATGAGAAGAGGTTATTTATTACTGACTAGGAGAAATTATACACTCCCAAAATCTTGAGGGATTAAATGTTTGTAATTTTCATAACTTGAATTTGGTCATCCTTCTAAATTTAGTCAGAAACATAATTAATTATTAAATTCGCATTGGTCCATAATCCATCATTTAAAATATATATAAAATAAGAATGATTTAAGGATATTAGATCTTATTTTATCCCTTAGATCAAATATTTGGAGTAGTTATTCTAAAATATATATAGTTTTCCTAAAAAAATTAGTTCGGTTACTGCTTGTATAAGAAATAATTTTCTAATCTAAGTGAAATTAAAAGCATTTCTATAACTCTCTCATTTGGTATCAAAGCATGTTTATTGAATCTAGTTTAGGATTGAAGAAACTTACAGTACGAAATTGTGAATTATGGTCTTTGGTGAATGATCAGGCATATCAAATACGACTCATGCATACTTCATTTTGAATATTATTTTTCTAGGAGAAACATAATATTGGTAACTTTACAATTAGATCATTCAAAGCCATGGCTACGATGGTGATGACTAAGTTGGGTCTACAAAAGAATTAAAATGGATTCTAACAATGTTGTCAACCTTGCATTCTTCTTGTATAATATCTTCCTTCTATTTGTTAACATAGTTAATAGAAGTATCTAGGTATCACTCTTTGTTTTCTCTACTATTGTGGATGTACATAATTGGTCTTCAGAAAGTGTAAATATGTAGGATAGTCTTGTTATACAATTGGTCCTATTGGTCATATTGATTTGGAGTTTGTTAATCAAAATTTATATAGATGCCACATGTCTAAAATTTTCCTTAATATTACAATTTAACCTTCTAGATTAGGGTTTGAGTTATCTAGAACTAAGGTTTGATTTAGATATATATAGGGAACCTTCATTTAAAGATTAAAGGGTTTCTATTAGATCTAAGGGTTTCGGTTAAATTTAGTTCGGATTAGATTAGGGTTATGGTTAGATAGGTCTTAGGGGTTTTCCTTTACCTTCTTTCAATTACAAAACTATAGGGTTAAAGAGTTTTCACTTGAGTTAGGGTTAGAGTTTTCAAGTTACGGTTAGAAATTAGGGTTAGAGTTAGAGTTAGGGTTAGGGTTATGGTTAGTGTTATCTTTTAGGGTTATAGTTAGTTTTAGGGTTAAATGGAGACATTGTTTATGTTTTCTTATGATTGTTAATGTCAAGTTATGTATTTATGTATATAATTTTTATGTTCTTATATATGATACATTCTTTATGTTTGTATATAATCTTTATGTTCTTATATGTATTAACTTTTATTAATTAAATGTTGTAACATGTATTCTTTAGGTCATACTAAATTTATATGTTCTTATGTACATGTATGTTATATTCTTACCTAATATGCATTAATCTACATTCTTATATATGTATATTTTAATATCTCCCCTTAAGACATGTCATTAATTATAATTAATTATACTTAGATTAAAGCATTAAAAATAATAACATATACATAAACATGAATATTGGAAACATACATGTCTACATTTAACATGAACTTATTTACATAAATTTATGAAATAAAATATACATTAATCTATGTAGTGCCTACCACTAGGTCGCATTTTTGTTATCATTGTCGAACTCTTTTAGGGCTAGTTTTATGTTCATGATTATTAGTAACATTATTTTGAGATTATCAGATATTGTATCAGATTCAGCTTATTATATGATGAGATTACTTGGTATTTTATATTTCATGTATGCATGATGATTATTACAGTGTTCACAATTATTGATGATGACTAGTTAGATGATTTATTATCATATATGTTTTATTATGGATACTTACCCCATACTTGCATGTGTATGGTGTGTGTCTTTGTTTTCTTTTTGTATGGCATTTTTGATGTGGTTAAGGAAGGGAGTCATAGTCACTTGCTAGTTGGGATCTACATGATGCACCACTTCCTGCTATTGCTTGTTTAGATTAGTATATATTGTGCTTGTACATGTGTGGATTTTATGTAGGTTGCAGGTACCAGGTATCGACTTCCCTAAATTGCCAGGATAAGCATACCCTATTGCAGTATCTCAATGGTAAGAGAGGGGAGATAAATTCTCAAGTCCAAATCCCAACCCTCTAAGCCATTTGTCCTAATTGAAAATCAGGAAAAGTATCTGAGTCGAGTACCCTTTGAATATGTCAAATGACGTAATTCGTGATATTAACCCCTTAGTTTGATTCTGTATGTGTTTTGCTTTGATGGGTTTTTGTATTTTACTTTATGAGTTCTCGATGTATTTTCTACTAATTAAGTCTAATTAAAAGATTTAATTAAATGGAAAATTATTATGGTATTTTAATATTTTATTTTATTTAATTAATTGGGAAATTAATTAAATAAAAGAATTAAATTTGGAGATGAAAGTTATAAGTTTAAATTTGGAATGTGATAATATTAATTTAATTTAATAATAATATATTTAGAGTTCATTTTTAAATAAATGCTAAATAATATTATTTTTTAAGTTAATAAATATTTTATCAATTAAGTTTCAAAAATAAATTTAAAAGTGAAAAAGATATTAAAATTATTAAAAGATTCTAGATCACATGATGCATGCATGTGATTAAAATATATTAAGATAAAACAAGTAGATTTAATAAAGTGAGTGCATGAGATTTAAAATTAATAAATTGATTTTAAAAGGAGTCAAATGAATACTAAATAAAGAAATTGAATAAATTAAAGTGCATTATTTTAATATTTATTCACATAGGAGTATGCAAACTCTTGTGAGTTGTCATGTTGACAACACAAGAGTTTGCACTCTAGTTATGCATGTGTTGTCTACACTTAGGAGCTAACATATTATTTGAGCACATGTTGTCTACAACATTCTAGAGACCTCATCATGTCTGTCTTGTTGTCATCGAAGTTACATGCTTAGTTGTCATGCTTATCTCCTAGTTCTTTCTAGACACATTCTAGATGCATCTTAGAGGCCTTTATATAGAGGCTCTCTTAGTGCGTTTGGACAAGCTTACATGCATTCGAGAAGCTCATATGCTTCTACATCATCTTATGCTTCTACAAGAACTCCTAATCACTTCAAGGGGGTTTGGATTCTTGAAGGAATTGTGAACGTTGGAGAAGGAAGGAATTTGTGAAAAGGAGAAAGTTCTAAGAGGAGGAGCTTCTCTACGATTTTCTGAGGCATAGCAATTTAGCATCAGTGTCCAGGTAGGCACTCGTGATTATTTCGCATACTCTATTACACTTTCTTTTTCTCTTCATGTCTTCATCATGTATGCTAAATGATTGTTTGGATAATTCTCCATGAATGAATCTTCAATTTTGCAATTCAGGCATGCATATTGTTTCATCCAGTTATGGGAATTAAAAATATTATTGCATTTTTCCCTTAGTAGAATCAAGATTTGGAAATTGATTTGGGTTTGGGTTCGAATTAAAATAGAATCTTGTTATTGTGCATTAGTTTTATATGATTTATTAACAAATCTAATTAAATTTAATTTAATTAGGATTAGTTAATAGTAGAAAGAAGTGTAATTAATTATTAGTCAATTTAAGTAGATGGGTTTTTAAATGAGGGTAAATTAAAAGAAAAGAGATATTAATAAGTATTTTATGGAATTAAATAATTGAACTATTAATAAGATTGATTTTACTTAAAATCAATGAAGATTAGTTTAATGATTTAATAAGTAAATATTTATCCTTCAGTTATTCTTAGAATATTATTTTAAATGATAGAGGGATAATTCTATGTTTTAATCGAGGGGATAAATGGGTTGACTTGGAAATTAAACGAAGAATCTTATACACTTGAAATATACTTGAAATGAAATCTGAAACCTCATATTAGGCTTAACCATGTGATTGCAAAAGCAAACCAAAATATGTGTTTGTATCTTGTTCATTTATGCTATTTGTGTTTTGGGGTTTGTCCTAGCTTTGACCAGTCTTAGGTTGTTACCAGAGGCTCGAGGGTTATGTGAATGTGATGGCATGTTGATGTTATTTGATCTCGATCTTTCTAAACCCAACCATGGTAATGTGATGGAGTGCTCTATGAGATGTTTGTATTTATCGTTCGTTGATATTTTTCAGTCTTCTTGTGTGAAGCTGAGATTTATGTGTATGAGACACTTGACTTAACCATTTTTGAGTCATCGATCAGTTATCCTTGAATTACTTTCTAGTCACCATGATGGGACTGAAGTGTTGATTTATTTCTTGATGTTGTCATGTTGTGACATGTTTTGACTCAACCATTTTGGATTCTTCGATCAATATTATTTTCTTTGAGATGCCTTTTTGGTTGCTCATTGAGAACCAATGGATATGGTGGTTTATCATTGATATGGTTATTGAGATTTATATGGTTGCTCGATGAGGACCGATGGATATTGTGATTATCTTTGATATTATGGATATTTGATGTTCTTATTGTGGATTATCTTTTGGCATTTTTCTAGTCGCTTGTATAGGACTATGGTGATTTTGTGATTTATGATTCCATGAGCTTAGGGTAGGTTATCTACTTGTAGTGTTGGGAAGTGGCTTGCAATGGTGGTTGGGGCCCTAAGTGGCTGCCAGGGTAACTCATTGTAAGTTATTTAATAAGTGAAAACATTTACACTAAATGGAGATTAAATGAACCTAATAAGATAATTTTATGTTCTAACCCATGCCTCGAGTGCTAGTACAGACTAGGATGGGAGTAGAGAGAACACTTGGTTGCGACCTTGCATTCCGTAGTATGCCTTGTCAATATGAGAGGATACTAGTGGCCACATAGGGATCTTTAGGGGGTCGGGGTCTATTGAGAGACTACCAGGGTAAATCTAGCGTGATCCATGCGATGACACTTTCCCGCTTGTATAGTAGGTTTCCTACATGTCTTTGTGTGCCTCTGGGATTAGATGTCGGTTTGTGATTGGAACCTTTGAGTTAGTAAACTTTTAGGATTCCTGGAGTTAGAGAGTATTTGTGTTATGTGATTTGATATTTGTGATTTGTTATCCTATTTGGCACTTGAGATTATCTCCTCAGCACGGTGGGAGTGGACCATTTAGGTTCCATGCAGTTGGGTGTTTGTGCTTTTTCACTCTTACCATTTGAGATCCATCCATAGACACCATGGCTGGAGCATTCTTTGTTGGTATTTATCTTCATTCAATTATTGGATCTTATGATGGATGTTATTTACTAGTATGTTTCTTATATTGATGATTAGCATGTGATAGATGATGTTGTTTACTTATCTTATGCCTTATTTTGCATGATTAGATTTCTGATCCATATGTTGTAGCATGTTAGATTGCTTTCTACATATAATGTAGTATGTTTTAGGATTGATGTCCCTACTATGATAATACCGATGATCTCTTCGGTGACTTGGGATGTTATGTAGTGCCTCTCCCATTTGACTTTTGTAAGTCGTTCTGATGGATGCACCCTTGCTGGTCTTTTGTTGTGATGGATCATGATTGTGACCCTGAGTGGTCTACACCGTTGAGGTGTTTGGATTTATGTTTCTTTATCAGTTGCGTTGATTATGCTTTTGACTGATCTTTGAGATTATGATGTGATTTTTTTTGGTTCACTGAGGTTTGTGCCAGTGGTTACCAAGATCGATGTGGTATCATGAGGTTGTTCCGTGATTACCTTGAGATTTGTGCAGAGATTGCACTATGTACCATTACCATGCTACACTGGACTAGGTTCCTGTAGCAGTGGTTAGTCATGTTTATGACTATGGTTGTTTATGTGTTTTAAATGCCTTTTTATTGTAGAGTAATCAATCTTTATTAAATGCATTAATGATTAGAAATGGATTGTCCATGTTGATTTATTTGGTTATGTGCTGCGGACATTTACCTTGTTATATTTCTGATCTGAGAGATATTTGTTACTCATGTTATGTTTACATTTGAGAGGACCCGAGGGTCAGATGTTATACTTTGATTTCAGTATCATAGATTTTAGACTACTTTGTTGTTCAGTTAATCATATTGCATGATGATGCCATTTTGAGATGATAATGTGTTTTACGATGTTATCTGGTTATCTGGTATTTGGACATACCTCTGATTTTGCTATATGATGGATTTAATGCTATGGTTATTTACTTCATTCCTGTGTTGCTATCCTTTATGCAAACGTGAGTGATGTAAATAGATTATTTTAATATAATTAAATAAATGGTTAAAATAGGTGATTTAATGCATTTATTGCTTCGGCTATATTATTATATGCAATTGCACTTGATCGTGTTGTTTAGTGTGCAAGATTATATCCCTGGCAGTGGCACATGGAGTTAGTGATTCAGCCATTCATATTTCACAATTGTCGTCCTTGTATGGTCGACATATCCTTAATTAAATGTTTAATTTAAACTTTTCGGTGATTATTAAATCTGAACTCATTTGCATTATGTGATTAGACCAGTAAGCGTATCTGTGCATTTAGAGGTTCGCATTGTCGCGAAAGTTGTTAAGGTAATTTATGTGTTTTTGGGTTTTCGGGCTTTTTAATTGATTTATTTTTATTTCTGGCAGCTTTGGCATAGATGAATTCCTATTTATAAGAATAGCCTATTTTCGTTTGGGTCGATTCGAGGTTTAACTAGATTGGTTGGTTAAATGCCCTAATCGATTATTCACCCGAAAAGTGAATAAGTATCCAAAGAGGAATTTAATTCCTCACTTCTCACTTTCAAATTGGAAAGTTGGAGAGTAAAACCCAAAATCCTCTTCATGAGGATTTACTGTTTTGTTCGTTGTGGGAGCTACAGGCATGAGATCGTCACGAGGTTGGGCTCGTTGGATCCAGCTCGGGGAAACCTTGGATTGCCGCGATTTTCAGCTACTTCTACAAGATATTTATTTTATGGTTTAGATTTCCGTTTTGCCCTTTTGGCTGTGAGGTAGGGCTTTCCTGTTTTATTGTTTCTGCTCCGTTTCTGCTTCTTTTTTTGGTAGTTGTTTGTTTGGAGGCTGAGAACTAGTGTTCCCCTCCGTTTCTGTATGCTAGTTCTACCCGGTTGGGCAGGTATGAACATTTCTCTATTTTTTGAGATGACGGTTTGGGATTTTATGCCGTTATGCTGGCCATTTTTGCATACGGTATCTGATTTCATTTATTTTTGGATTTTTGGGGTTTTTGAACCCAAAGGCCAAATGGGTTTTAATTTTGAAGTTTTATAAATTTTTGGGGTTTTTACCTCGTTTTGCGTGCCGCCCTATTTTCTTGAGTTTTCTTAGCACAATGTGGGTTTTGGATTTTGATGATCCATTTGGATATCAGTTAGACCACTTTTGCACTTTTATGTTGCATTGGGATGCGCATTACATCCGTACTCTCGACGTTGTGTTTGGTTGAGTGATTTTACACTTGTTATGGTTTTTGTTGGACCTTTGCTTTTGTTTCGTGAACGCTAGGATTCGTGTAGAATCCATACTCTCAGATTGAGGCCAGTTGAGTGAGTTCATGATGTGTGGTCTTGTTACATCATTGGGATTCATGTAGAATCCATGCTCTCGGATTGAGGCCGATTAAGTGATTTTATGATGTATGGTTTTATTGGCTTTGGGATTCATGTAGAATCCATCCTTCCCATGTTGCTTTCAGTTGGGTGTTTTCTTTGCATTGTGTTCTCATTCATGTCCTTGTGTTATGATCTTCGTGATGGTGGTGCGCCACACACGAGTACATACGCGTACATTTGTTGGGTGACTTGCGAGGCCCGATCTTCCATGGATTTGTCAGAAGTTATGATCATTGGGGTTGGGATGGGAGTATGCATGCCCACGGGCACTTGTAGGATGAGCTTGGGTAGGGTAGGGTAGCATATGGAGGGGGCTTCTATCTTGCAGCCTGGTGACCTTAGTCCCATAGGGTTGGCAGAGGAAGTTTTAAATAAGTGATAATTAAAGAAAATGTGTGACTGATAATAAAACTTAAGATAATAAAATGTGTGTGCGGCGCCCTCCGTTGAGGAGTTGAAATGCACGATCCAAGCTTGGGCTTGTCGATGCCAAGTGACTCTCCATTATGTCAGCCCCTACTTAGTAGCCTTTTGAGTGTCTGACTAGGACCTTTACTCCTTGCATTGTCTTAGGTTCTTGGTTCAGCCATCATACTGTCTGGCGTGAGTGTTAGCCTTGGATGTTGTGCTTTTGTGTGTTTGTGGTTGGATCATTATCTCCATCAGCACGGCGGGTGTGGACCTATCGGTGCCATGTGGTTGGGAGGTGTAGCTACCTTCACCACTGCTAGGGACTGGTGTACAGAGACAGTCTCTTATCCTAGTGCGACCGTTGCTAGATGTTTTGACTTGGTACTTCGAGTTTCGGAGTATGCTTTCTTGTAATTTATGCTTTCATTGGGATGCTTGTATATCATGTTTAGATGATGTTAGTTCACTTGACGCATTCCCTTATCATGATGTTTAGCATATGATTATATGACGTTATTTGATTTAGTAGTATATCTGTTGCTTACTGTTGTTTAGCATGTGATAGGTGATGTTATCTACTGTAGGATTATCTTTATGCTTTACTACTAGCATGTTAGATTTCCTTATGCTTATATTGTTGCATGTTTTAGTAGTGACATCCCTATTATGACAATACTGACGATCTGGTCAGTGGCTTGGGATGTTGCGCGTGGGGGATGGCTAGGATCCATGATGGTCTTATGATGCTATTGACAGTTGGGATGAACCGCGTACTTAGTTTGGTTGTATTGTTCCTGAGATGTATTTTTGTTCATTGTGATGTTGCTTTTATTCTCTGCAATGCTTATTTTCCAGTGTGTTCTTTGCTGCTGCAGTTTAGATGGTTCGGTGTTCTTCATTCTGTGTTGTTCTTGCACTCGAGTGTTCATTCCTCGAGCCTTGGTGGATCCGGTACTCCCTGGTGTGGAGGTTCTTTGCTCTATTTTGGTCCTTTTTGCTTCTGGGAGTGTTTTCGTGTTTCTATGGGCGACATTTGTTCAGCACTGTGCGACACTGATAAAGTATCGCACGCCCATAGAAAGAATGTCGTACGATACTGTAAAGTATCGCACGCATTACTAGAGAAGTGTCGTATGGAACTGGAAGAGTGTCGCACGGCTTTATGAGAAATGTCGCGCAATACTTTTCTAGTATCACACACCTTCTTGAGAAGTGTCGCACGCAGTAAGGGAGAAGTGTCGCCCTCCCTTGGTAAAAAGTGTCACATAGTTTTTTTGAAAAACCTGCGCGTGCTATCAGCGGGCACTTTTCTTCACGATCCAATCTTTTTGAGAGTGATTTTTTATACCCTTTTGGGCGTTCTTCGACCCTATGCTGTTGCATTTTGAAATCTGTCGGTTTCTCTTTGTTTTTGTCTCTTGGGGTTTAAAATATATCGTTTAAGTATAAGTTAAGATATATTTTAATATATGCGACAAATCATTTGAGATAGGTTTCAGACCTCTCGGAGATAAGTTATGGATTCTAGGAAATTTCAGGGCTTCAGAAATCCAGACTTAGCCAATTTTCAAGGCTTCAGGATTTCAGGCTTAGCCAGATTTCGGGATTCTGCATTTTACCCCAGCTTGGTGTTTTGTTGATGAGTGATTGTTTCTTGTGCCCTCATCATGTGCGTTGTCGTTGTTGGCTTTGTTTGGGTGTGTCAATTTGGTAGTGGCATTTGGAGATTCGTTGGTTGCCAGGATTGTGTTGAAGTCTTCCGTTGCGATCGTTGTGATCCCTATATGATGTTGTCATGTGCATTCATACTTGTAAAAAAAATATATCTTGGCTTGATTTGAATCCTTATTTACAAGGATCTCCAGGCGGGGCATTACATGTTACGCACAAAGGGATGGCTAGGGCCCACAATGGTCTAAAGATGCTATTTACAGTTGGGAGGAACTGTGCATTTAGATAATTATGTGTTGTGTTTATGATTTATGGCTATCTTTTACGATGGATGTTTATATCTTCTATGATGATGTATCATGTATGGAATTTGGTTTCATTTACTTTATTGCACTTGTATCATGAAATTTGATGAGGATGATGTATCTTTATTTTTACATATGTAAATTCTTTTAAACCTTTCGTACCCTGTGTCATGTATAGTGGATGATTGAGCATTCTGAATTTAATTGCCAAGAGGCATTCGGAAAAAATGTGTAATATGGACATTGGACTTTCTATTTATTCTTTCATGTGGATGCGGTAGTGGTTAGACTTAGTATTAATTAGATCAAGTGTGACTCAACGTCTTGGGATCCTTAAGGAATGTAACCTGTTATGTATGCTTATTGTTGATTGTATGTTATTACTTCCGCTACTATGTGTTTGATATGAATGGTTTATCTTTTTTGTTTTTAAAAAAAAAAAAAAAAATTGTTTGGCAAACTTAGTAAAATTTAAGTTAATTCTTTTGGATCCCTTGTTCGGGCGTTACAATCTACATTCTTATGTATTTAATTAGGATCTCCCCTTAAGACATGTCATTAAATATAGTTAATTACACTTAGATAAAGACATTAAGATCAAGAACATATACATAAAAATATGAATATTGAAAACATACATGTCTACTTTTAACATGAACAAATTATATACATACATCTATGAAATAAATAAAAAACATTTTAATCTAGACATTCTTATGTATAATTTAGGATCTCCCCTTAAGACATGTCATTTAATTACACTTAGATTAAGGCATTAAGATGAATAACATATACATAAACATGAATATTGAAAGCATACATGTCTACATTTAACATGAACATATACATATATCTATGAAATAAAATATGTATATTTTAATCTACATTCTTATGTATAATTTAGAATCTCCCCTTAAGACATGTCATCAAATATAGTTACTTACACTTAGATTAAGACATTAAGATGAATAACATATACATATACATGAATATTGAAAACATGAATAAGGCATTAAGATAAATTAACATATACAGAAACATGAATAACACATCCATAAACATAAAAGATTAAGACATTAAAAGATCAATAACAAATGTACATAAACATTAATAGAAATATGAATATTGAAAACATGCATGCACATGCAACATGAACATATGTACATATACATCTATGAAATTATATATATATATATATACACCTCATACTAATATTTTTTAATTTTCTACACTAATTTTTTTTTTTTTGTTTTTTTTTTCCTATTGTTTTCCTAATAATTTAAGTTTAATGTTTTTTTCTAATATTTTGTAATGATTTTTTTCAAATATTTTATAATATTTTTCTAATATTTTCTAATGTCATATATAGTAATATATTTTCTTTAATGTTAAATACTAATATTTTCTAATGTTTAATTTACTAATTTATTTTTCTAATATTGTACAAGAAATCAACTTTTTTTAAATAATATTTCACTTAATAATTTGTTTTCCAAATAATTCGACATTATTTAATGTTTTTCTAATATTTTATAATTTTCAAGACTAATATTTTTTTAAATATTTTCCAGTATTTGCTAATATGTTTCTAATATTTTCTAATGTTTTTCTAATATTTTCACATAGTTTTCTAATATTTTTCAAACTAATATTTTTAAATATATTTTCTAATTTTCTTTTCTAATATTTAAAAATTTAATGTTTTTTTCTAATATTTTTCTAAAAAAATTGTTTCTAATTATTTAACTAATATTTTTCTAATAAAACTAATATTTTTCTAAATTTTATTTTCTACACTATTGTTTTTTAATATTTTTAAATATTTTTCTAATATTTTCTAATTTTCAAGAATAACATTTCTAAAAATATTTTCTAATGTTTTTTCTAATATTTTTAAAATATTTTCTAATGTTTATATCCTAATATTTTCTCTAGTTTTCTAATATTTTCTAAACTATATTTTTGTAAAATATATTTTCTAATGTTTTTCTAATATTTAAATTTAATGTTTTTTCTAATGTTTTTCTAATAAAAACTAATATTTGAATCATGTAATGTTTTTTCTAATATTTTTTATGTAATATTTTTTCTAATATTTTGACATTCTAAATTAATGTTTTTAAATATTTTCTAATGTTTTTCTAATATTCTAAACTATTGTTTTTCTTATATTTAACTAATTTAACACTAATTTTTTTTCTAACTTTGTTTTCTAATGTTATATTATTATTTATCTAACACATAACTAACATATACAAAAAAATTATAAATCTTAAATTAATATAATTAAGTTTAACATAAATAAACAATAAAATTATTAATTTAACATTAAAATATGCTTTGAAAACATAAAAAACATAAAAAACATTCAAATAATAATATATAGGCATACTTGAAATAGTGCAAAGACGAGAATCTGAAGGAGAATGATGGGGGATTCTAACCAATAGGACACGTTCACTTCAACCTCTGGTCAATGCCATTAAAATGAACAGTAATGGTTGAAAACATCATTTTAAAGCAAGAATTTAGCGTTTCGCATGTTTGTTACAAACATATTTATTGCAAATGTTTGCGCAAATATTCTTAATTTATGGTAAATATGTTCGCAGCGAACATATTTTACAAACATGTTCATTGCAAACATATTAACTATGTTTGCGTGAACGTATGGTGAATGCGATTTTTGCATTGTGCAAAAGTTTTATTTTTTCTTCGTCCCACTAAAGTGGAACCCATTATTGTGGGTTCACCCATTATAGTAAATGATAATAGGTTCTTCAAACTTAATTCTAATATCCTTCAGCATCTGCTACATCTACATAACTTAACTAAAATTATTTGTTGCTACAACATACACTGCCTCAGCAGTACTCTATGAAATACAATCTTGCTTCTTACTTAACTAAGAAACCAATCTTCCTCCAAGAAAGAATTCTCCACCACT
This sequence comes from Cupressus sempervirens, assembly GCA_028749045.1. Taxonomy (NCBI): domain Eukaryota; kingdom Viridiplantae; phylum Streptophyta; class Pinopsida; order Cupressales; family Cupressaceae; genus Cupressus; species Cupressus sempervirens. Next base: position 765,716,579 of record CM053792.1, on the reverse strand, counting down.
GGTGCTCTTTCTATCATCTATATTGCCTGCCTAATCTGCCTTAGCATATGCACATAAAGTGAAATCACTTGATCTATTATACCAAATTCTATAGTCAGATATCCCTTCCAAATACTTGCATATTCTCTTCACTTCTGCAAAATGATACTCCTTACGATCAACTTGAAATCTAGCTACAATTCCAACTACATTTTCTATATCTAGTCCAATGTGAGTCAGATAGTGCAAACCTCCAATCATGGATCTGTACTTCTTCTACTCTATTACATGTGTCTCATATTTATTGAATAAATTTTGATCAATTATCATAGGTGTACCAATAGGCTTACAACTTTCCAAACCAAAACTTTTCAACAAATCTTTCAAGTACTTATCTTGTGAAATGAAAATACTATCACTATTCTTCACAATCTACAATCTTAGGAAAAAATTCATTTCTCCTATCATGCTCATTTCAAACTCATTCTTCATCTCTTCAACAAACTCATCACTTGCTTCATCATTAACTCCTAAAATAATGTCATCAAAAAAATTACAATAATTAGAAAACCATTTTTTACTTCTTTCAAATATAAATTATTATCTACCATACCTTTAGTAAATCCAAGCTTTGCCAAATAACTATCCAACCTTGCATACCAGGTTCTAGGTGCTTTCTTTAGACCATATAGAGCTTTCTTTAGTCTGTATACCATGTCTTTATCTTCTGATAAAGGAAAACCTTCAACTGCTCAATATATAACTCTTCTTCAAGTTCTCCATTAAGAAAGGATGATTTAACATCCATCTCATAAACCTTGAACTTCTTATTTACTACAAAAGCTAGGAACATCATAACGACTTTCATTCTGGCTATAGGTGCATAGGTTTCCTCATAGTCTATGCCTTCTTGTTGTAAATATCCCTTTCATACAAGTCTAACTTCATTCCGCACAACTTGACCTTTCTCATTTATCTTATTTCTCAATACCCATTTGGTTCCTATCACATTCTTGTCTTTAGGTCTAGGAACTAACTCTCATGTATCATTCTTCACTATCTAATCCAATTCTTCCTTCATTAATTGAATTCAATGATCATCTTTACATGATTCATCTACACTCTTAGTTTCAACTTGAGATATCAGACATATCTCCTCATATACTCTATTCCTTGTCATCACACCTTTGTCTTTTCTTCCAATTATCTACTTAGGAGGGTGATTATTTTCCCAAATTCTTGTTGGGGATAGGAGTTTACATATCAACTCTTATCTCATCCCTAGGTTTAGATCTCTCCTCTTTGCTCAATAGTTAGCACATCATTCTGTAAATCATTGCTAGTCTCAAAGAAATCTTCAACATTCTGTCTAATAATTCCAAAATTATCTTCTTCTTCATCTAAATATATTCTACCTTCTTTTCCTTAGTTTCAAACTTTTCATCAATCCTTACATTTGTGCATTCAACTATTGTCTTAGTTCTATAATTGAAACATCTATAAGCCTTTCTTTTGAATGAATAACCAAGAAACATACCTTCGTCACTTCTTGGATTAAAATTACCAATGTCATCACCTCTTTTAATGTAATATTTAATCCCAAATATAATGAAATACTTAATTGATTGTGAAAGACCAAACCATAGTTCATAAGGTGTCTTGTGTTGGAAATATTATGACAAGCTAAGTTACTGAGAGGGCAGGGGTAAATTAGTAACTTCTAAAACTTTTATGGAAATTAGCAATTAATCCTTTATATGAATTATTATCTAACTTCATGAATGAAAAACTGAGAAAACATGAAAGCATACATAACACTTCGACACAAGATTTGGTGACCCAGAAACCTTCCAAATAGAAAGTAAAAATGGGGTGGCGATGATACCCACAAGCTTTAGTACTGTAGTATAAATTTGGATTGTTAAGTCTTATAATGATCACTTATGATGATCTGCCCTATTAGGAGCAATAAGGACTACTACTTCCACCTTGTGAAAGGATTTACAAACATACAATAAAGTATGCACTCAGTAAAGAGATTTTCATTTGACTATTAGGTCTACCTTGTTGAAGTATTTGGCTGATCCACCTATTAGGATGAAATAGTGACTAATCTCTGATCTACAACATGGTTTGCTGAATTAGATTCCTCTGAGTGTACAAATCACCTTGCTGTGATAGATGAATCTTTGCTACTCCTTATACTTTTGTAGCCTTTGTAATTTGCTCTTCTTCTCTTCTATGATGATTACATTATTTCCTTTTTTGATACATACATTATTTGGATGTGATAAAATACATTACATATATTTCAATCCAATTACACAATTACAAAGTTGGCCACAATACAAGTTTACACAAAATATTACGAATTCAACCAAAGTATAGAGACTCGAGCTCTGAAGACTGACTCAGTGAGGTTCTCATACTTAGCATCATCATGCACTTGGTAGATGTAGAAACTTTGCCCATACTGATCACTTCCAAGTAGTCTTGAACTCGGTTTGCACTGGTGACTTAGTGAATATTGTGAAATTCAAATATAATTTGAATCACTTGGTTAACACTACATAGCTTGGTAAACACTATCACCTCAAGCTTACTATAAACTGAGTCTCTTAGTTAACACTGAGTAGTTCAGTCAACACTTGACTTGTAACACATCAACTATGAACTCGGTAAACACTAAACAACTTGTTTTACTCTGGTAAACTTGGAATACACTGAAATGCTCAGTTTACATTATTGAACTTCAACTCTATAGTAATTGCTTGGTTAAAACTAAAATATATCCATAGGACTCGGTAGCAATTGTAGGACTCGGTAGCAACTATAGGACTCAGTAGCAACTAAAATGCTTGGTTAACACTGTTAATTGTACAATATGCTCAGTATGAACTCACAATCTAAGTAAGTGTATAATCACTAATAAAAAATATGACTACAATGTCAACAATCTCCCACTTTGGCATTAGTAACAAAAACACTTATTAGTCAAAACTGAATTATCCATCACCTTATATCTCCAACTCAGTAGAGTATACTATTTTTGAGATTTTTCAAAATTGTTTTTGTAAAGGATACATTTTTGTACATGGTAAAGCTTCCACCAAAGATAGTATACAATATATATTTCTTCACACTTTTCTTACAATTTTACCCCCCTATCTTTATACATCTTTCTCCTCTTCATATCATCTTATATCTTTTCAATATCTTCTCCCTCTTTTTGACATTAATGCCAGAGATTTATACTATATGTATTTACATAGTAATGCCAAAATGAGACAATAAATCTAAATGTACCTTTAATATGATTTCCAAAGTCTTGTCCCAGTTCTCTTACAAGACCCTACATGTGTGCAATGCCACCTGTACTTCTGATGATAGTTCATGGTCTGCATTAAAGAGATTTTTATCATGTATGAGAGTATTTGAATAAGTAATATGCTTTTACAGTGCATCCATGTTAGGGAGTATCATATTTTGAATATCTGCTAAAGTAGATCTGATTCTCACCTCTTCTCTAAGTAATTCTACCTGTATGTCTATCAAAAATTTGATCTTTTTGAAAAGGAGAAAGCTTGAACTTGGGTCAAGCTGCAATTGTTGAGCACTCACCTTAAGATCTTCATCAATCTTAGACAATTTGTCTTTTATTTCTTTTGTAAAACTTGTAATATCACATAATTTACCAAAAATTAAAGTTATATTTGTATAAGAATTTTCAAGAGAACCCTAAATAGTAGATAATTCTACTTGGTAAATAGAAATCTTTTGAGCAATAAGTTCTAAGACCTTATTATCAAACTTCTTTTCTACTTTCTATAATAGCTTGCCTTGTCCATCTAGATCTTCATTATACTTTTGGACTGCTTTTGCCAATTGATACAAAACTGACTGAGAAGAATCAATCTCTATACCTATAACCTCTACCAAAATATCCTTGGCATCCTCAATGATTTTGAATTCTTTATCTCTTTCCTCTCTTAGCCTCTGTTGCTTGGATTTCTTTTGAAGTAACTCTCTAAAGTTTTGCATTTGATTGGGATTGACTTTTGAAATATCCCAATTAGGAATCACAATTTCCTCATCAAGATCTACATCCTCCTCCTTTTCTTTACGTTTACCCAAAAAAATTATGCTCGATTGAGGCTTGGTCTCAACTTTCCTTTCACTTATTACTTGTGTACTTGGAATGGAAACAATAGTAGAAATAGTGGGGCTTGCTGCAAAAATTAATACTACACTTGTTGTAGAAATACTAGTAGAAGTACCTATTAAAGCCAAAATTGATGTATCCAAAACTGTTGAAAAGCGAAGAGTCTATAGCTCAGTAGATGAAGTAGTTGACACTTCATTCAATGATGTGTTGAGCTACACTAGTGCAAATATTGATTATATGTTTGTGCTTGCAGTACTAGACACAATCAATCTTGTAGAGGTTGTCTTTGAGCTTGATGTTGTCACTATCTTTCTTGGAGAGTGAGGAAGTGAGGTAATAACTACTACAATAATCTTGACTGGGTTAGTTTCATAAACATCTTGAGTTCCTTCCTTGGTAGCCTCTTGCTCTTATTCCTCTTCATCATCCTCATTATCAAAATGTGTTACTTTTTCATCATTTTTCTCTTCATCCTTTTCTTGATCATCATCATCATCATCATCATGTTTATCACTTATACTGACCAGAAAATCACTTGGTTTGTGAAGAAGATAGATACTTTTCCATGTGTTTTTTGCATTCTTCACAACATGCTCTATTTCTTTCAACAAAATTAGACAAGTATTGAATCTTAAAGTCAGTTTTTCTTCATTTTTATTTAAAGATTCTTTGATTTCCTTATTAGTTAGATTTGATATTAGTTTCCTTAGGGTCTGCTCATGAATGTCCTTTGTAGTTTGCATTGTGTGTTCCCATCTTGGCTTGATTTTATTCATTAAAGCTTGAGTGAGCTAGTTAGGTGAGTATTTCCATTTACCCATTTTAGATATCAGAATATCTTCAATCTATTTTTTCTCATCAACTATTCTAGTCTCATATTTTAAGGCTTTGAAATTTTTTATCCTAGAACCTTATTCCAATTTCTTCATCCTCTCTTCAAATGTGGGTGGAAAGCTCTTGAAAATTCTTTCTCCCCCTTCTTTGTCTATCTTCTTCCTAGAGGATCTCCTAATGAATACTGTAGTGGATGTCTTGGTAGGCTTGGTAATGATTACCTTGCCCTTTTTCTTTAGTGGTTCCTCTTCCTCTAATTCGTCATCCTTTGCTTCTTCATCTTCACTTTTGCCCTCAGTTAACAAAAGAGTAGAACTTGTTTTCAACTTGGCAATCCTTTTCTTGCCATTGTTAACCACCTAAGGGAGCCTAATCTCTAGTTCTATCAAGGCCTTAGCCTTATCACATGTTCCAAAATATGTAGCCTTGTGGTCAACTGGTTCATTAATTAGTGCCTCAATAATATCTTTTGTTTCATCAATATTTACCTCATATCCTAGAGGTTTTACCCATGCAATTCTAGGCCTAACTGCCTGAATGTATACCTTATCACTATCCACCATAAAGCCTACATCATCCTTATAATCTTCAACTAGTTTCTTGGGGATTTAGTATTTGTTGTTCATTTTCTCCTTGAAAGCATCAAAGTAATTATCCATAATATTAGGGTAATTTTCTCCCATCTCAACAATATATTCATTAATCTAATATAGTACTGAAACATCTTTCCTCCACACAACAATACCTTTTGATGGAAAGAATTTTTGAACATAAAAGAATGAACATGTCAACAGAGAGCCAAACTTACATGGATTGTTCTTCAATGTCCTGATGCTCTCCATGTTCTTGTTGAATTGATTCAATAGTAGCTCAGCAAGGTCAAGAGAAAGGTTATTCTTGACAACTTTGTATGCCAAGTCAATTGCTTCACATGACACACTATTCAACCTGCTTGAACTATAGACCTTGTGTATAATGACATGAATTCCAAACTTCAATTCCATGTCAGTGACACTGCTAATTTTCATTCCCGTACCATCTCACTTGGCTAGGGTTTTCTTCTCTAGTTTGACCTAACCTAGGGTTTTTGTCATTTTAGCTTTAGCTAGCATAGGGAGACTGGTGATTCTATGAATTATCTTCTTTGTAATTAAAATAGGTTGCTCCAACCATAATTGTCCATTATGCACATATCTGAGAATATATCTAATCCATTTGACTTGGAAATCACAAGGCATGTGAGAAATATGGGTTAAACCTTTGGCTTCGAGAAGTTGGTGCTCAAGTTTCAAAATTCCATCAACACATAACTCTTTTAAAAATTCATCCATTAATAGGGTGCCAATATCTTGAATCACACATTTAAAATGAGAACGAATGTCATTTATCAACAATTCATTGGAAGGGATTTGTGACTATGCTCCACTCGGGTCTAGGGCTTTAGTGACTATGAGAGTGAGCTTAAAATCTAGTGCCTTCCATTCTACATGATGAACTACCATGTCTAACCCTCACTTTGCCTTACTAGTGGTAGCTACCCTCTTCACTTGCTAGGGTTTGGGATAATTCAAAATTTTTGACAACAATTGGCTCAAATCACTTGAATTCTCTTGAAGATGACTCTACGCAATTTTTTCTGAAAAATTCATGGTGAAAATGACTTTGAATTCATTCCTTTTATCAAATTTTTCCATAAATGTATGGTACAAAAGTTAGATGGATTTGACAATCTATCATCCACTTTGCTTGTATTGATTACTCAATAAATTCTTTCATCATTCGGTAACCACATGTAAAACTTAGTTACTCTTGACCTCACTTGATAGAGACTATGACCCAACCTCACTCGGTAAGGAAGATAACATGGTAGTAACTGGTACCTTTTACTTGGTGATCCCTTTCACATCTTGAATGCTGATATGGATCTTTTGTCCTGATAGTTGGAATTTATTTAGATGTCTTCTTCAGTAGCCTAGTTCTAGATTTCCTCTAAGATATCAAGTGGAAGTAGTCGAGTCGCACAATTATTGAGTGACTTGATCATCATTGCCCAAACTTTCATTCTCAGTAGACTTTGGAACCCATTTTTGTCTCATTTGTTTTCTGATGTTGTCATCTTTTTCCTTCTTTACATCTTCTATTCATTCAAATTCATACAATTCTTGTCAAGGTGACTAAGTTCTACATAGATGAAACATCTTTTGGTAGTATCTCTTTTCCTCATGTGATGTTTTACACAATTCATACCAATGTGTCCAAATTCTCCACAGTAATGACATTTGCACTAGGTGTTATAGTCCCAACTAAATATAGCTTTCACAATTTGTTCTGCTAGATTCAATATCTTTGTTTTGCATTCTGATGATTTGTGCCCATGCTTCTTACATTTATGACATTTTCTTTCAAATCTTGGTTTCTCTTTGCATTCATTTTCTCTATGACCATGTTGATGATAATTGTAGCATTTTCCATTGAATTTTTCTTTCCCATTGCTCCAACATTTGTTTGAAGTATGACCTATCTTACTACAATGATTGCAAGTAGGCTTTTGGTTCATTTGTGCTCCTTGCTTGGATGATTCTCCTTCTTCTATATATCCAATTCTTGCTTTTCCTTTTTTTCTAAAGTGACTTTGTTCATTCACCTAGTTCATGTCTGCTTGGGATTTCAACATTCTTTCATTGGTTTGCCTTTTAATGTTTAGATCATTATGTAATCTTTCATCGTCTGATCTCAAGTTCATGATTTCTTCATTTTCATTGGTGAGTTGATCAATGAAATTTTCTTACTGAAGGGATAGGTGTTGAATTTCATTGTTCTTTCCTTATATTTCTTCTCTTATCTCATTTTTCTCTTCCATGACTTCACACAATCTTACTAACTGAGTTTCTTGTTCTCTTCTTAGTTTTCTTACTTCTTTTTGAAGAGTATTATTCTTTTCTAATAGTTCTTTGATTGCTTCATCAACTTCATTTCAATTGCTTGGAATGATATCATCTATTCTTTCTTCAATGTAGAGTGAATCATTCATTTGGATTACAAGATCTTTTCTTCTTTTTAAGGATTGGGAAAGTTTCTCTTTTACTTTCTTGACTTGTCCAATGGCCAATTCCAAATTTAACTTTTCATTGTCAATAGCCTTGTCAAGTCTGAATACCTCCATTACCTTTGATCTTTGCTCAAGCTATTAAACTTTCCACCAAAAACCACAATCCTCTGATACCAATTGTTGGAAATACTATGATAATTTAAGTCACTAAGAGGGCAGGGGTGAATTGATAACTTCTAAATTTATAATCCCAATTAGCAATTAATTCTTTATATGAACTTTGATCTAACTTCATGCATGAAAAACTGAGAAAACATGAAACATACATAACACTTTGACACAAGATTTGGTGACCTAGACACCTTCCAAATAGAAAGTAAAATTTGGGTGGGGATGATACCCACAAGCTTTAGTACTACAATACAATAAAGACTACTAGATCCACCTTATGAAAGGATTTACAAACATACAATAAATTTTGCACTTAGTAAACTAATTTACATAAGACTATTAGCTCTACCTTGTTAAAAGATTTTACTGATCCACTTATTAGGATGAAACAGTGGTTGATCTCTGATCTACAACTTGGTTTGTTGAATGAGATTCCTCTATGTGTACCAATCACCTTACTATGATAGATGAATCTTTGTTACTCCTTATACTGCTATACTCTTTGTAATTTTCTCTTCTTCTTTTCTATGATGATTACATTATTTCCCTTTTTGATACATACATTCTTTGGATGTGATACAATACATTACATATATATCAATCCAATTACACAATTACAAAGTCGGCCACAATACAAGTTTACACAAAATATTACAAAGTCAGCCAAAGTGTAGAAACTCAAGCTTTGAAGACTGACTTGGTGAGGTTCTGATACTCAGAATCCACTATTAATGCTTGACATTGTTATACACTTGGTAGACATAGAAGCTCATTCCATACTAATCACTTCTAAGTATTCTTGAACTTGGTCTGCACTAGTGACTCAGTGAATATTGTGAAATTCAGCATATAAACTGAATCACCTGGTTAACACTACATAGCTCGATAAACATTATCACCTTGAGCTCGGTATAAACTAAGTTTCTTGGTTAACACTAAGTAGCTTGATCAATATTGGATTCAAATCACATCAACTATGAACTTGATAAACACTACACAACTAGGTTTACATTGGTAAACTTGGCATACACTGAAATACTCAGTTTACACTATTGAACTTCAACTTTATAGTAACTAATTGGTTAAAAGTGAAATCTATCCATAGGAATCGATAGCAACTATAGGACTTGGTAGCAATTTTAGGACATGGTAGCGACTGAAATGCTTGGTTAACACTGTTAACTATACAATATGCTCGATATGAACTCACAATCTTAGTAAATGTATGCCACTAATAAAAACTATGACACCTTATTCTTGCTAGGAAATAATATTTTATTTTGTTTAGCTAAAATACATTCTCTACACACAATATTAGTAGGCTTTGTAATCTTAGGCAAGTCTTTGATTGCAAAAGTGCTACTAACCTTCAAAAGTTTATCAAAGCTTATATGATAGAATCTTTGATGCCACAACCAACTGTTATCTAGTTTAGCTACCAAACATGTCACTTCAATAGATAATGTCAGTCTTCTCAGTAAATTGCAATAGATAACCCTTGTCCACCAACTATCCAACACTAAAAAATTTATGCGTCAAACCATCAAAAAAATAGACATCATTAGTGTTAGTTTTACTATCAAAAGTAATGGATCCAATTCCTCTTATATGATGATTTTCATTGTTACCAACTTTAATAATACCTCCATCATGATACTTGAACTTAAAAAACTTATTTATATCACTAGTCAAGTGATGTGAACAACCACTATCAATTATCCAATCGAATTTCTTTTCCACTTTAGAAACTAGATCTCTTTCTTCTCTAATTTCTCTATCAAGATCATCTTCCTTGATAGCCACAAATCCCCATTCATCATCACTTTCACTTTGACCTTTTTAATCAAATCCTTCATCATTATTTCCATACAAAGAGTTTGTATCTCTTTCTCTTCTAGAATTAAACTTTCCTTTATACTTTTTCTCTCTCTTAGGACATTTATATGCATATTGACCAAATTAATTAGAATTCCAACATTTAAATATTTTATTACCATCTTTTTCTTTTCTCACCAAAAGGGCTATTCCTTCCTCAATCTTCTTGTCTTCATTAGATCTGTTGCTACCAACAAAATCTCCTCATGTGCATGTACTCCTTGTCAATTTAGGTTGAATGTTTAGGGAACTAAATGCTATTTTGACTCTTGCTAGATCTCCAGACTACCTCAAATCTACTTCTATTGTTTCTAATCTTCCAAGCAACATTTCCTTTATGGGTGCAGGGCATTATGAGCTAAATCATCTAAGCTAATTTCTTGAATGATAGTGTCAAACTTTTCAAGATCTTCCACATAACTTCATCATCTTCCTTGATTCCACCATGAGACCTAATTCCTGCAATAATTTCTGATATTCTGCCAAATTAACTTCTTACATATTTATCTTCTATCATTTTAGCATCTTAAAAATTACATATCCAATTCTGTAATCTCATCCACTTTGCATGATCATCACCTTCAAATGTAGATTCTAATGCTTTCTAAATTTCATAATATGTTTCAAGTGACTTTACTTGACTATACTCATTTTTTGGAAAAGTTGTTAGTAGAGCTTCTCTTTCTCTCATGTTACACATGAATAGATCTCTTTCTTCTTCACTACATCCTTCAAGATTTTCTTCTTCAATGATTGTCTTCTTAGCCTTTGTCAAGATTTAATATCTCAAATCCATGCACAACAGATGTGTCTTCATTTTCTCCTTCCAACTTTCATAGTTGGTCCCATCAAATCTAGGACTATCCTTTCTATAGATATTTGTCATCAATCTCCCAATGATATTAAGCTTATCCTTCAAGGACCTAATGCTCTAATACCAATTTTTGTAATATATAGTCGACCAATATAATTGAGAGGGGGGGAGGCAGGGGGTGAATCAGTTATCCAACTATTATCACAATTAATAACCTTAAACAAACTTAACCATATGAGTAATATAAACTAGAACTACAACAAGATACTCATACACAATAACACTAAATATGTTGACTAGGAAAACCCTTGATTAGAGGAAAAACCCCAGTGGAGATGGTACCCACAAGATGATGTACTAATATAAATATTCCTTGTTAGAGGATGGACCATATTAGGAGTCTATGAAAGCATTTAGTACATATGAGTCCCTATTAGGAGACTTTGAATCCCTATTAGGAGATTCCAACCCTATTAGGAGTTGTGCCAACCTTGTTAGGAGTTATGGAAGATAGTTGGACCCACTATCCAAATGATCTCTATATTATTGCTTGCAGAATAATAGAATTGTATTGTACCATTTCTTCCTCTTTCTATATCCTGTCAACCAGACTTCTGCTCCTTTTGATCTTGTAACCAAATCACAAAGCTCATGTCCAATAATCGCTTAGATTGTTTATATGCATTCAATAAGAACTCTTCTTATTTTTTCACTTTTCACTTTATAAAATGATCACAATAATCATGCTTGTTATAATCAAGGAAAACATCTTTTCTTTATACCATATCTTCATAATTATTCCTTGAGTCAACCTTAAGGCTTTCTTAATTAATTATAATAAGATAATTAATTACAATTACAATAGCAGTTTTGGCTCACAGTCTATACAAAACTTCACATGTACAATACTAGGGCTTGTGCACTCACTGACATCATCAGCTGACTATCCTCTGTCAGTGCCTGACTATGCACCTATTCATTACATCTTAGATGTAAGATAGCCAAAAATCATTAGGAACTACTTTCCCAATACTCTATCTTTAAACTAATCTCTATAAATTAGGTACAACTTCCAGACATTTTTGACTTAGACTCTATGCACTTTACTACGTCATCAAGGCACTGTGTGGAACATCTCCCTAATTGTGCATCACTAGACAATCAAACCATTGTCTAGACCATCAAGATCTCTATCTTCTACTTAGCTAGTGTTTATAGAAAAGATTCTATGTTGACATCAATGACAAGCATAGTCATGAATACAAAATGTCAATACTCTCCAATGCTTAGGATACTCCCCAAATATAGTGTCATCAACATTGATCCTAAGACACTACACCCTCCACTTCCACTTCATATGCATCTACTAATGCTACAGTATATCCCTCTTAGTAGCATAGCCAATTAGTATCTCATCATAACATATGAATGGCATCTTTAAGGTCTAGCAATCCACCTTTTATCCCACCCACTATCAATAGTAACCCATTTTCTACCAATCATGACACTACCACCTCTTTTCTATTAGGTCTATGGAATTTTACATAATTACAAGGTCCATCTACCAACATTTTCTCTAGCAATCAATTCATTCCTAATTTCCAACCACCACCACCATTTTCCATCACCCCCACACCTACCATCATGAATTATTTTTCTATGCCACCTATAGGAAGCAACCAAACCATTCCATGCTAGTTTGTACGAGCAGCAGGCACATTTCCTTACACTAACTATTTAGCTCCATACAACTCCTAGTTGCCACCACATCCAAGCACTCAATCCAAAATTGTGGCACCACTATATCCACTACCTCCACACTTCCAACAATCCCACTTTAGTTATCAAAAAAAACTTTCATACAACATCCTCTAGCTAGACAAAATTCCCATGACTATCCTCTAATACAAAAACCACCCTATCAAAGCTACATCCAAAAAATACCACAATATGTCCAACCACCAATACAACAACCCATCACTCTCATCCCAACACTAACACAATCCATATTTTATCTAACATAATATATCAGCCAAAGCTACCTACCTTCACCTATACAATTAGATACATACCCTCCATCAGGGTCACTAGGATTGGGGGCACCAGTCATAACTCCTATCAACCCTAAATGGGAGGAGATGAAAAGTTCCATAAAAGTACTCTAGGATGGAACCGAGTCCAAGACCTTCAAGTCTAAAAATTATTTTCCATATCTGGTTGACAAGACTATAACAATGATGCCCTTCCCCAAACACTATGAAATCCCAAAATTTGATAAGTCTAGGGGGAAAGGTGATCTAGTCACCCATGTCAAAGAGTCTTATACACACTACCAAGAAGTTTCTTACAATGACATATTCCTCATGAAAATTTTCCCAAAAAGTCTAGGAGGCCCTACTCTCGAATGGTTCTATCACATACCCCAAGGCACAATTAGTACCTTTGCTAATCTATCAGAAGCCTTTGTAGCTCAGTATGCTCATTATTTAGGATTGGGTTAATAGTAGTGGATCTAGTTCACACTAAACAAAAAGAAGGGGAAAGTCTCATAAAAAACTTACAATGATGAAAAAATCTTACAACTTGGATCTCATGCTCCATACTCAAATGCCACATTGTCAAGATGTTCATTAACAACGTAAATCCTAGTCTTGCACACCACATGGTTATGCACTACTTGCAAACATACAAAGACAAGGAAAAGGGGATAGGCCTAGAGAAAGTACTCATTAAAGATGGTATCATCAAAATTTACCAATAAAACACCCAAGACAAAGAGTAATACAACAATAAACCACAATATTGGAACAAAAATAAAAACACTATCACTGATGATGCAACTGATACACAACAAGTTCATGTTGTAGGGGTAACACCTAGTGCACCTAATCCCCCTTATCCACAATTTACACAACAACAATAATCTACTTATCAATAGAGAATATACCAACAACCATATCATCAGTCTACATCACAACACACTCAACACAATCCACAAGTAGAAGATTCTCTAAATCAGATGAATGCCATTACTATTGCAGCTAGGTCAAAATCACATGTTCAAAGGTAACCCCAAGTATACACCCCTTTTGGAAACCACTTGATGCCATCTTTGAAAATATGGCTAAAAAATCTTACTCAACACCCACAAACTCAATGATTAGAAAAAAATTAGTCAAGGGCATCTTGGTGTAAGGAGAATGAGTTTTGCAAATTCCATTAGATTAAGGGGCATCCCACCCTCAAATGCATTCAACTCAAATACGTACAAGATCTCATTGATCAAAAGGAAATCATAGTGGGGGTACAAGCTTCCCCAAATGTAGTATTATTGATATATCAAAATGCATTCCCTCTACATAACAAAAATGTGGAAAATTCCCCTGTGAATGATACTACTACTAAAAAAACCAACAAACCAAACAATGATCAAACCAAACAAGGTGATAACCACAAGAAATCATAGAACTATACCTCAGCCTACTTGGGTTATGGAAATTTGATCAGTTGAATATCTTAGATAGAGCCTTTTGTAAATGTCATCAATATCAAAGGCCTAGACAATCAATGTGCAGTTACCACAAGAAGAACTTGGCTGAACATAGCCAGACCATCTATACCTACCCCATCAAGACCACCTCCATCAGGACCACCCCCATTAGGACCACAATCTAACATCTTGGAATACCTTGGAAATATGCCAACTCAAATCTCCATTTTGGATCTCTTGTGCACAAGCCCACTTTATCAAGAGATCCTTGACAGTGCTCTTCATGAGTGATGCATCCCTACTAATATCAATGCCACAAAATTTCACAACCTAGTAGACCATCTATCTTCATCATGTGCCTTGTCCTTCAAAACTTCATACATCCCATTTGTTGAGGTTGATCATATCCTTCCACTTTGCATAGCTGTCATGGTTTCTAACTCTGTTGTCAAATAGGTCATGATAGATAATGAACTAACCTTGAATCTATGCACTTTAAAATTCATCAAATAGGCAAGATATAATGAGTTGTATATCCTAAATGAATTCATCACTATCAAGGCATATGGAATTTGGAGTGGATCACTAAAGGAACTATCCTTCTACCTATTAGAGTTGGCCCTACCACTCAAGAAACAATCTATCATGTGGCTAATCTTAACCTACCATCTAACATCCTCCTTGTTCGATCATAGATTCATGCCATGAAGGTCATTCCCTCCACATGTCATTAGTGTGTTAAATTTGTACATAATGGCACTAAGATAACCATCCATGCTAATCCCAAACCCTTTTCTTATTGCAATGTGGCAGACACCTCATAGAATAATTTTTTTCTCATAATTGAGACTGGCAACACCATGGCTAGCTCCTTTGGCACCTGCCATGATCCTGATACCATACTAGCCTCCACTCTTTCCATGATTATGATCAACTACCAAGGTTATGGAGAATAAAGTCATTTAAATACCTTTTCTATTGGTGCTCTACCACTTGATACACATACTCAAGGGCACTTGACTTATCAGGGGCCAAATCCAATCATGACTCCTTAGATCAAACAACTTGGACCAACCACATTTTTTGCAAATGGGATCCTAAATGGAGAGAAAACTACCCCAAATATTAGTACATGGATATACAAAGAACCACCTCCAAAAGGTAAAGAGCTCCTAGACTAATTCAAACAAAAATACCCACACTCACATTACCTTGCTACCGAGTAGTGGGATTATCAAGGAGGTGGCCTACGTCATGATGAGTTAAGCATTGGACATCCTTTAGAGGCATACAAGGAAGAGAAAAATAAAGGTTTTGGCTATGCACTCACCACAACTAGAGGCACCAAAAAACATGGTCATGCCATTTTAAACATTTAAAACAATCTCATCGAGGCCAAAGGCATCCTTGAGGAAGATAAAAAGAAAGCCTACAATAATATTTTCCTTTATGAACTTATCTTAGGAGCATCTGTGCTTGATGAACTTTCCATTGATCTCATGTACTTACCACTTTCTCATCTCAAATTCATTAATTGGGACCAACCAATTGTTATCTATGTCGACGAATTCTCCATGGAGCATGCACTCCTTAGATTCATGGGAGCTAAAACACCACATGAGAAACAACCTCCATAGTTAGCTTATGTCTACATTTGGATTTTAAAAGGTTACTTCAAGGAGGAGGAAATCTCTAGTTGCAAAATGAACAAAGAAAAGAAGATAAAAATAAAAAATGCAAAGCAACCATATCCCTTGGTGAAAACTCTTCTAAAGCACCATCAAATCACTCAAAAAATGAAATACAAATAAAGGATGTATCCAGTGGTGAAAACCTTTTTGAGGAACTTGAAGATGGATAATTCATCCTTCCCTTACAAGATCATAGGCCTATAGTATCATCCATCCTAATAGAGGACACCACACTAGTTAATATCAACCTAAAAGAGGTCCCAAGGATCATATATATTGCAACATCTTTACCACCAGACCAAGCAGAGCTTCTCTTTGAGCTACTCTAGGAAAACATAGGATTGTTCACATGGTCATATCAAGACATGCCAGGCCTCAACCCTAAGTTAGTGGTACATCACTTGGTTGTAGATCCAAAGGTTAAACCAGTCAAGGAAAAACTCCATAAGATGAATCTTAAAGTTTCTCTACTAGCCTAGTTGACTACTCAAATTGGGTCTCTAACATGGTACTTGTCACAAAGCCTTATGGTGATATCAATATTTGCATAGACTTCAAAGATCTCAACAAGACTTGCTTGAAGGATGAATTCCCCTTATCAAATATACACATGATTTTCAATCTCACTATAGGACATGAGATCTTATCACTCATGGATTATTTCTCCAGATACAATTAGATTTGAATAGCTAAAGCTAATAAAAACAGGACAACATTTACTATTCCTTGGGGAACATTTTGTTATAACATAGTGCTATTTGGGTTGAAAAATGCTAGGGAAAACTATCAACAAGCCATGATGGTCATCTTCCATGACCTCATCCACAAAACTCTTGAGGATTATGTGCATGATATTCTAGTCAAATCTCTTAATGCCCTTGATCACTTATCTCACCTTGAGGAATGGTTTTATCGGCTAGCCAAGTAGTGCCTTATGCTCAACCCCAAGAAATGTATCTTTGGTGTCACATCTAGAAAAATCCTAGGGTTCATTGTATCAAGGCATGGTATTGAGATTGACCATAAAAAGGTCAAGGCCATCATTGATATGTCTCTTCCCAAGACACTCAAATAGCTTTACTCTCTCCAAGGGAAGCTATAGTCAGTTAGAAGATTCATCTCATAGCTAGCGGACAAGTGTAAACCATTTACACACTTGCTCAAAAAGGACCAAAATTTTAGATGGGATCCTATTTTCCAGTGCAAATTTTAACTGATCAAGCAATACTTGGCTAATCCACCTATCCATGCTCTGCCAATTGATGGAAGGCCACTCATATTGTACATCATAGCTAGCCCAACAATACTAGGTGTGCTTCTAGCACAACTTGATGACAATGGAAAATAGAGGGCTATTTGCTATATTAGCCACACTCTAGTTGGGTATGAGATTAACTACACACCCATGGAAAAGGCCTGTTTAGCCATGGTTTTCACCAGTCAAAAGCTCTGTCATTACATGTTGAGTCACACTATACATATCCAAGATTGATCCTTTTAAATATATGTTGTCATGCACCATACTCATAGGCCACCTAGCCAAATGGGTCATTCTTCTTAGTGAATTTGACATCCAATATGTCGATAGAAAAGCCATCAAAGGTCAAGCTATAGTATATCACTTGGTTGTTGCACCCTTGGTTGCTGATCGCCCTCTCATTATAGAGTTCTGAGATGAACATCTCTGTCTGATAGAGGAATAACCATCCTGGAAAATATAGTTTGATAGATCTTAGACATCTTATGGTTCTAGAGCTGACATAGTGTTGGTCACTCCTCAAGATGATTACATTCCTAAGTCTTTCAAACTCCAATTCTAGTGCACCAACAACATCTCAATGTATGAAGCTCTTATTGTAGGGCTCAAAATAATAGTTGAGTGGAACATCACAGACCTATAGGTCTTCAAAGATTCGTTGTTGATTATCAAGAAAATCCTTGATGTGTATCAAACCAAGGATGATAAAACTTAGCCTTACAAAGAATTGATAGATTAGCTGAGCTAACACTTTACTTAGATCTAATTCACACAAGTGCCTAGATTGCAAAACAAGGCTACAAATGCCATGACTACTATAAGTTCACTCTTGGAGATCCCTTGGGAACCCACATAGTATAAATTCTAAGTCGATCATCTATATGAGCCTACATATGAGAATGATGAGTCAATATGGTATGCATCTTGGTTGGTCCTCAATCCCCATGGTACCATGAAATCCATGTTTACCTACTAAATGGTATCATATCTCCCCATCTCACATGAACCCAACACCAAGACTTCATTCATAGAGCATCCCACTATACTATCATGACTAACACTCTATATTATCATGGTTATCATGAAAGGCTCTCAATGTTTAGACCAAAATGAGGGTGCAATGTCTCTCAAAGAGGTACATGCTAGACTTTGTGGTGCTCATGTGACAATTATAGTCGTAGCTAAATAAATTCTCAGAGTTGTATACTATTGGCCCACCATAGAATATGATGCTTGTGACTTTGTCAAACATTGTCTACCTTGTTAGCAACATGGAAATTTAATATGGGCTCTAGCTCAAGATCTTCAACCCACTGCACCACCATGGCCATTTGCATGTTGGGGGTTTGACCTTGTTGGTGTTATTGCACTTCTATCTTTAGAAGGTCATAAATGGATAATCACAACAATATATTACTTCACCAAGTGGGTAAAAATCATCCCGCTTATCATTGTGATGCAGGAGCATCCTAGGTGCAAGGGATATCTTGCATCATCCAAAAAATATTTTACTTTCAATCTTTTCTATTTTAATAAGGACAAGTAGATAGGGTGGTTACTATTTATGGGAACTTACTATTTTTAGTAAGTTTGTCATATGAGCTCAAAATGTTCTCATTTTCTATAGGAAGATTTAGTTTAGAGTTGTAAACCTACCATAAAAATCTCATTGCTCAAGCATTAGTATTAGAGAAGTTATTGTGGATTTTCAATGGAAAAATTTGTAGAAAAATCTTTAGGCTCACCATTGGAGGCCTTAGAGTTCCTAGATGAGATCTAAAAACTTGATGGAAGGATGCTAGCATGGTTTCAAACATGTAGATCAGAAGCTGGAGTTTTTGAAAAGTGGTTATAATAGCCAATTAGAGCAATAGTTCATGAGTTATGGTCTTCAAAAGTTGGGCTACCAAAATTTCTAAAATAATTTGTCAAAGATGTATTTGGTTGACTCTATGTGTATTTTAGGGTTTCTCAACCCTAGGTATTAAGTTTCAGCATCTAGAACCTTCCTAAGCAGCATAAAATTCCCTATTTAAGAAAGGCTCAAACATTGTCTAGAGCAACTCTGGGTGATAGTTTGCAACTTATCTTGCAATTTATTGTATTGAAGGTGTCCATGTGGGTTAGCATATTGTATTTATGAATTCTATAATTCTGCATTTGTAATGCAAATAAGAAGTCCATTTTTTTTCTCTCACTTTTTTTTGTTTCTATGTTTTTGTTATGAGTTTATGGTATTAAGGGGAGTTCCATGCATTGTGCTACCATAGGAGTTCAAGTTTCCAAGTTCATCCTATATCATATCATATGTCACTTTAGCATCCTGACTACCATTTTCAATAACCATGGAGGTGACTTTTAAAAACTCAATATGGAAGAGTTGTGCACTTCCTTTCACATCCATAACCATTTTTCCAACCCCTACTTCCTACAAGGTAACAGTTAGGCTAAGGCAACTTTAAAAACCTACTCAAGATCCTAAAGAAATTTGTCAATGATTCTAGCTATGATTGGCATTTGCAAATTAACTTTGTCCTATAGGCCTACCACACTTCATTTCGTACATCCACATGCAAAAGCCCATACTCCCTAGTCTATGGTGCCAAAGTAATACTTCCTATTGAAGTTAAATTCCCATCCTTGCACATTTATTTGTGAGGAAAGATATTAGATGAGGATTATAGAGTAGCTAGACTCACCCAACTAGATCTACTTGATGAGAAAAGGTAATAGATCTATGACCATCTCATAGTATATCAAAATTTCCACAAGAAAAAAATTCAACATAAAGGTTCACTGATGAAAATTTCAAGAAGGTGACATGGTCCTCAAAGACAATATGAAAGTCTAGATAGATCAAGAAAAGAAGGGCAAGTTTAAGCCCACATGATTTGGTTTGTATATTGTCACAACATCTTATGTCTCTAGAGCTTATCAACTATCAACACTTGAGGGTGAAACACTAAATGATCCCACTAGCATAATTCACCACAAGAAATTCTATGCCAAAGATCCTCAGTGTATCTTGTTAGTCCTATTGAAAAAAAAACAAAAAAAATCAAAGGATCCAAAAATCCAAAAAAAGGAAAATAGTAAAGAAAAACAGGCATCCAATGGTGAAAACTTGGAAATTCAAGCACCTTGGATAGGTACCTTGGTGAAAACATAGAAAATAGGCACCATTCATACTTTTCCTTCCCATTATCTATCAACGATCTACATATGTTCACTATCTCCCTCCATATTTGGTCACCCATCTTCCCATTTTTTCAAGGTGTTACAATGATCCCACTTCCATACTATCACTACTGCCAGCTCCATCCTTGAGCTTGGAAATAGAAATAGAGAAGTGTATTTTACCATGATTCTTTCCATGTGTATCATATCCATGTATCCTATTATGTTTATCCTAACTCACATTTCATGTTCCACATGTATCATATCCATACAACCTATCTCATGTATAATATTACACATAGCTTCTCTCTTGTACCATATTTGTGTATCATACCCTTGTAAAACAATGTACTCTATTAGATCACATAATGCTATCTCCTCATCCTAGGCTTTTTTCATTATATACAAGATCACTCACATGTCATACCAAATATCCAAAACATCCTAAATTTTTTTATAGAAATCCTTCTACATTCTTAGTCCTTCCCAATCTTGTCTCTTTGAACATACCTTGTGTCCCCTTTTAGGTTATAGGTCACATTTCACATAAAGGCAAGTCATTTTTTGAGCCCTATAGCAAGATCGCATATCATCAAATAGTTTTCTTTAAAAAATTATGGTTTTCAATTTTGTCATAATCCCAAATACTACCAATAGGTTATTGTAGGATGCACCCTTCCTCATGTTCAACCTTGATCTATTAGTATCCAGTCTTACTAATCTCTTTGGAAAAATTTTATTTTTTCATGGATTTATTTTCTCTTGATATTGGATTCCACTTTTTGATTCTTGAAGTATCGTTTCAAAGCAATTTGATTGTTCCCTCCTCAAGGTCACCATGATCTTTTATATCATGGTGTACTATGAATTGTCAATTAGAGAGAAAGGTTTTGAAAAAGTCTTTTCTACTTGTGAGTCAGTTGGATGTGACCCTTGCATGTTCCAAACCTGTGATCATTTTTTATCACATGGTGCAATTGGGAAATATTGTTTTCCTATGGGTTACCTAGTTTCATTTCCACTTTGATTCCTCTAAGACTCATGTGGGATGCTTGGGCAATCCTTACATGCTTGTTCAAGTTAGTCCTATATAATATTGGGAAACATGAGTTTATGTTCTTGGTAACTTTGGCATATCCCCAATATTTTTGTATCAAATTAACTGTTCAAACTACATGGTGGTACTTAGTACCCCACACTCAAGTTTAAAGCATCATTCCATCATCCCATAATTTTATTCTATAAAGAAGAAACTATTGCCTATCTCCCTTTTACAACATCTATATTATCAAATCCTCCATGCTCTTATCTTAACATACACATCTACCCTAACTACTTACCCAAATTCTCTTCCTAAAATATTTTATTGACCCCCTATCATCCTATCCATTTTCCATCCCCTCGGCTTGGATCCAATATAACAACCTATTTCCTTTTCATTCTTTCCAATCCCCTAACCCATCACATCTCCCTAGACTCCCTATCCCACAAGTATTATGTTCAAAGTTGCGCATATTATTTTCCCTTAATCAAGGCTATGACCGATTAGTGATATGCTACAAATGCTATCCCCACATATGTTTCCCTATCATTTTACCTACATTTCATATCATGTCCACTCATCTCTCCTCACATTCCCATGATCCTTTTCATTTTTTATCTCATCATTTATATCATCATAATTCTTGAAAGTCCCCTATCACTTATCATTTCCATCATCATAATCCTTATGGTTCATTATATCTCATCCACTTTTCTTATGATAGTTTTAGACCCATTTTTCTTATCATAATTTTAGATCCCATTTTATTATCATAGTTTTAGATCCCTTTTTATTATGATAGTTTTAGATCCCCTTTCATTATCATAGTTTTAAACCCATTTTCATTATCATAGTTTTAAATCCATTTTGATTATCATAGTTTTTTAATCCATTTTCATTATCATAGTTTTAGATCCATTTTTATCATCATAGCTTTAGATCCATTTTTTCTTATCATATTTTTTGATCCATTTTCTTTATCATAATTTTAGGTTAATTTTAGTTGCTCATTTTCTTTCTCATAATCTTAGGTTTATTTCCATTATCATAATCTTAGGTCCATTTTCATTATCATAATCTTAGGTTCATTTCCATTATCATAGTCTTAGGTTCATTTCTATTATCATAATTTTAGGTTCATTTTCATTATCCTAATCTTAGGCTCATTTCCATCATCATAGATTTAAGTTGATTTTTATCTCTTTTCATCATCACAGTTTTAGGTTCATTTTTATCCTTTTCAATCATCATAGTTTGTTCGTTCATTTTTTCTATCATTTTACATCATCACAGTTTTGGTTCATTTTACTCATCCTTTTCATTATCATAGTTTTTAGTTTCATTTTATGTTATCCATTTTTTCATCATCATAGTCATTTCACTGATTAGATTCCTTTTTATCATACATTACATAGAAAACATCACATCATGCATCACAAAGTATTAGTAACATCATGCATTTAATGCATATCATATAGAAAGCATCACATTCTTCATCCAACAAATCAGTATCATCATCCATCTCACACATACAATCACATCCTACATAACAAAGTATCAATACCATCATACATATCATATATATCTCACAATCCAACATCACATCCTACATAACACCTATCAATGCATCTCATACATCTCTCCACATGCATCTCATAAAAAATGAGCAATCAAAAGTTCCATGGCATAGTGCTCAGTACATACATATCCCACCCCAAAAAATGCTCATCATCATCATCATCATCATCATCATCATCATATATATATATATATATATATCACATCCTAAAAGAATAAAGAATGCATCACCATCCCTAAGAGAATAGAAAAGTCCATCATAATCAACTCCAATGTCCATATAGTAGACATATTCATACAAATACATTAGGTCCGTGCATGCAAAAATACATCCAAAATATTGTACATCATCAAAAAATGTAGCATATCACTACTCCTCCTCATCCTCTACCATCACATCCTCACCATGAGACTCATAAGGGTCCCTCTTACACCCTATGCCACTTGTGGTGGTGGTGGTGGCCTCCTCCACCCTCCTCTAGTGCCTAATTTGTTTGCCTCATCTCTCCTCTCACCTAACCCCCTGTCTCACCTGTGGCTCTAGCCAAATATATGACTCTATCCTATGTACTAAGAGCCACCAGTCCTTTGTGAGCCCCCAGTGCTCCATCCACTCTCTCCCCCACCCTATATGCCTATATGCATCCCAATCGCGTCAGTCTCTTGAAGCGCTCAATTTGATCTAATAGTACTGTTGCATGATATCTTCCTCTACAAAATCTTCCTCTCTTCAAAAGGTCCTCCACCTCTCCCTCAAGTACCTCAGCACCTCCAAACCACCCTCTACTACTAGCTACACTCTTAAAGTCATCACCTCTACCCTCAACTATCCTAGCTCCTTCACCCCTCCCCCACCACCATCTATACCCACATAGTCGCTACCTCCACCAACAACTAGTCTCTCTCCTCTTGCACCGTATGTAATCTCCCCTGTAGCCTCTCCCTCTTACTCTCCATCACATCCAGTGTCCCCTTTAATCACCCCACCTCCATTTGTAGTGTCCCTAGCTCAACCTCTGCTCCATCTACCTATTCTTATGCCACATCACACTCTTGTCAGAACTAATCCTACTCTATCTTGAGCTGATCCCTCTCCTGTTGTGTATCTCACAATAACTAGCTCATGGTCTCATGTGCCTGCTAAAGAAATGCATACCTCCCTTCCATCCCAACATCATCTCCTCTATGTGTAGATGATCTACCCCCTCCTCCTACTGCTATCCTCTCCCCCAATGACCTCATCTCCTCCTATCTACCCTCTCCTATCTTCAGCTACAACCTTGCATCCTCCTATCTCCCCTCCCCCAACTCCACCCTCCACCTCTGCCTTTGTGGTGCCTCCTCCTAGACCATATCCTTCAATCACTATCTTAAGCCTCTGGCCTCATATCTCCCCTACCTCATCACTTAGGAAATCTCCCCTACTGCTACTGCTACTCTTGTTACCTATGCCTAAATACTAGTCTCATGCACTCAAACCCATCTCTTTACTCCTGTGTGGAACTTACATCTACTTCTCCACCAAATTAATCCCAATCTAGAGGCACCAAATCTCACCATGCCTCTAGTAGTCCCTCCCTTTGTAGAGTTGACCCAAATAGATTCATAGACTCCCTTGTCACTTTCTAATAACAAACTAGCTTCCCTAGCGCAACTTGTGGCCACCCAAACTACCACAACACCCTATCTGGCTAACACTGCTTTATAATATACTTCTATCAACCAAAAATGAAAGAAAGCTAAAAGAGTATAAGGAAACTACTACCTCTCCTTAGCCAATGACCTAAGACCCATATATGGCCTCCATATGACTACCTAGATCTTGTCCAACTGGACTCGCTAGTAGTCAACCTCCTTTGTATGATGATAGGTGAGAGGATCACCCTAGCTATAAACCACAGGCTCCTCTAGATGCTTTTCCCTTTTCCCTATTGGCCTAAAAGCTATAATGTGCTCCCATGCCCACACTTATAATAAAGTATGGAAGCCTATGCTCCTAACTTAGTGGCACCTTAGACTCTAGTATACTATCTGATGTAGGTTCTTATACAACTCCACTAGCATCAATGGGCACCATGCCACCACGACTTTCTCATCCATGATCTACATGATCACCAGTATCAGTGCCAAAGTAACACCTATATTACCTATGTATGGGTCAATATACACTGGCACTAGTCCACATACATAGAACTATATCCTTTACTCCATGGCTTCCCTATCTAAATACTCTTCTAAAGAAAACTAGCCCCTCTAGATATGAAATTTGACTCTGGGCCCTAGCACTCATTGCATAACCACCTCTCCTATGATCTCCCTAGTTGCCATGACTTGTAGCCATTGCACTAGTAGACAAAAGATCCTATACACATCCTCTGGATTCAATGCCATCTCACATGTTGGTAGATGAAATGTGCTGGTCTCACTATGCCAATGCTTACATAATGTTGTCACCATATCCATATATGTCTATCTGGGGTAATCTACCCAAATATCCCAGCCTAATGGAATTAATCTTCATGTAGTCCACTAGTGTAAACTGCTCCCCAATGCAAAATACTATAGCATGTTGCACTAATGACACTGAGGCATCTAGTGGCTACTACATCAAGAAAAGTGACACTCGTGTCAATTCTCTATTCCTCTTGTAGAAATGTCTAGCTATGTTTTCATCACCCACCTAGTACCTTTTTTTTATTTTCCCACATTCACGCAATTGGGTTTTTGTTCCCATGAACCATCTTTCTCCTAGTGTTCTTGCTACTACATTTTTTAGTGGGATCACTCCTTAACCATTTCTAGTCCCATCCTAACCCTAACCCACATTCCACCCCTACATTCTTGTAGCTATAAATTACCATGAGAATGTGTCTTATCCTTTGCCCCTCTTGGATATATGTGTGTGTATATATATGTATATATATTTATATATACATATTTCCCTATTCCTACATTGACTCTCTCCAAAACCACCCTTCCCTGCAAGACTACATTCTCACTATTGGAATGCATTCCTATTGGGTTGGAACCTTCTAACAAGGATTCAAAGTCTCCTAATAGGGACTCATATGTACTAGATGTTGTAATAGACTCCTAACAAGGTCCATCCTCTAACAAGGAATATTTATATTAGTACATCATCTTGTGGGCATCATTCCCACCGAGGTTTTTCCTCTAGTTTCCCTAGTTAACATATATGGTGTAATTGTCTATGTGCATCTTGTTATGGTTGCTATTTACTTTGGTTGAATGGATAATATTCTTTAAGGTTGATAAATATTTTAATTATTGGATAACTGATTCACCACCCACCCCCCCCCCCCCCCCCCCCCCCCGCTCTTAGTTATCTTGGTGGACTATTATTTCTAATAGTATTATTCCTTGTAGAATAATTGAATTGTACTGTATTGTTCCTTCATCTTTCTCTATCCTATGAACCAAACTTTTTCTCCTTCTGATCTTGTAACAAGATTAAAAATCTCACATCCAATAATCCCTTGAATCGCTTTCATGCATTTAGTAAGCACTCTTCGTCCTTTTGCACTTCGCACTTCATACAATAATCACAATACTCATGCTCATTAAAAGAAAGGAAAACATGTTTCCTTTATACCATCTCTTCATAATAATTCCTTGAGTCAACCTTGAGGCTTTCCCAATTAATTATAATAAGATAATTAATTAACTATAATTACAATAGCACGGTCAGATCATAGTTTACACAAAACTTCATATGTGCAATACTAGGGCTTGTGCACTCACTGATATTATCAGCTAACTACCCTCTATCACTACCTAACTATGCATCTCTTCATTACATCTCAAATGTAGGATAGCCAACTAGCATCAAGAACTTCTTTCCCAATACTCTATCTCTGAACTACTCTTTATAAATTAGGTACAACTTTCATATGTCTTCAACTCATACTCCACACACTTGACCACATCATCAGGATACTTTACTGAACATGTCCCTAATTGTGCATCACCACACAATCAATCCATACCATCAAGATCTATGTTTGCTACTTAGCCAATCTTTACAAAAACCATGCTATGTTGACATCAATGACAAACACAATCATGAATGTAACATGTCAATACTCTCCAATGCTTAGGATACTCCCCAAATGTAGTATCATCAACATGCATGCTAACAATACCCCCCTTTGAAATTTATGGAACATAGATTTAAAAACATCCAAGTTCCAAGAATACCAAAGAATGTTCTACTACTATTGTTGACTAGCATTAGTTGTCCACGCACTAAAAAGAATCTCAAACATAATAGATGCACATAGGTGCATACTTCTCCTTCTTAGACATCAATTATTTACTTCACACTAAAAATTCACAATACATCAGATGCATTTTCCTTCTTCCATTCATCAATATTTCTAAATCTCTCTTAAGAGATATCTCTCCCCCATACCTTAGGAGATGTGTTTTTCATGCATATTCCCCTCCATTGACATCAATGTCAAAGAACTCAATCTCAATGTTACAACATACCATTTTTTAAAAACCAATTGTTAATATGATGTACGAAGTCATCAGCTAGCTCAAGTGTCCAAAGACACTATTCAATACCAAATACCAAGATTTTTAGTGACCCAGATCATCACAGATACTTCCCCATATAGGAAACATCAACATTCAGTCTAGGCTAACAATAGTGCTCCTTAATACTGGACTAATGCACTTTCTACATCATCTACTAAAAAGTAGGTTGGGGCATAGCACCAAGCATACCTATCAAGTACAAAAAAATATCTTTAGGCATGGGCTTCATAGAGATATCTACAATCTAATCTTTAGTACTTACATACTCCAATATGATATTTTTTTCTACTACTTTCATTCTCAACAAATGATACTTAATAGATATATGCTTAGTCTTAGAATGAAATACATGATTCTTAGACATACTCATTATATTTGTGTCATAGATTAGGAGTTGTGCCAACCCTATTAGGAGTTGTAGAAGATAGAAGGACCCATTGTCCAAATAGCTTTTGGGGCAAAACCACTGAACTCACTATCCAACTGATCTCTCAATTACTCCTTGTAGAATAATTATATGTAGTTTACTTTAACTTCTTTCCTCTATCCTATCAACCAAACCAATCACTGTTAGACCTTGTAGACTAGGTCACAAACCTCAAATCCAAATATCAAACTTTGGATCATACAATAAAACCTCGGTAATGAAGTTTCCTTCACTTCTGTTCAGTTCTTCTTATCTTTGCATTTCGCTCTTTTTTCTACTTACAATAAATTGCATTCGTCCTTACATGCTAAAGAAAAAATTTATTCCTTTATACCAAATCCATAAAATAATTTCATGAGTTAGTTGTTACACCTTCTCAATTAATTATTATAGGACCACATTAAGAACACTTTACACTTAGTGATAACATTCATTTTTTGCCTTGCAACTTGAATAACTTTTTGTACACATATTATTATAATGAGTGAGCTTGGCTATATCATCACAAACATGTCTTCTTCATATCTTTAGCTTTGGCTTCTCTAAATAACAAATCTGCTAAAAGATATAACAAGTTTACTAAAACATGCCTTTGTAAACTCTATCTCAAAATAGTCTTCACCAAAACTTGCATAGTTTCTTCTAGACTTAATATCATATTCTTTTGAGGTTAGCTACATATACTAAACACATAGTATAATCTCCCTTTAACTTTTCTACTAAAAGTACTCAACGATCTATCTATACCAATTTGATCTTTACTGTTGTTCTTTTGGATGCCATAAAAAATTGCTATGTTGACAACAATGACAAACACAGTCATGAATGTAACATATCATCATGATAATAATCTAATCATGTACCTACAATACTCCCCGATAGGAATATCATTAGCATTCATGCTTCCAACAATCTCCCCCTTTGGTATTGATGGAAACATAGATGAAAAACATCTAGTTCCAAGAATACCAATTGCAATTATTCTTCCACATTGATATACCTCAATATGCTTTACAAAAAACTATTTTTCCATTATGTACTTCTATTTCATGTTTTTTTTTCTAATTATTTTTCATTATATACTTCTCCCCCATTAACATCAATGTCAAAGGTTTCAGCAACCATCAAATTCTATAATAATTGTTTCTGACTAGCTCAAGTGTCTAAAGACACTATTCAAAAACAAAATCCAACAAGAATCCTAGATGATTATTTTTGTCACAAATACTCCCCCACACAAGAAGCATCAACATTCAGTCAAGACAAATATTAGTGCTTTTTTATATTGGACTAATGCACTCGTGCATCATCTACTCTATTGTAGGAAGGGGTATAACCCCTAGCATACCTTGTAAATACTCAAAAGTCCCTTTGGGAAGAGGCTTAGTGAAAATATATGCAATCTTCTCTTTGGTGCTCACATACTCCAATCTAATTTCTTTTTCTACAACTTTCTCTCTTAACATGTGATTCTTGATAGAAATATGCCTAGTCTTAGAATCCAACACTAGATTCTTAGACATATTTACGATGCTTTTATTGTCACAATCTATGACAACAAGTTCACTAAATTCTATCCTTATATCCTTCAGCATCTACTTCATCCAAACAACTTGATTACAATTGTTAGTTTTTGCAACATATTTTGCTTCCCCTGTTTTGTGAGATACAATCTTAATTTTTTCTTAGTCAAGAAACCAATCTTCCTCTAAGAAAGAAGGCTTCATAACTGGTGCTCTTTCTTTCATCCATACTACTTTCCCAATTAGCATTAGTATAATCATATACAGTGAAATCATTAGATCTACAATTCCACAATCTGAACTCTAGTGTTCCTTTCAGATATCTAAATATCCTTTTGACTATTGTATAATGTACTTCTCTAGGATTAACTTGGAATCTTGTAGAATACCAACTGCATTTTCTATATCTAGCCTTATGTGAGTCAAATATTGCAATCCTTTGATCATAGATCTATACTTCTTCTATTCAACAATAGGTGTCTCATCCTTTGTAGATAACTTGTGTCTAGTTACCATAGGTGTTCCAATGGGTTTATGTATGCTTCCAAAACAAACCTTTTTAGTAAATCTTTCAAATACTTAGTTTGAGAAATAAAGATTCCTTTTTTGTCCTTTACAATCTATATTCCTAGAAAATATTTCATTTCTCCTATCATGCCCATCTCAAATTCCTTCTTCATTTCTTCTACAAACTTGTCACCTTCGTCATCATTTCCTCCAAATATGATATCGTCAACAAATATTACCAAAATCATTAGTCCACCATCAATTTTTTTCCAATAGAGATTACTATCTATCATACCTTTTCTATATCCAAGCTTTGTCAAATGCTTGTCCAACATTACATATTAGGTTATGGTTGCTTGCTTCAAGCCATACAATGCTTTCTTCAATTTGCATACTCTGTCCTTTCCATATGTAAAGGAAAACCTTCATGTTGTTCTATATATACCTCCTCATCAAGTTTTTCATTCAGAAGTGTTGACTTGACATCCATCTGATATACTTTGAATTTTTTATATGTTTCATATGCTAAGAATAACTTTACTACTTGTATTCTTTCCACAAGAGAATAGGTTTCATCATAGTCTATTCCTTCTTGTTGTGAGTAACCTTTACATGCCAATCTTGCCTTGTTCCTTACAAATTCTCCTTGTTCATTAATCTTGTTCCATTTAGCTCCTATCACATTCTTGTTTACTGGTCTCGGGACCAATTCCCATGTTTCATTCTTTACTATTTGGTCCAATTCCACTTTCATAGCTTGTTTCCAATGATCAAATTTACATGCTTCATCTAAAATTCTTAGGTTCAACTTGAGATATCAAACATAGTTCTTTATTGATTCTTCTTATTGTCATTACACCTTTATCTCTTCTTCTAATGATCTACTTAGGTGGATGATTCTTTGTCATATTCTTACCCGAAGTAGGAATTGTTATCTCAACTCTTAGCTCTGTTGAAGGTTTTGAGCTTTGTTCCTACCTTAGCTCTCCTTCATTCTACAAATAATTGTTAGTCTCAAGGAATACTTCATTATTCCTTGTTCTAGTAACAACATCATCATCGAAATTGTATTCAACTACTCTTTCTTAAATCCTGAATTTCTCATCAACTTTTACAATTGCACTTTCCATAATAGTCTTAGTTCTCATATTATAACATCTATAAGTCTTTCTTTTCAATGAATAACCAAGAAACATACCTTCATCACTTCTAGCATCAAACTTGCCAATATCATCTTCTCTTTTGATATAATGCTTACTACCAAAAATTCTAAAATACTTAACTGTAGGTGAGTGACCAAACCATAATTCATAAAGGGGTCTTGTTTGTGTCTTTCTTGACTTGCACTCTATTCATAGTGTATACTATTCTATTCATAGCTTCTTTCCAAAACATCTTGGATAAACCATTCTTAGCTAACATAGCTCTTGTTTCTTTTGTTACTAACCTATTTCTTCTCTCTACTATACCATTCTATTTAGGGGTTCTCAAATAAACTCTTTCTTCTACTCTAGATCTCTGATGTTCAATCTGATTCCCATTCTATAAATCATTGTTAATAATTACTTCCACATTTTTATGGTTAACCTCTGGATCAAGAAAAGTTACCAAAGCTATATCTTCTACTTCTTCCATTTTAATAACCAATTCAAACTCATTATCATAATCTTACAAGAATATTTTCATACTTGCTTTAAATCCTTCATCTTCATTAGAAAGAAAACCCTTTCTAGATTTCCTTATTCTCTTAGGGCATGCAAATGAAAAATTACCAAACTCCTTACATGTCCAACAAGAAAAAATTTCTATACCTCCTTTTTCCTCTTTTCATAACTAGATGAATACCTTCCTTGATCTTCATGTCTTCTTCAAATAACTCATCAAGAGTCTCTATATTTTGAGTCAAAATTTTCACTATCTAACTTAGGACTAGGTTTTCTCTCTATGATCTCCCAAAGTTGTTAAACTTTATCTTCAAGGACCTGATGCATTGATACCAATTGTTAGAAACAATAGTCCACAAAGATAATTGAGATGGCAAGTGAATTAGTTACCCAAAAATTAAAATATTCATCAACCTTAAACAATATTATCCATTCAACCAAAATAAAATGAAACCATAACAAGATGCACCTAGAAAATTACACCAGATATGTTAACTAGGGAAACCCTTGATTAGAGGGAAAACCCTAGTGGCAATGATGCCCAGAAGATGATGTACTAATATAAATATTCCTTGTTAGAGGATAGACCCTGTTAGGAGTCTATTACAATACTTAGTACATATGAATCCTTGTTGTTAGAGTAAATAATTATTTATTTATTTATTATTTATTCTATTTACTTAAGCTTACTTAGGTTAATGCATTTATTTAATATTTAGTAACTATTAGTTGTAGTGATGAGTTGTTGACAACATAGGAGTTTGTTCCTTTCTAGCATGTTTCACTTTTTTTGTGGAAGAGTGCTTAGTTGCCAACCTTATCTTCTACCTCCTTCTAGCTTGTTCTACAAGCTTCTTTGATGCATTTATAAGCGGTCTCTCTCTCATTGTATATTTATCCATTCACATAGCAATTTCATTTTTCCTATTGTGAAATTGATGGGGACAAAACCCAAGCACAGAATGGACACAATAGGAAAGGGAAAATTTTATTAACTATGAAATATGCTAGTACACTTAGTGCAGAGAAACAGACTCCAAAACATGCCCTATGGGCTTACAATAGCATAAATCTGGAGATAAATTCTTCTCCCAGTACCTTCTCTCAAACTCTACTCCTAACTACTTTTTACAATGCCAAAAATATTCTTAAATAGACCCTAGAGGGTTAAGGATTAGAAATACATTCTAGAAAGTGCTAGTTGGCATCCACCGACCAAATAGAAGGCTCTAGAATTCACATTAGAAGTCAGCACAAAATTAGAAGAATCTAGAAATGGTAATCGAACTTTCGGGAGGCATAACTTTTGAACCATAGCTCCGATTGATGAAACATTTACATTTCTGGAAAGCTCTCAAAGTGCTCTATAGCCCTATGGACAAGCTTCACTCATCTCCCATTTTTTGGCCCTATTTCAGGTCATTTAATGCCCCTAACCTGACTTTGAAGCATTCTTAGGAGGTCTCCAAAAATCAAAAAAATTGCGTTAACTTTCAAACTGTGGGGCCTTTTGACCTGATTCTTTTTTTTGGAATGCTCTAAATTACAATTGCATTCATCCAGCCAATTTCCACCCTCTAATTTACCAAAATTAAGGCTCAATTACATACTCCTATTTTTTTGACATTTACATGTATCCCAAGGTGTTAAAATACTCTAACCTAGAACACTGATAGTGGAACTGTGAGAGTTGGAACCTTTATTTGACCCAAATGGGTATCCAAAAATAAAAACACATGAAACAGAAACTAAGTCTAAGCACTTTTTTTTTTGGGTGACACAAGATTGCCCTTATACCTCTAGATGCTCCTGCATCAGACACCCAGGGTAGATTGAAAAGTGACCCTATCACTTTATGAATGGTAAAGGAAATTCCAAATGGGAAACCTCAGCTGCTGAAATCCAAGTTGAGTCCTCTATTGGTCATCCTTTCCACTTCACCAAATACTCTTCATACTACCTATTTCTGGTACTCCTACCCACATGATGATCTAGAATTTCTTCTATCTCCTCCTTCTTAGAAGTAGGAATTGGACATGGCTCTAACATCGGCTCCTCATCTGCACCATCATCATGATACTCTGTTAAGTCTGCAATGTTGAAAATAGGAGAAATGTGAATACCATCTGGCAACTCCACCTCATATGCATTTCCTAAGTCATGTTTCTTCAGAATTTTGTAGGGGCCAATTTTTTTCATTTTCAGCTTGTTGTAAGTACTGGCTGGAAATCTTTCTTTTCATAAGTGTACCATAACTAGATCGCCTACTTGGAATTCCTTATGTCTTCTCCTTTGATCAGCCTTAGCTTTATACTCTTGATTCATCTCGGTAATGTGTGCTTGGACCTCCTCATGTAGACACTTGATATGTTTAACAAAGTCTTCAGCTTCAACACTTGTCCTCTCCCCTTGTTCTATCTTCCTCAATTCTGGTGCAGTCCTTGGGCTACTTCCATATATAATTTGGAATGGTGATCTTCCAGTACTCCTATTTATAGAGTTATTGTAAGAAAACTCTACCTGTGGTACAAACAAATCCCACCCCTTGGGCTTATTCCCAACTAAACATCTCAGTAAATTTCCCAGACTTTTGTTTACCACTTATGTTTGGCCTTCAGTCTGCGGGTGATGTGTGGAATTGAATTTCAAGCCTATTCTCAATTTCTTCCACAATGTTCTCTAGAAATACCCCACAAATTTAGTATCTCTATCAGAAACTATACTCCTTGGGAGGCTATGTAGTCTTACCACCTCTCTAAAAAACAAGTCTGCAATATGGACAACATCATGAGTTTCGTGGCATGGAATGAAATGTGCCATTTTGGAGAACCTATCAACCACCACAAATACTGAGTCATTACCCCTTTGTGTCCTCAACAATCCAAGAACAAAATCCATACTTATGTCCTCCCATGGCTTTGATGGAATAGGCAATGGCTGATACTAAATCCCTTGGCAACTTGACAAATCTGACAACTCTATACAACCTTCTTCACATCCTGTAAAATTTGAGGCCAAAAATAATGTTCTTTGAGAATGGCAATGGTCTTATCTTGACCAAAATTTCCTTCCATCCCTCCACTATGTTTCTCCTTAATCATATTTTCCATCATGGAACTCCTTGGAATGCACAATTGACTGCCCTTGAACAACATACCATCCTAAATCAGATAGTCTAACCACTTAGTTCTGTCTATAGCAATAGACTCTTTACAAGCTTTCCACGCTTCAAAAAAATTAGAATCCTCAGGGTGCAAATTTTGAGTTCATCCAACCCAACTACTTCAACCTCCATTACTGTAAGCAACAACTGTCTCCTACTTAGTGCATCTGCAACCCTGTTAGATTTTCCACTTCTATGCTTCAACACAAATGTATAGCTCTGCAAGAACTCTACCCACTTCAGATGCCTCTGATTCAATTTACCTTGGCTATTTAGGTACTGTAATACCTAATGATCAGTATACAAAAAAAATTCTTTTGGAAATAAATAATGCCTTGATTTCTTTAAGGCCTGAACTATTGCGTAGAACTCTTGATCATAAACAGAATACTTCTTCTTCGCATCATTCAATTTTTCACTAAATTATGCAATAGGCTTATGTTCTTGGCTCAATACAGCTCCAATAGCACTGCCACTAGCATCACAATCCACCTGGAACACCTTTATAAAATTTGGAAGTGCCAACATAGGTTGTTCTATCACCTTCTTCCTCAGTTATTCAAAACTTCTCGCAGCTGTTGCAGTCCATTTGAACTCTTTTCTATCCCCTCTTATTCAGTTAGTCAGGGGTGCACATATGCCACTAAAATTCTTAATGAACTTCCTGTAAAAACTAACCAGACCATGAAATGATCTTACCTCAGTAGAAGACCTTGGAGTAGGCCATTCCAAGATGGCTTTTACCTTCTCTGGATCCATTTTGAGACCTTTAGGTGATATAACAAACCCCAAGTAGACTAATTCCCTTTTTGCAAAGATACACTTATTTAGATTAATTAACAATTTCTCTTCCCTTAACCTTTCAAGGACACTACAAATATGCAATAAATGTTCTTTCAAAGTCTTGCTGAAAATTAAAATATCATCCAAATAGACAATAACAAATTTTCCCAAGAACTTCTTAAGTACCTCATTCATAAGCCGCATGAAGGTGCTTGGGGCGTTCGTCAATCCAAAGGCCATGACTAACCACTCATAAAGACCCTCCTTAGTCTTGAAGGCAATTTTCCGCTCATCTCCTTCTTGTATTCATATTTGATGATAGTCACTCTTGAGATCTATCTTTGTGAAGTACTGAGCTCCACTCAAGCAGTCCATAAGATCATCCATTCTTGGCAAAGGAAATCAATACTTGATTGTTATCCTATTTATAGCTTGAGAGTCTGTACACATTCTCCACTCTCCATCCTTCTTTGGTGCCAGTACTACAAGTATTGTACATGGACTCAGGCTCTCTCGAATCAAGCCCTTCCTCAATAGCTCCTGAACCTATCTGTTTAGCTCCTCAGTTTTAGTACGAGTCATCTTGTGAGCAGCCTTGTTAGGAAAACTAGCTCCTTGGATTAAATCTATCTGATGATCAATTTTCCTTACTGGTGGCAATCATTCTGAAACATTATCAGAGATAATATCTCCAAACTCAACTAATAAATCTGAAACCTCAAGTGGTATTTCACTACTACCTTCTTTATCTTTCCTAGGAATCAAAGCATAGCACATACGTTGATGTTTCATGCCATCTAAAAACTTTCTTCCATCAACAAGAAAAATCTTAGCACTGCTACATACTTTTTCACCTTCCTTTTTCATGGGCTTCAGTTTGTGGTGAACTCCATCCTTTGATAGAGAGTATGTGTTTGCATGGCCATGATGTACTGCATGCCTATCAAACTTCCACCGTCTACCCAACAATAGATGGCAAACATCCATTGGAATAACATCACAGAGAACTTCATCATGGTAACTCCCAATTTTGAATTTCACTAAACATTGTTCACTTACCAGGACCTTATGATCATCTTTCACCCAAGCAATCTGATAGGGTTGGGGGAGTTGTTTCTCCCTCTTGAGCTTTAGCTTAGAGACCATCTGCTCTGATACCAAGTTATCAGTACTACCACCATCAATGATCACATCACAACATTTATCCTCACACTTGCACTTGGTATGAAATAAACTCCTCCTTTGTCCAAGTCCAATCTCACCACTTAGTAGGACCCTTTCATTTACTAAAGTCTCTCCTCTTTCTGCATCCTCTGAATGTGATGATTGTGCATCCTCATCCACATGAGCAACCCTAGCTTAACCCTCAGCTCTCTTATCTGTCCTTCCTTTTCATTGAGGGCATTCAAAGGCATGATGACCTTCTTCATTACAATGGAAATAGGTACCACAGAAGCCTCCTCTTCCTTGTCCACGTCCTCTACCTCTTCCTCTCTGATTTCCAAACTCTTGATCACGGGAGTGGTTGAAACCCTCGTTCCTCTGGTTCCTGCTAGTACCCACATCTTCATTTTTCTTTTGGGTTTCATTTCGGCCTCTAGATGACCTACCACTACCCCTTCCTCCTTGACCACACCCTCTTTTTCTCCCTTCAAACCTCTTATTTAGCTTCTCTTCAACTTGGAGGGCAAATTGGTATGCCTCTTCAGTGCTGGTTATTTTTACCAGACTTAATTCCTCCTGGATGCTAGGTCACAACCCACTAATATAATGAGAAACCTTCTCCTTATTTGCTTCTACATGCCCTTCTCTAATCAAAAGTCGATATAAATCCTCTATATATTCTTGGACTAATTTTCGTGCTTGCTTTAACCCATGCATCTTCTTAAACAAATCAAGCTCGTAGTCAACACGAATGAACTGCTTCTTCAATTTGTCCACCATACAATTCCACCTTGTGATCTTATCCTTTCCTCTTCTATTTCATTCCAATTGAACCTCTTGCCACCAAATTTTGGCATGGCCTTTTAGTTTTTCCTTTGCAAACTTAACCCTATCTGGATCCCTGTTATCCTCATACTCAAAGTATTCTTCCAGTTCATTGATCCAATCGATCAACTCATCTGGTTTCAAATTTCCTGAAAATACACCCACATTAATTGTAGGTCTTTTACCAAACTTAGTAATGGCCCTAAAAAGCCTTTCCTTTGCTTGATTCAAAACTTCCCTGTCAACTTCCCCTTCTGGTCCAATTTCTTCTTCTTCATTGTCATCCTCACTTTTGTCACCTGCAGCAACATTTGTTTCTCTACGGAGCTCCTCCTGTAATGCTTGTACCTACCTTTGGAGGGCTCTAACCTCCTCAGGATTAATAGCTCCAACCCTTCCACCACTCTCTCTTTGTGGAGGCATCTTCTTAACTCAAACCCACAACCACATAATCCTGGTGCAAACTACCTCACAGACGGCGCTCTATCTACACACTCAAGAAAACCGGCTCTGATACCACTTGATGGGGACAAAACTCAAGCATAGAATGGACACAATAGGAAAGGGAAAATTTTATTAACTATGAAAATATGCTAGTACACTTAGTTCAGAGAAACAGACTCCAAAACATGCCCTATCGGCTTACAATAGCATAAATCTGGAGATAAATTCTTCTCCCAGTACCTTCTCTCAAACTCCACTCCGAACTACTTTTTACAATGCCAAAAATGTTTTTAAATAGAACCCGGAGGGTTAAGGATTAGGAATACATTCTAAAAATTTGTATTTGGCATCCACCGACCAAATAGAAGGCTCTAGAAGTCGCATTAGAAGTCGGCACAAAATTAGAAGAATCCAAAAACGGTAACCGAACTTTCGAGAGGCATAACTTTTGAACCATAGCTCTGATTAACAAACCGTTTACATTTCTAAAAATCTCTCAAAGTGCTCTATAGCCCTATGGACAAGCTTCACTCATCCCCCATTTTTTGGCCCTATTTGAGGTCATTTGATGCCCCTAACCTAACTTTGAAGAATTCTAAGGAGGTCTCCAAAAACTGGAAAAAAAATTGCGATAACTTTCAAACCGTGGGGCCTTTTGACTTGATTGTTTTTTTGGAATGCTCTAAATTAAAATTACATTCATTTGAAAAATTTCCACCCTCTAATTTACCAAAATTATTTCTCAATTACATACTCCTATTTTTTTCAACATTTACACGTATCGCAAGGTGTTCAAATACTCTAACCTAGAACGTTAATAGTGGAACTGTGAGAGTTGGAACCTTTATTTGACCCAAATGGGTATCTAGAAATGAAAACACATGAAACATAAACTAATTCTAAGTACATTTTTTGTTGGGTGACACAGGATTTCCCTTATACCTTTGGATGCTCCTGCATCAGAAATATTTTCTCTTGCTTTGTTTCCTTCAAGGTCTTGCTCCTTAGGTTTCTCTTTGACAAGCAATTTGAACTGCAGGTGATCTTGGTGACTACAAAGTTGGATTTCATCAACTCCTACATGGTATCAGAGCCTCCCTAATGCTTCTTGTTCGAAGGATTTTTTTGAAGCCGTGATTCGGAGACACAAACCCTAGTTTGTTTATGATTTTTTCTTCAATCAGGAGGAAGAGCATTTTTTTCAGTATTTGGAGAAAAAGGAGAAAGAGGGTTTGGCATAACAGATCTAATATTTGTTGGGCTTTTTTCTTTATTTTTTGGAGGTGCAACAGTGACGATTCAGGAAAAATAACTACAAAGGTGATTTTCAAATAGCAATATCTCACTCATATGGACTCATTTTTTTGAGAAATTTTTTTTATTTTGGGGTAGGATTTCGTGATCTACACATTGGTACAGGTGGTTTGAGATCTCTATTCTTGAATTTTTTTGCAACTCACAATTCCCAATTTTTGCCACTTTAAATGCTTAGTAC
Source organism: Cupressus sempervirens (assembly GCA_028749045.1). Taxonomy (NCBI): domain Eukaryota; kingdom Viridiplantae; phylum Streptophyta; class Pinopsida; order Cupressales; family Cupressaceae; genus Cupressus; species Cupressus sempervirens. Next base: position 765,676,898 of record CM053792.1, on the reverse strand, counting down.
AAGCTCATCTGGACACATAATCAGGTTCTATTTTTTTGAAAGTGTATTTTTTTTGTCTACTTTCCAAATTTGAAATTAGATTAGAAGTTATATAAATTAAAATAATACTTTTAAAAATAGGCCCTAAATTGGCTATTGTAATTGCACTAAGTAAAGAGTGCCCAATTTATACATTGTTGGGGGGAGCATTTTCTTTTCTATAATTTACTTCATAATAAGACCCTTCTACTTCCATATTTTTCTCTCTCAATGGTGGATCCATCTATGACCCGTCTCACACCACACAACTACCACACCTAGAAGGCACAAATGACATGGCTTCTCATGTCAAGAGGCTTATGGTCATGTCTAGATGAAAATCAGCATGTTCTTACACAAGCTTTTGAGGTTCTTCAGCATGCGAACAAAAAGGATGAGGCCATGGGATTGATTGCACTGAACATTTTAGACAATCTACTATTTCACTTGGATGGTTTGACTATTCCATGAGCTTATTGGCTCAAATTTCAGAATTTGTTTGGCCAAGTGAATGAGTTTTGGGCACTTCAACTAGATGCAGAGTTGACTTATTTGACACCTAACAACTTTCCCACCATTAAGGACTTCTTGATGAAGTTCAAATCTCTGCGTACACTTTTACAGGGATGTGTAAAAATCAAAATAGATGATGAGTGTATCTTTTTTATACTCTCAAAGTTGAGGGGACAGTATCAGATCTTCTCTTCCACTTTCTACTCCACTATGGATGCCTTGGGTGATAGACACTGGATGCCTTCATTTGAGATAGTTTTTTATCGATAACCTATGAATAGTCCAAGATCACTCAAATGGATTCACTTTCAGGTTCACAATCATAGGCATTGCTTGCCAAGGATACATAGGAGCAGAAGTTGAAACAGATATCAGATCCCTCTTCTACTGGTTCATTATCTTCTAAGAAGAAGGAGAAAAAGAAGACTAAGACTCCTACCTATTCCTATTGTAGGAAAAAATCTCATCATGAGGCACATTGTTTTCAGAAGAGATTTGATGACTATGAGAAACAAATTGTAGATTTGTAAGCTCTTCTTCAAAAGAACATTTTTTCTTCTCCATCCTCTTCTACCTCATAGGGGTCTACCTTTCAATCTTCTTCCACATCTTTTCCATCTACATTAGATCTTGGAAAGGGTCATGCATTATAGGCTACCATTACATCTCCTTCACAAGTTCCTTGGATACTAGATTCAGGTGCTTCTCACCATCTGACATCTTCTCAAGGTGTCTTCTCTACTCTTGAGGCTTCTCATATTCCTCATATTCTCATGGGGAATAACACTACACTACCAGTCTATGGAAAAGGTTTAGTTCACATCCAGGATGGGGTATTCAATGATGTGTTGTATGTTTCATCTTTTTCTACCAACCTTCTCTCGATTTCTCATATTATAAGCAATGGATCAGGGAAGATAGTTGAGTTCACTGTTGATTCAGTCTTCATTCAGGATCATGTAACAGGAGGTCTTATTGCTATAGGGTCAATTGATCCTTCTACTCATCTCTACACCTTCTTTCACTTTGGTCCACCATCTCCATTGTTGGAGCATTGCTCTTCTCTTTCGCAAGAGCATCATGTGGTGCAGTCAAGATACTTGAACCTTTGTATTGTTCCTGAGATCCCTATTTTGACTGTCACACCACATCTAGTTGAGGGCTTTTCTCCTCTATAGGATTGTTATTTTACTCTACCTAATCCTCTAGCTTCATTCATTAAGACTCCAAGAGCACTCGTTGCAGATACTATAGTGGACATTCATGACAGTGTCATCACACCTACCTTGGGGATTCCCTTTTTGGTTCCTCGTACATTCTCCTCTAGGCATCAGTTAGGCTTTCCAATTTTTCCTCTCATTTAGGGATTCTCTTGCTATGTACCCTTATTTCTTCCACATTGGAGTTGCATTGGTTTGATCCCTCCTTCAGGGGCTCCTTTATTCTAGGGAGGCTTTAGTATCTCTCATGGGGGGGTTGGTTGTACTTATGGTTTTGAGTAGGTCTCTTGACTCTTTTTGGGCAGAAGTTGTCCTTGGTGAGATTGGTTGAGGCCTTCCTTCCTTCCTTCACTTCATGTTTTTTTTCTACATATTATTTTTACCTCTTTTTGGGGGAGGGTTTTTCCCACGTGGTTTTTTCTCTTTCCCCATTTACAGAGGTTGCATTTTTTTACATTGTACATGTGTAACTAACATGGCCTCATTGTCAGGACCCATTCTACATTTTCATCTTATTTTTGGGAGCTTAAGGCATTCCCCTAAATTGCACTTAAGGGGGGGTGTTAGAGTAAATAATTAATTATTTATTTATTATTTATTCTATTTACTTAAGCTTACTTAGGTTAATGCATTTATTTAATATTTAGTAGTTATTAATTGTAGTGATGGGTTGTTGACAACACAAGAGTTTGTTCCTTTCTAGCATGTTCCACTTTTTTGTGGAAGAGTTCTTAGTTGTCAACCTTATCTTCTACCTCCTTCCAACTTGTTCTACAAGCCTCCTTGAGGCCTTTATAAGTGGTCTCTCTCTTATTGTAAATTTATCCATTCACATAGCAATTTCATTTTTCCTATTGTGAAATATTTTCTCTTGCTTTGTTTTCTTCAAGCTCTTGCTCCTTAGGCTTCTCTTCGACAAGCTATTTGCACTGCAGGTGACCTTGGTGATTGTGGAGTTGGATTTCATCAACTCCTATGCCTATTAAGAGACTTTAAATCCTTGTTAGAAGATTCCAACCTTGTTAAGAGTTGTAGAAGAAAGAAGGACCCACTATCCAAACAACTTATGGGGCAAGACCACTGTACTCATTGTCCAACTAATCTCTCAACTATTCCTTGTATAATAATTATATGTACTATACTTTAACTTCTTTCATTTATCCTATCAACTAGACCAATCACTGTTAGACCTTGTAGACTAGGGCATGAACCTTGTATCCAAGTATCAAACCTTAGATCACACAATAAAACCTTGGCAATGAAGTTTCCTTCACTTATGATCTACTCAACTTATCCTCACATTCTTCTCTTTTTGTTGCTTACAATCATTTGTATTCCTCCTTACATGAAGAAGGAAAATGACCTTCCTTTATATTGAATCCATAAAACAATTTTCTAAGTTGGTTTTTACTCCTTCTCAATTAATTATTATAGGACCACATTAAGAACATGTTACACTTAGTGATAACATTATTCTTTCACCTTGCAACTTGAATAACTTTTCGTACACATAACATTATGAAGAGAAAGCTTAGCCATGTCATCACCAACATGTCTTCTTTGCATCTTTAACTTTAGATTCTCAGAATAACAAATCTACTAAGAGATATAACAAGTTTACTAGAACATGCCTTTATAAACTCTATCTCAAAATAGTCTTCACCAAAACTTGCATAACTTCTTCCAAACTTAATATCTTATGTTTATGAGTTAGCTATGTTTATTAGACATATAGTATAGTCTCCCTTTAACCTCACTACTAAAAGTACTCAATCATCTATCCATACCAACTTGATCTTTACTATTGTTCTTTTGTTAGATACCATAGAAAACTATTATGTTGACATCAATGAAAAACACAGTCATGACTGTAACATATCATCATGATAATGATCTAATAATATATCAATAATAATCTCCCATAGGAATATCATCAATATTCATGCTTCTAATAAATGTAGAGATCATTTGGATAATGGGTTCATTGGTCTTGCCCTTGAAGCTATTTGGACAGTGGGTCCAATTGTCTTCCACAACTCCTACCAGGATTGGCACAACTCCTAATAGGGATTCATAATCTCCTAATATGGACTCATATGTACAAAATGTATTCATAGACTCCTAACAGAGTCCATCCTCTAACAAGAAATATTTATATTAATACATCACCTTGTGGGTACCAACCCCATAGGGGTTTTTCCTATGATCAAGAGTTTCCCTAGTTAACATATCTGGTGTTATTTTGTATGATTATATTGTTGTGGTTTCTGTTTATATTACTCATATAACTAATTTTATTTAAGGTTGTTAATTGTGATAATAGTTTGATAATTGATTCGCCCTCTCCCCCACCCCCTCTTAGTTATATTAGTGGACTATATATTCTTGTTGGAAATATAAGAGGAGAAACTGAGAGGGGAGGGGTAAATCAGTTACCACTAAAATAAATCCTAGATCCCTTAGATATCAACACAAAACATAAAATTCGCTTAAAATATTGTTGCTCTGCAAACATACAGTTACTTAGTTAATATTGGTAATATGTTGTAACTCAATAAATGCTTAACATGAAAATCTTAAGATATTATTTGTGATTAACCTTAATTAACTTAGTTGCATACATATGAAATAAATACCATGAACACAAGTGACACCAATATTTAACGTGGAAACCCAATTTGGAAAAAACCACCAATTGTAATTAGTTACTAATTTTCACTCTTCTGAAGTGAGCCCTATTAGGAGCAAACTTATTAAAGGTTACAAAACACACTGTTAGGTGTGACCCTATTAGAGGATTTAATCATTCTATTAGGTGTAGCCTTGATAGAGGTCTTTAGACACTTCAATCTTGAAATGCCACCTTGTTAGAGGATTTACAAATAGCTATTAAGCCAACTTTGTTAAGAGATTTAGATCACTTCTACAATAATTAGAGAGTAACAATGAGCTGACCTGATTTCTGATGCAACTGGATTGCTGATTTTAGATCTTAGTTTTGGCTTGAATACCTCATCCTTTTTTATCAAATGTATCTTTGCAGCTCCACAAGGATATTCTACGTATTCTTCTAATTATCCTCCTTTAAGCATCTTCTATTCTTCAATACACTTGCACACATTCAATCCTCAACTTGACCTTATATTTACACCTTATGCATTTCCAAGTCAACTTGAATATAACTTAGAATAATTAATATTCATCTCCTCAGTCAACCAGAACCAACAAATAAATCTATTAAACTCAATATGCTAAAAAAATAAAATCCTTTGTTAGCCGATCTTGCTCGGTAGGCACTAACTCAAAAATGTTTATCCTATGTTAACCAAGTGAACTTGGTTAACACTAAATCTTCTATAACTTCCTTTGGTAAATGAGTGAGCTCAATTAATGCTAGTTCTATCCAAATTTCCTTTGTTGACCAAGTGAGCTCAATTAGATGCCCAAGTGAACTAGGTAGACACTGTCTTCTGAACTTGGAAAACACTAGAACACTCGGTAGACATAGGAACTGTCTTCATCACTTGAGTGAGCTTAGCATACACTGACTAGTAAAGATATCACATTTTGTGTAATATTAAATACAATACACATCAACAATCTCCCTTTTTGGCATTGATGGCAACACAACATGTCATAATACAATGAAATTTTAGAGAAAAACAATAGTAAGGAAAGTATCCTTAGTTTCATTATGAATCTCATCTATTATAACTCCCTCTATTAGTGTGAACTCCCTCTACCTTCATTTTTTCCCTCTATTAGCAAAAATTCCCTATTTGATATCAGCTCTAAATATTTTAGACCAAGTTCTTCCTCCTTGATATCTTTGATTGAATTCTCTACAAACTCTTCCTCATCATAGAACTCTCAATCTTTATAAAATTTCTATGAATTTGACAGAAAACCTCCCTCTTTGGCATCTTATTCCAAAACAATATTTAGTGAATATTAGTGTACCTCATATACTTATTCATATGCAATTTTTTCTTTCAATACTCTATCAACTTGACTAATTTTCAACATGCACTAGTTGATGCATCACTAAACTTCATTTAGTGAGCTTTAGATAGGGGAATAACCCCTAACTTACCTTTTAGATATAAAAATTAATCCTTAGGTAATGGCTTAGTGAATATGTCTACAATTTTTCTTTGGTATTCACATATTCTAGTCTTACCTCTTTATCTTGCACCAATTCTCTCAAAAAATGATATTTTATTGCAATGTGCTTGGTCTTGTTATGCATCATAGGATTCTTTGATATATTAATTGCACTCATGTTATAAAAAAAGATAACCATTGGATCCTTGACCTCTACCTTCATACCTACGAATAGTCTCTTGAACCAAACAACATTGGAGAAATTAATTGTTGTTGCCACATACTCTGCCTCTATTGTAGACTGAGAAATATAATTTTGCTTCTTACTTGTCCAAGACACTATTCTTTTACCAAGAAGGAATGCTCCATTACTTGTGTTCTTCCTATCATCAACACTTCTTTCCCAATCAGCATCTCTAAAGGATTTCAAATCCAAATTGCCTCCTTTCTTGTACCTAATCCATAGTCTTCAATACCCTTCAGATACCTCATGATTCTCTTGATTGCCATCATATGATTTTCTTTAGGATTTTCTAAGAATCTTCCCACCATACCAACTGCTAATGCAATATCAGGTCGTCTATGCACTACATATTGCAATTTTCCAATCATTGATCTATATGCGGTCTAATCTACCTCCTTGGAATTATCATTCTTGGAAAGATTATGTCTAGTAAACATAGGTATTTCAATTGGTCTTGAATCTTTCATTCTAAATTTCTTTGGGATCTCCTTGATATACTTAGATTGAGTAATGTAGATACCATCTTTCTTCTATTTAATTTGCATTCCAACAAAGAATTTTATCTCTCCAAATATGGACATCTCAAATTCTTTAATCAATTCCTCTAAAAAATCTTTGCACAAATCATCATTTCCAATAAAAAATGTGTCGTCCACAAAGATTTATGCCAACACAATCTTCTTGTCTGGACTTTCTTTAGTATGTAGGATATTGTTATCATTTGTCCTTTGAAAACCAATCTTCATCAAATAGTTATGAAGTCTTTCATACTGAGCTATAAGAGCTTGCTTGAGTCCATACAATGTTTTGTGTAGTTTACAAACCATATTATTTTTGCTAAGATCTACAAAACCTTTTGGTTGTTCTATGTAAACTTCCTCTTCAAGAATTCCATTCAAGAATGCAAATTTCACATCCATTGATAAACTTTAAATCCTTTATGTGAACCATAAGAAAGTAAGGTCCTAAGATCTTATAATCTTGTAACAGGAGCAAAATTTTCATCATAATCAATACATTCTTCTTTAGAATAACCTTTGTATATTAACCTTGTTTCCTTTCTATAAACTTCTCCATCTTCATTTAGCTTATTTTTGAAAACCCACTTTGTGTCAATTACATTCTTATCCTTGGGTCTAGGAACAAGATTCCAAGTTTTATTCCTTTCTATCTATTCTATCTCTTCATTCATTGCTTCAATCTAGCTTTCATTATCCAAAGCATCTTTAATTGATATAGGTTCAAATTTAATAAGAAAACATGCACCTTTCAATTCATTCCTTGTCATTTTTCCATCTAACTTGTCTCTAATGATTTGATCTAGTGCATGGTGCCTTCTGACATATCTTGCTGATATAGGTACTTTGGATTTAGGACTTTTCTACTTTTCTCACCATGATATTTTGCATCATTCTTGAGTCCCACTATCTATGACTCGGGTCCTTTAGACTCAGTTTTCTTTGGTTGCAACTCAGAAGCCTCTGATTGTGACTTGGGTCCTTCAAACTATGACTCAATTTGCATTAGATGAAATTTAGTAGCTTCTTGAGATTTTGGGGACTCGGGAAGTGAAGGCTTATGACTTCCAATTGGATTTGGCAATGTATCAGGTTCATACTAGATAAACTTTATGTAGTCCCCGGGTTCTATGTGGCTCTCTTCTTCATTCTTCTCTACAAACTCATCAATTCTCACATGTGCACTTTCTATGATTTTATGAGTAGAAAAATTCAAACATTTGTATGCTTTTCTTATGTAGGAATATCCTAAGAATATGCTTTCATCACCTTTGACATCACATTTACCTTTCCTAGATTTCTTCAAGATATAACATTTTCTACCAAATACAGATTTGAGTCTTTCTTTAGCTATACTCTATTCAAGGTATGCATTGCAATACTGATTGTATCCTTCTTGTATTTGATTCCAACATTATTTTCTATCATTAAAGTTCTTACACAATCCATGATGGATCTATTCCTTCTTTCAGCTATACCATTCTATTGAAGTGTACCAATGGTTGATACTTGTCTTTTGATTCCTCTTTCAATGTAGACGTAATTGAATTCATTAGAGATGAATTCACCATCTCTATATAACCTCAAACACTTCAACTTCTTTCAAGTTTCCTTCTCTACTCTTACCAAATACCACTTAAACTTTTGAAAAGCTTTTGACTTCTCCTTCAGGTACATTACAATCATCATTCTAGAATGATAATCAACAAAAAGATTAAAGTGTTTATCTCCAATGTGGCTCTTAATTCCAATAGGTCGACATAAGTTAGTATGAACCAGCTCCAATGCTTATTCAAAATTATAGTTTTTTCTTTTGAAACTTATCTTTCCCATCTTACCAATTTGACATTTTTTGCATAGGCCCATATTAGGTTTCCTCAAACTAGGAATATCTCTCACTCTTTTGTTTTTACTTATGTTTATCAAATTTTCAAAATTCACATGACATAAAATTTTATGCCATAACTAGGTTTCATCTACTTGAGCAATGAAACATGAACTTTCACTGAGATTTAGGTAGAATAGGTTACCTTTTGTTTGTTTACCAGACCCAACTAGATTTCTTTTTCCATCCAATAGCTTCGTCTTCCCATTCATGAATTCTACCTTGAATCCAATGTTATTCAATTTTGCTATGCTCAGTAGATTGTGCTTTAGTCCTTCAACCTAATAAGCATTATCACATCTAAATTCATTGGTTAGTGAGACACAACCTTTTCCCTTTATGCAACATGGTTCATTATTTCCAAATCTCACACTTCCACCATCATAGTGTTCCATATGTTCAAAAAAAAATTTCTCACTAGGCATATGATCTGAGAAACCACTATCAATAATCCATGTATCATTTTTTTTGTCATGAGAGATAAGTTTCATTTTATCTCCTTCATTATTAGATTCATCTTTTACAGCAATATAGACCATTTCATCATCTTCACTACTATTTAAATCTTTAGCCATGAAACAAGATTTCTTACCTTTATCCTTGTAGACCTTGAAGTTCTTGAAATATTTCTTGCCTTTGTACTTGTTGTGCTTCTTTTCATCTTTGTCTTCTCTATTTTGACACCTTGCACCAATGTGTCCAACCTCCTCACAAGAAAAAAAAATTAAAGGAATGTTTATTTGTATGTTCCTTTACCTTTGGGATACCTTCTTGCAAGTGATGCTTCAAAGGCTTCAAGATCACTATTAGAACTATCTTCCTCTTCACTTTCAGATTTTTTTCCTTTATAATTTTTACCTTTCTTCTTGAGTGACAACATGGCTTCAATTGTAGAATCTAGATTGATAGAACTAGGGACATAATTATCATAGTTATCTAGCTCAAATTTTGTCAATCTTCCAACTATTGCATCTAATGTTATATCATTCTTTGCATTGCATCTCATTTCTTGAATTGTTGATAGTATGATTGCATATATAGGAAGAAGTTCTTTTGAGAAATTTACTTACCACTATCTCATATTCAATCATTCCTCCTGAAGCTTTGATTGCACAAACATTGGCTTTGATTCTGTCACTATACTTTGCAATGTTCTTATCTTCTATCATCTTTATTTGATCAAATTGTTCTCTAAGACTTTCAGCTTTAAATCTTCTTACATTATCATCTCCTCCACAGATGGCTTTTAGCTTGATCCACATCTCATAAGTAGTTCCATATCTTTGACTTCATCAAATTTGGCATAGTTGAGAGATGAAGCAATATCAATCATCATAATGTTATGACTCTTCTTCTTTACAATTTCTTCAACAACCATAGTTCCATCAAGTATCATATATTTAGTGTTTAGGTACTTTAGGCCTTTATCTCCAATAGTTTGAAAATGTAGTCTCATGAGTTTCTTCCATACCTCAAAGTTATCTATGTTCAGCTTTAGGATCTCCCTTCTATAAGACATCCTGATCTTTAGCTTAGACCCTTGAAACCTTCTCTACAAGCACCAAACACTTTGATACCAATTGTTGGAAATATAATAAGAGTAACTGAGAGGGGAGGGGTGAATCATTTACCACTCAAATAAATCCCAATCCCTTAGATGTCAACATAGAACATAAACTTCACTAAAAATAATGTTGCTTCGAAAAACACATAGTCACTCAGTTAATACTAGTAATATGTTGTAACTCAATAAATGCTTAACATGCAAATCTTAAGATATTATCTATGATTAACCTTAATTAACTTAGTTTCATACACATGAAACAAATAGCATGAACACAAGTGACACCTAGATTTAATATGTAAACCCAATTTGGGAAAAACTACCAATTGCAACTAGTTTTTGATTTTCACTCTTCTAAAGTGAGTCATTTTAGGAGCCAACCCTATTAAATCTTACAAAACACACTATTAGGTGTGACCCTATTAGAGGATTTAACCACCCTCTTAGGATTGTCCTTGTTAGAGGTCTTTAGACACTTCAATCTAGAAATGCCACCTTGTTAGAGGATTTATAAATAGTTGTTAAGCCAACTCTGTTATGCAACTGTATTGTTGATTTCAGGTCTCAATTCTAGCTCAAATACTTGATCCTTTCTGATCAAATGTATCTTTGCAGCTACATAAGGATATTCTTATTATCCTTCTAATTTGCTTCCTCTAAGTATCTTCTATTCTTCCATACACTTGCACACATTCAATCCTCAACTTAGCCCTATATTTATACCTTATGCATTGTCAAGTTGGCTTGAATATAACTTATAATAATTAATATTCATCTCCTAAGTCTCCTAGAACCAACAAACAAATCCATTAAAATCAATATGCCAAAGAAGAAAATCCTTTGTTAGTCAACCCTCCTTGATAGGCACTAACTCATAGATGATTTTCTTGTTGTAACCAAGTGAACTTGGTTAATGCTACATCTTCTCTAACTTTCTTTGGTAACTAAGTGAGTTTTGTTAAGTCTAGTTCCATCCAACTTTCCTTTTTTAAATGAGTGAGCTTAGTTAACACTCAACTTCTATGAACTTTTCTTCGACACCCAAGTGAACTTAGTAGACATTATCTTTTGAACTTGGAAAACACTAGAATGCTTAGAAAACATAGGAAACTATCTTCATCACTCGAGTGAGATCGGTATACACTAATGTAAAGATATGACATTTTGTGTAACATCAAAGACAATACATAGTTAGCCAATTATTTTCAACCATTCTAACATAGTACTACTAAATGGGATAGAGGTAGATGGAGTAGTGAAGGTGGTGGTGTTTACAGACATGATAAGTGTAGTGGTGGTATGTTGGGATGTAGTGTGGACTAAAGATTGTGCTATGATGGGTTGATTTCTTTGTGGGATTATAGCACCGAGTTGGGTTGATGTTATATTTGGATCCATGGGTTCTAGTTGGGTTGACTGATATCCTTTGTTTGATATTAAAAGAGGATTAGTAGGATCAAATGACCTGATAGGTGGTGGTAGCCATCTAAACAAAGGATTTCTAGGATTATTTATGTCAAAAGGTGGTGGTCTTCCAAAGTCAAAGGCGCCAACATTATCTCTTAAGAAGTTGGCCATGATGATTTCCCTATTCTAATCTATGATGGCAGTGATGATAGTTGTGTGTCTAAGTTGATTCATAAAGGCCTCTATGTCTAGTGAAGGGTCAAATTCCTTGAGATACTGTGCTGGTGGATCATATGTGATTATAGATACCAATGGGTGTATCATCTTAAAATGGAAGCGCTTCCATGTTAAGAGAATTTAGCCCTCTAAGAAAGTGGTTTGGGATCATGTCAAGCACCTTGAATAGGTCTTTCCATGGATTTGGCTATTTTCCTCCCGATTTTCTTCTCTTCCTCTATTTCCAGCCTCTTTCTAACAATTTTCTTTGTGAAATTGAAGACTTTGACTTTATCATTCAAGGATGATCTAAAGAGTCAAGGTTGACCTCAACCCTAACCTAGTTCATGAACAACCTCAACCTTGACATAGGATAGGGTCAACCTCATCCCTGACTGTAGGTCCAATTTTTGAGTTTTAGGAGTTTCAAGATATTGGGCTTCAGAAAGTTTCATTTTCCCACTTATGGGTTAGTTGTTTTGGGTTTTAGAATGGTAGACTCTTAAATTTCATTTAATCTTGGTCTATTTCTAGGGGTTAAGGTTAATTGGGATTTAATGCTCCCATGTCATCCTTCTCTAGAAGTTTGTGCCCTAGATCTCTATATATATTCCCTTATTTATCCATATGTCAAACTATATGAAGTTAACACCCACAAGAGATATCAGATGATCAGTTATTCTATGAAGTGAAGATCTACTATCCATCAAGTGTTCAAGCATTCAAGCATTCAAGCATCCAATTCATCAAGGAGATCAATTGTTATCCATTAAAGGATTCAATCTCTATGGAGCCCTCTTGTTGAAGATTTTTCCATCCACATTCATCCAAGCCTTTTCTTATGCAAAGATCCATTCAATATTGGTGTTGAATATCTAATTCTATTTATTTGGGTCATCCTACATACATTCCTAAAATCATTTGGAGAATCCATACTTATGGATTCAAGGAATTGAATCTTCCACAAGGATTTCAATATAAGCAATGTGAATAGTTCCATTTACTTTGTTTATATATATTTTAATTTCAATTACATTTCAAGTTTGATTCCAAACTGGGGTTTGACCAAGGAAAGCCCCCATCCAAACAACAAAACCTTTTTTCTTGTAGGTACAGGTACAAGATAGTGAATTGAAGTGCAAATCTGGATATCCTTTTCATCTAACTTGCAAGATCCATGAACAAAAATTTTGTTAGAGCAATGTAGGTCAAGGTCAAATTTTTGGGGTACAAATGTGCCCTAAGGTAAGATTGTGCTCTGCTATCTGGTTCAAGGTCGACCTACCTTCAAAAGGAAAAAAATAATCTATTTTTTCTCTGTCTTGACATTTGCAGTCTAGAATAGGTTGCAGAATTCCCTAAAACTATACATAGAAATCAGAAATCAGCATTTTCTAGATTCACCCTACTTTGAGGTTAGTATTTTTCTTCAATATTTCAAGTACTTTGTTTCTATAGAAGAATATAAGATTTCCTCATTTCTTCATATTCTCCATTGTTTGATTCATTTGTGCATTGATCACTTCCTGGTGGTTAATCAATTTGGATCATTCCTTTCAGGAATTTGGGTTAAGGATAGGTCCTATATTTTCCCTCTCATCATATTCATATCCTATTCATACACATTTCTTTCTATCATCCATATTTTCCTCTATTTATTATGGCGAACACATTTTTGGGTAAGTGCCAAAAAGGGGGTATAAGTGGACACCTTTTTCCTGAAATCAGCAAATTCTGGACTTCAACAAGAATTTGAAGATAGTTACGCTCAAAATTTTAAGATATGACAAAAAAAAAAGTCGTAGTCCTTTGAATCTAGTTTCTAAACTACTAATTTTTTTTCAAAATGGTTTAGTTTTAGGTCCTCAAAAAAGGGGGCCACAGAAAGTGGTACTGTTTATTCCAAAAAAACATAACATAGTACAAATTGTGGCTCCCCTAAAATTTTAACTTTTTTTTTGAAATTCTTTAATCGCTCTGGTCAAAAGTTACCTAACACTATGTAGTTTATCCCAAATTTTTCGGGTAATTTTATAATGTGTATTTTTTATTTAATGAATTTTTTAATTAGACCCATCCCAAAAACATAAAATATCTGTGTGCTCCCCCTAGAAATGATTGAAAACTAATCTAAAATCAAAACTTCTTTTTTTTAAAGTGTGTAGAATGGAGTCTAGTTTCTAAAAAACTAAGTTGTTACAAAATTCGATGAATGAGCTAAAATCTACAGCCCAATTAGTACATGGTGGTTTTTGACAAAAAATGAACATACATTCAAAAGAAATTATAGATGAAAGACTTAAAATAGTTCAAATTAAAAATAAATTATATGGTTAGATAGCTAACACAGAGACCTATAATGTTATGTAACCTAATCTTATCGATACCCAACCACGAGGAATCTTGAAGGGGAGCACACAAGAAAAATTAATCATTTTTTGTATGTTTGCTGGAAAACATGTCTCAGGCCTGTTTATAAACTCCAAACCTTTGGGTTGGATCTCCAAGGAAAAACCAAGCCTTAGGCTTGGTTTTAATGCAAAGCTTTCAATAGCGTGTTCACCCTATTAAAACCCTATTGAATTTGAGGTAGTGCGCACGCACTATTGAGACCTAAATTGCAAACCAAAACCAAGAGAGAGCTAGGGGGTGGGACAAGGGAATGGCTATTTGTGTTTGTGAGAGAGATAGAGAGAAAGTAGGGGATGGGAGAGGGGAGAGAGGAAGTGAGAAAGAGTAGGGGTGGCAAAGAGAGTATAGGATGGGAGATAGAGGAAATGTGAGAGAGTAGGAGTTGCAAAGAGAGTACAAGATGCAAGAGAGAGGAAGTGTGTGTGAGAGAGAGAGAGAGAGTAGAGGTGGCAAAGAGAGAGTACAGGATGGGGGAGAGAGATTGAAATTAGGGATGGGAGAGAGAGGAAGTGTGAGAGAGAGTACAAGTTGGGAGAGAGAGAGTAGGTGGTGGGAGACGAAGTGGGAGAGGAAGAGCGAGAGAGAGGAGGATGGGAGTGCATGTGTGTGAAAGAGAGAGAGTAGGGAATGGGAGAGGGGGAAGATAGAGTAGCTTGAGAGAGATTAGGGGATGGAAGAGAGAGTAGGGGATGGAAGAGAGAGTAGGCAATGGGAGAGGGAGTGGGAGAGGGAGAGAGAGAGGGGGGATGGAAATGTGTGTAAGAGAGAAAGAGAGAGAGTGTGAAAATGTGAGAGAGGGTAGGGGGTAGCAGAGAAGAGTAGAGAGGGAGAGAGTGAGAGTGAGAGAGAGAGAGAGAGAGTGAGAGAGAGTGAGAGTAGGCAGTGGGAGAGGGAGAGCGAGTGAGAGAAAAAGTAGAGGATGGGAGAGGAGAGAGGGGGGATGGGTGTGTGTGAAAGAGAGAGAGTAGGGAATGAGAGAGGGGAGAGAGAGATAGAGAGAGTAGGGGATGGGATAGAAAGAGAGTAGGCAATGGCAAAGGGAGTGGGAGAGGGAGAGAGAGGGTGGATGGAAGAGAAAGAGATTAGGTAATGGCAGAGGGAGTGGGAGAGGGAGAGAGAGGGTGGATGGGAGAGAGTGTGAGAGTGTGAGAGAGAGTAGGGGTGGCAAAGAGAGAGAGTGAGAGTAGGGGATGGGAGAGAGAGGGAGAGAGTGAGAGAGAGAGAGAGAGAGATAGTAGGTGATGGGAGAGGGAGTGGGGGGGGAGAGAGAGAGAGGGGGAATGGAAGTGTGTAAGAGATATAGAGTTGGGGATGGGAGAGAGTAGGCAATGGGAGAGGGAGTGTGTGAGAAAGAGGGGGGGGAATGGGAATGTGTATAAGAGAGATAGAGTAGGGGATGGGAGAGAGTGTGAGAGTTTGAGAGAGAGTAGGTGGTGGTAGAGAGAGCTTGTATAGGATGGGGGTGAGAGAGAGAGAGAGTAGGGGATGGGAGAGTGTGAGAGAGAGTAGGGGATGGAAGAGAGAGAGTGAGAGTAGGGGATGGGAGAGAGAAAGTAAATAGGGAAAGAGAGTACTTGAGAGAGAGAGAGAGATAGTAGGTGGTGCAAGAGGGAGTGGGAGAGGGAGAGAGAGGGGGGATGGGAGTGTGTGTGACAAATCTAGAGAGTAGGGGATGGGAGAGGAGAGAGAGAGGGGGGGTGGGAGTGTGTGTCTATGAAAGAGAGAGAGTAGGGGATGGGGGAGAGAAAGTAGGCAGTGGGAGAGGGAAAGAGAGAGGGGGGGAATGGGAATGTGTGTAAGAGAGATAGAGTAGGGGATGGGAGAGAGTGTGAGAGTGTGAGAGAGTAGGTGGTGGCAGAGAGAGCTCATATGGGATGGGAGAGAGAGAGTGAGATTAGGGGATGGGAGTGTGAGAGAGAGTAGGGGATGGGAGAGAGAGAGAGAGAGAGTGAGAGTAAGGGATGGGATGGGAGAGAGAGAGAGTAGAGAGGGAGAGAGAGAACTTGAGAGAGAGAGATCTAGTAGGCGGTAGGAGAGGGAGAGGGAGAGAGATAGTGGGGATGGGAGTGTGCGTGACAGATGTAGAGAGTAGGGGATGGGAGAGAAGAGAGTGGGGGAATAAGAGTGTGTGTGTTTGTGAAAGAGAGAGTAGGGGATGGGAGAGAGTGTGAGAGTGTGAGAGAGAGTAGGGGGTGGTAGAGAGAGAGTACAGGATGGGAGAGATAGAGTGAAAGGATGGGAGAGATAGAGTGAAAGGATGGGAGAGAGTAAGAGAGAGAGTAGGGGGTGGCACAGAGAGAGAGAGTACGGGATGGGAGAGACAGAGTGAAAGGATGGGAGAGAGTGTGAGAGAGAGTAGGAGATGGGAGAGAGTGTGAGAGAGAGTTGGGAATGGGAGAGAGAGAGAGAGAGAGAGAGAGTAAGAGTAAGGGATGGGAGAGAGAGAGAGTAGAGAGGAAGAGAGAACTTGAGAGAGAGATAGTAGGTGACCTGGGAGAGGGAGTGGGAGAGGAGGAGAGAGAGGGATGGGAGTGTGTGTGACAAATCTAGAGAGTAGGGGATGGGAGAGAAGAGAGAGGGGGATGGGAGTGTGAGTGTGTGTGTGTGTGTGTGTGTGTGTGTGTGTGTGTGTGTGTGTGTGTGTGTGTGTGTGTGTGTGTGTGTGTGTGTGTGTGTGTGTGTGTGTGTGTGTGTCTATGTCTGTGTCTGTGAAAGAGAGAGAGTAGGGGATAGGAGAGAGTGTGAGAGTGTGAGAGAGAGTAGGGGGTGGCAAAGAGAGAGTACAAGATGGGAGAGACAGAGTGAAAGGATGGGAAAGAGTGTGAGAGAGAGTAGGAGGTGGCAGAGAGAGAGAGTACGAGATGAGAGAGACAGAGTGAAAGGATGAGAGAGAGTGTTAGAGAGAGTAGGGGATGGGAGAGAGTGTGAGAGAGAGTTGGGGATTGGAGAGAGAGAGAGAGAGTAAGAGTAGGGGGTGGGAGAGATAGAGAGAGAGAGTAGAGAGGGAGAGAGAGAACTTGAGAGAGAGAGATAGTAGGTGGTGGGAGAGGGAGTGGGAGAGGAGGAGAGAGAGGGATGGGAGTGCGTGTGAGTGATCTAGAGAGTAAGGGATGGGAGAGGGGAGAGAGAGAGGGGGATGGGAGAGGGGAGAGAGAGAGTAGCCCGAGAGAGAGAGAGAGAGAGAGTAGTGGATGGGAGAGAGGGGCGGATGGGAGTGTGTGTAAGAGAGAGTAGGGGATGGGAGAGAGTGTGAGAGAGAGTAGGAGGTGGTAGAGAGAGAGAATGGGATGGGGGAGAGAGAGAGAGTGAGAGTAGGGGATGGGAGAGAGTGAGAGAGAGAGAGTAGGGGATGGGAGAGAGTGTGAGAGAGTAGGGAGAGGGAGATAGAGAGAGGGGGATAGGAGTGCATGTGACAAATCTAGAGAGTAGAGGATGGGAGAGAAGAGAGAGGGGGGATGGGAGTGTGTGTGTGTGTGTCTATGAAAGAGAGAGAGTAGGGGATGGGAGAGAGTGTGAGAGTGTGAGAGAGAGTAGGGGGTGGCAAAGAGAGAGTACGAGATGGGAGAGACAGAGTGAAAGGATGGGAAAGAGTGTGAGAGAGAGTAGGAGGTGGCAAAGAGAGAGAGAGTATGAGATGAGAGAGAGACAGAGTGAAAGGATGAGAGAGAGTTGGGGATGGGAGAGAGTGTGAGAGAGAGTTGGGGATTGGAGAGAGATAGAGTAAGAGTAGGGGATGGGAGAGAGAGAGTAGAGAGGGAGAGAGAGAGAGATAGTAGGTGGTGGGAGAGGGGAGAGAGAGAGAGAGAGAGAGAGAGAGAGAGCAGCCCAAGAGAGAGAGATAGAGTAGCGGATGGGAGAGAGGGGTAGATGGGAGTGTGTGTAAGAGAGAGTAGGGGATGGGAGAGAGTGAGAGAGAGTAGGAGGTGGCAGAGAGAATGGGATGGGAGAGAGAGAGAGAGAGAGAGAGTGAGAGTAGGGGATGGGAGAGAGTGTGTGAGAGAGAGTAGGGGATGGGAGAGAGAGTAGAGAGTAGGGGATGGGAGTGGAGAGAGAGAGGGGGATGGGAGTGTGTATCTGTAAAAGAGAGAGTTTAGGGGATGAGAGAGAGAGAGTAGCAGATGTGAGAGTGTGAGAGAGAGTAGGGAGATGGGAGAGAGAGAGAGAGAGAGAGAGTAAGAAGTGGGAGAGGGAGGATGGGAGTGTGTGTGAGAGATCTAAAGAGTAGGGGATGGGAGAGGAGAGAGGGTGAGAGAGATAGAGAGAGTAGGCGATGGGAGAGGGAGAGCAAGAGAGAGTAAAGGATGGGAGAGGGGAGAGAGAGTGTGTGTAGGGGATGGGAGAGGGGAGAGAGAGTAGGAAGAGAGAGATAGTAGGGAGAGAGAGAGAGAGAGAGTAGGAAGGGTGGAGAGTGATGTGTTCTCACATAGTGCGTATGCGCTATAGCGCATACGCACTATGTGAAATCACCTAAAAATGGTCAAAAAGCAACTTTGGGGCCTGTTTCATTCATTCTCTACTTTTGTTATGTTCTACACTCTGTTATCCTGACAGAAATTGCGGGTTTCAACACAGCAAACACTCTTTCAAGGTGGCAAACACTATTTCAAGCTAACAAACACTATTTCAAGGTGGCAAACACTTTTGGAAGCTAGCAAACACCAAATTCAATCATTGGATACACGATTTGAAGACTTTTTGAATATTCCTTGTATAGAAAAGGTTAGTGAAATCTATTTTAAATATTGTTTGTTGATATATAGATACAAATTTGATTATAATTTGACATGTTGTTTAATATATAGTGAATTCATTGAAATTTGTATGTTTCAATGAAATGTTATTTCGAAATGGTTAGAAATTTGACAAGTCATTTTATATATATATTGTGTATTCATTCAAATAATTATAATTTTTATATGTATTTGAATAATTTGTAATTTACACATTTTAAGTAATTCAAATGTTTGAATAATTTGACATGTAGAAATCATCATGATGCCAAGGAAGAAACCAAAAAATCAAACAAATGAAGATAGGGAGAGAGATTTGGCAATTAAAAGAGATAAAATGAAATTACTATGTGAGCAAAGAAAATTGCAAAGCAATAATGAAGAATTGACTTTCGAAGAGGATCAAGAACCACTGGTACCAAGAAACAAAGAGGAAGAATTGGAAAGACAAAGAGAACAAATGAGACTGTTACGCTCAAGAAGACAATTGAATTTTGAAGCTACACCATCTTCTAATGTTGGAGTCATATCGTCCGCTACACCATCTTCCAATATTGAAGTCATATCGTCCTCTCATGTTGAAGAGACACCGATTTGTAGATCTGACGATATACACACTCCATCATGTCATGTTGAAGGCACAACATCAACACATCAAGTAGGTGATATTCCATCTTTTGCATCTTATTGCCAAGGCACATCATCTTCGGTTAAAGGTACGCAATACACTCAACCTTATGTTGATGTTCAAAATGTTGAGAGAATTGAAGAGATTATAACACCTTCTAGAATTTGTTTTAGAAGACCAAAATATTTGATTGATATTGATAGTAACATTTTGAAATCAATGCCTGACAAGATTAGCAAGCGTACTTGTCAAAGAAAAGTTAATCGTATGTGGAGATTATTTTTTGATGAATTAAATATTACAGTTCAATGCCATTTTTTGTTGAAATGATGAGGAATTTAAAATTTAGGCCTATCATGAAGATTCTTGGGCTAAGAACAATGGATGATTCAAATGAAAAAAACATTGTAAAGAATCTAATGAATGCTTATGACAAAGTGGGTTCTAAATCACGCACCAAAGATAGTAATATCACAAGAGGAGTACTTACATCGACAATAGTAAGTAGCCAAATGAAGAAAGCTTGACTCATGAGAAAGACAAGCAAAACATTAAATATTGGTAGAGGTACTCTAAGGAGAGCCATGCTAAGGCGTGAGAGATTGGAAGATCCAACAAAAAATGAGTTATGGACATTTAGCGATAGACTACCGCGAAAGGATAAAGAAATTAGTGAAGCCTTGAAATCATTGATCGAAGATTTTTGGAAAAATAACACACGTGTTTCCCCTAATCAAAGAGATGTTGTAAGAAGGAGGATTGGTAGCCAAAATCGCAAGCCACATGCAAAACATTTTTTGGACACAACTCAGACACAATTTTTTGCAAAATTTATTGGTATGTATCCTCAAATTCGAATAAGTCAAAGATTTTTTGAGATGGGTAAACTTTTTTATGTGAAGATAAATCACACACGCACAACTTGTTGTTGTAGGATACATATTGAATTTTCTAACCATTTTGATGTTTTTAGGCATATATGTGTAATTTTGCATTCTCAATTTGTTTTGCAGGATTGCGCCATAAATGAGCCACCAAGATCTTCAAGGGAATTCATATCCAACATTTTATGTGAAACAAGGGACGGCCAACAATTTTACAAGACATCATGCTTGGATGGTACGTGCTTATTTTGTGGTTCTTTGCAACTTTTATCAACTTGTCAACATATGGATAGTACACATGCAATTGGAAATGAAATAGTAGATTACAGAAAATTTAAGACAGTGACATATGCTCTAAAAGATGGGAAACATGGTAAAAGATGTGATTTATTCATTGAAAAGATTCCAGTGTATGAGTTCATGAAGATTTTTCGTGAAAACATTATTTACCAGTATGCAAGGCATACCCATAGAGCTCGATGGCTAGATTTGCAATTCAAGTTGTGCAAGGATATGTTTCCACTGGATACCATTGTTTTGGTTGTAGATTTTGCAAAGAACTACACACTACAACCACAAAATGAGGTGCAAGAAAAGTATTATACTTCTCAATAGGTTTCCATATTTGTTCACATAACATTCATGCATTCACCTACAAGTACAGAGGATGACAGGAAGATTTTGAGGGAGTACCATTTTTACATCACCAATGATCGATCACATTCTATGGAGTTCATACATGGTTGTTTTCAACTATTTTATGGAGATTTGGCTAACAGGGGCATCACATATCGTCAACACATTATTTGGTCAAACAATTGTGCATCTGAATTCAAGAATGCACGGATGTTCTATTGGTTGAGCAGGATGCACAAGTTGTGTAGAATTGAGTACATGTGGAATTTCACAGAGGCTGGTCATGGAAAGGGAGAGCATGATGGTTTAGGTGCATGCATCAAAAGAGCCTTAGCTCGTGAAGAACTAAAGTACAAAGATGGAGCAATATTGACAGATGCAAAATCCATCGTCCAGTGGTGTAATGCTACAATGGGTCCAGGTAAGGAAGGTGAGTCTACGGTTCATAGATTTTTTTGGTTGATAGATAATACTAACATTGCACCATATCAGGATTGTTGCACACTAACAGGATCCATTGAGTTGCACTCTTTTAGAAGCTCTGATTCAGGTTCATGGAGTATCCACACACGAAAAATGGCATGCTATTGTCCATCATGTGCAGAGGAAAATTGGGATGACTATGAGTCAACTGAATGGGTGGACAAATGGGATATACGGGTTTTGGACCCAATTGACACCTATCGTCCCCCACAAGCACTGGAAATGGTACAAATGGAATCGTCTATTGACTTTGACCGCTTGTCTGATCTAGTGTAACCTGGTAATATATATATTTATATATCTTTGTAATTTCAATATGTAACTTTATAACTTTTACGCAAGTATTTTCTGAATTAATGACCGCATTTTGTACATTTGTCACTGCAGGCCATGTTTTTGTTGTTATTGCACCTGAAGACAATGAAGAAGGGACAGATTATTATTTGTGTCGTTGTGTTCAAGCCAAACAAAAATTGGATCACTCGGTTATAGATGGTGAAGGTTTAGAGTACCATGTCGGTGCGGTGGTTGTAACTAGCACATGGCTTAGACGATATTCTATGAAGAACCCTAACTTGTGGTTATTCGAGGATTGGCAAACAGAGAGGAAGATTCTTCATTATTCAAATCTTGTTGTCGTATCAAATGTCCACTTGATAAAATATAGTGGAAAACCACATAATAAGAATCTTTGGAAAGTTCGTGAGTCAGACCACGAGGCAAATCTTGAGACATTAAAATGTCGAGCAGATCTAGTTGGCTCATTAGATTGAATATAGAGAGAGGGAGAGAGAGAAAGAGTGATCAACTGGATCCAAATACATTGTTGCAACCTCTTCCCCAAGACTGTCCACATGACTAAGGTGGACCGTATTGTTATGATGCGTAAGTGATGAGATTTAGTTTAAATCATAGATTTTATGTTTTGATTTGTTTAGAATCTAGATTTTATGTTTTGATGTCTCCAATTTTTTTAAAGCTAGAACAATATTTTTTATTTTTTCTTATTGTGACGATATTTTTCTTTCATTGCATGTTCTCTTGGATGACAGGAGGGAGAGAAGAAAAATAAGTAGATTTCCAAACAGCCAGCCACCCTTCTTCATGTAATTTATTCATTTAAGGTAAAAGTCCCATTTCCTCTGTTTGGCTTTGGTATTTGGTTATTTAAAGTCATTATTCTAGTTGGACCTTTGTATGTTTGAATTTGGGATTGTTTAGTGTCTATTTGTTATGATTATACTGAATTATTAATTCTATGATGTTTCTACTATTTAATTATTTAAAATAAATTAAAACTTTTTGTATAAAATTATTATTTTTTATTTCTATCTATTTTTTATGATTATTTCTATTATTTAAAAAGAATTAATTCTATAATATCTCTATGATGAACTATTTATATTTCTAAACTTTACATATTTTAAATTAGATATCTCTCGACTTAATTTACCAAAAAAATTAATTAAAATTTTAGGTATGCTAGTAGTACACCATGACCAACAATCAAACTATTATAACAATACAAATACATTATAATAGTATTGTAAGAATGGTTTAGTTCACATAAAAAATAAGTCTATCTTAGATATTCTAAATACATCACAAAACTTTATCGATTCAAAAAAATTGGAATTTCTCCCATCTACTTGAGTTCCCATCAATTGTCCATAAAACTGGGAAAGGGAATAGGTGCTATGCTCCCAATCCCAACATCCTCCTGTCCACTACTAGGAGATGTGTGTAATGTAGGATTCAGCTCCATCAACTTAGTCATTTTTTTCACTAGTTGATTGGGGCTCTCACCATTTGTTGCCAACTATGGTGGCAATGCTTGGGGTTACACTTATTAAGTAAGAATATTTCCTAATCTAGGGATTAGATCATTGAACATATCAGAATGTGATTTATGCTATGGGAGAAGAGGTATGTTGGGCATACTAATTGATTCTAGGGCTAGTGCAATTACATCTCCTTCCACTAGTGTTGTAAATATAATTTCTATAGTTGTTGAAGGTGCACCTCCAATATTTGGTCTATATCTCTTTCAAACATTTAGATTATCCTCTCTTTCTTTCCTCTTCTATTCCTTTAGTGCAACCTTCTCCGCAACTCATTTTCCCCTCTCTATAGCATCTAAGATCTCATTTCTTGCAATCTTTTCCTCTCTCCCATCTTTCCTATCCCTGATCTTCTCCTTCATGTAAAGTGCATTAGCCTCAAATAACTTCTTAGTCTCTCTTGTTCCTTAGAATTTTGTATCCTTTTCTTTGGTAGCTATAGGAATCTACTGGGTAAACCACTATGTTGTTTTCTATCTAGTGGCATGTAACGTATAAAATCAACATCTCCATTATAGTCATTTTGGGCCTGGGTATCAAAAAATTGTTAACTATTTATTTCATCATGGTTGCCACCATTTGCAAAGCATTACATGACGTCCTTGGGGTCAACATGTGGTGGGGATGGAATTAAAAGGGAAACATTTTCATCCCCACAAGTATTTGGTTACCCAAGGTTTGTGACAACCTTCTACAACCAATCTGGTTGTGAATCTTGCATTAGCAAGCTTAATCTAATATCAATGTTTGTTGTATGCTCAAGGTTTTATCTCCTATAATAGTCCACTGGCTGGTTCAGGTTTTTTGGTTGAGTATTTTTAGGTGCAATTTGTTGGGTGATGCGACGCGCTCCCCTGCCCACAGGTGGTTAATTATGTGGTGTTCCATGTTCACTAACAGTCATGGCTTTCGGTGCAACGGCAAATGGGCCCAACAATTGGTATCAGAGCCTGGTTTTGGCCTGGTCATGGGTTCAAATCTCCCCGGTGCCTTCCCGACCCGTGTAAGCACCTGGTATGCGCATCGAGGGGGAGATTGTTGGGTGATGCGACGCGCTCCCCTGCCCACAGGTGGTTAATTATGTGGTGTTCCATGTTCACTAACAGTCATGGCTTTTGGTGCAACGGAAAATGGGCCCTACACAATTGTACCTAGTCCCTTCATATTTTGTCCATAACTCCTCAACAAAGTTTTAATTGGTTCATCTAATAAGCCATTGATTTTTAGGAAGGATTCAATAGTGATTTCCTCCCCCTCGCTTTACAACTCATCAATATTTGCATCATCTATAGTAGTTGTTTCTTCTGATCCACTACTTGTGGGTTGTGGTTTAGATCCCTATTTTGCATCCTCATCAACAATGAAGCACTTTCTTAGGCCTATATCATTCACTAAAACCTCCCTATTCAAAGACCATATCCCTATCCTATGGAAACCACTCATTATATTATCAGGTGTAAGTGCCAAATTGGAGGCTTTGCTGGATAACATTCCTAACTCCTCATGACCAATATTGATTTGAGGGTTCCTAGCCAACCACACATTCCAAATATGTTTTAAGTAAGATTTTAATGGTGAGAAAAAACTAAAATCTAATGATTGACACCTATAGATGGTATACGCTACAAGTGACACATAATCTATGCCCAACTTCTTTGCTTTATCAATTATTTTCCATGTCATATGGATTCCATGATCATCAAATACTAGAAGACACCTTTTTGAGAGAAACACCCCACATGGATTTATTCTTACAAAGTGGTCTAGCCAATTCAAGAATAATTATTAAATCATCCATCCATGTACTTGGACTGCCATGCAGGCCTTGAGATCATAATTGAAAATGTAGTTTTTTACATGTCTCTTAGCCTTGAACAAATAAAAATTGAAATTCTCTAACCAACAATAATGTAAGGAGACCCACCAACAAGAAAAATCCCAAACTTGAGGTTTCTCAACACTCAACAATCAAATTTCAAAACTGTTACCAACACTTACTACTAGGACAATTTCTAGTTTTAATGGTCAAACTCCCAAACCATACAAAGGACCCCCCGTTGTTTTTGCATTTTTAAACACTCTTTTTTGAGACCTACAATAACCTCTCTCACTTTTTGGATATCACACTCCGTTTTCATTTTACGATGCCATCTCGGGTGATGTTGAAACTTGCAATGTTGGCTAGTAAAAAGTTGCCAACTGCCAAATCTCTCTCACCTTTCCTCATGGGATCGAACTGTCTACTATGTTAGCTCCGCATGGTCGGGTAAACCCTAACCCCAACCTCGCCCTATCCCCTTCAGTGCTCGAACATTCTCAGGCACGCCAATCCAGAATGTCCCCAAGGGTCACTAAATGCCATAGGGCTACGATCTTTGATGGGGCATATCTCAAAGCTCGTGTGAGGTATGGATGCGATTCTAGTTCCTATAGGACCATGTTGTGGAGACCTACAATAACCTCTCTCACTTTTTGGAGATCACACTCCATTTTTGTTTTACAAGCCGATACAAAGTTGCCAACTGCCAAATCTCTCTCACCTTTCATTGTGGGATCGAACTATCTACTCCGTTAGCTCCGGGTGGCCAGGTAAACCCTATCCAAAACCTTGTCCTATCCCCTTCAGTGCTCGAACGTTCTCAGGCACGCTGAACCAAAATGTCCCTAAGGGTCACTAAATGCCATAGGGCTGCGATCTTTGATGGGGCATATCTTGAAGCTCATGTGAGGTATGGATGTGATTATAGTTCCTACAGGACCGTGTTGTAGAGACCTACAATAACCTCTCTCACTTTTTGGAGATCACATTCCGTTTTCATTTTACAATGCCATCTCGGGTGATGCTGAAACTTGTAGTGTTGGCCAGTACAAAGTTGCCAACTACCAAATCTCTCTCATCTTTCATTGTGGGATCAAACTGTTTGCTCCATTAGCTCCGGGTGACTGGGTAAACCCTATCCCCAACCTTGTCTTGTCCCCTTCAGTGCTCGAACGTTCTCAGGCACGCCGAACCAAAATGTCCCTAAGGGTCACTAAATGCCACAGGGCTGCAATCTTTGACAGGGCATATCTCAGAGCTCGTGTGAGATATGGATGAGATTCCAATTCCTATAGGACTATGTTGCAAAGACCTACAATAACCTCTCTCACTTTTTGGAGATCACATTCCATTTTCATTCTACAATGCCATCTCGGGTGATGCTGAAACTTATAGTGTTGGCCAGTACAAAGTTGCCAACTGCCAAATCTCTCTCATCTTTCGTCATGGGATCAAACTGTCTGCTCCATTAGCTCTGAGTGGCCGGGTAAACCCTATCCCCAACCTCTTCTTGTCCCCTTCAGTGCTCAAACATTCTCAGGCACGCTGAACCAGAATGTCCCTAAGGGTCACTAAATGCCACAGGGTTGTGATCTTTGACAGGGCATATCTATGCGCTATCAATACTTCGACTATACTCTAAGTCAACGATTATCAATATGTGAAAAAATGGAACTCATTGTATTTTGAAGTACTGAGAAGATGGCCTTTCCCTTCCCCAGGAGTTTCAGAAATCGGAGACATTAGGTAAGAGAGTGAAAATGTTACTATCGCTTCAACGCACATGACGCAATTGGAAATGCAAATTTTGATTGTAATCATTTTGTGATAAGGGAGAGACTAGGGATGATCATTGTTACTATCTCTTTAGTAGTGGAATTTTGTTTTCTCTTGAATTTGGTGGTGGGGGATCAGTGGTAAGTCTCCTTGGATATTCCTTCTTATGATGTTAGTGACAAGTGTTGCTCTTTGAAAACACTTGTACAATCTTTTTTAAATTATTAGATAAAAATAGAGAATTGTAAGTATTAAACATGATTAGCCTTTAGTTCCTAGAAGATCTTTATTTCCCCATCAATGCATTTAGAAAGTTAAGTTTTAAGAAGATCATAAATAGAAAAAATTAGAGAAGCGATTTAAACATTTATATTGATTGAAAACAAGTGAGTCTTGAGTTTCCTCTACCTTTTAAAGAACGTTCCTTAGCTAGCAGACCTAATTCCACATTCCAAAAGACTGTCATTGCGCTAAAGATTTAGGAAACCAACTGCTCTAAGATAAAGCTTCTTGGTCAATAATAATCTAGCCTATTGAGGTACATAATACTTCTCAATTAAACTTGTGTTAATTCAATATTAATTTTGTAATTAACTACAATTTCAGTATCTGTGTACAGGGGGTGACTAAGAAAACTATTTGAGGTCCAATTTGAAAATATATTTGTAAGGATCTTGACCAAGGTTCACAACTTTGATGATTAATACATTCATTCAGGCCAAAACCTCACTACAAAAAAATAATATATAAAAAAGGTAGTGAATAACGTCATGTCTAGACCCAAATCAACCAATGAAAGTCAAATTAGCATAATGTGGAACAACAATATATGCATTGAGTGGGTTTTCATAAAAAAGCTTCATAATAAAATTCATGTCTAGAATTAAAAGACCTTAAAGAACATTTATGCTTGTAACACAAATGGCCATTCAAAACTGAATATGATTACAATATGTGAAATAGCATTACAAGAACTTGTAATGCTCTTGTGAACATCGTGTTAATTCTTGTAAGAATCCCTAAGATGCTTGTTATACTCAAAAAAATTTTGAAATTGAATTAATTTTTATCCTGTCAGTTAATTGGCTTAGGGTGATATATGCTTCTTGGATGGAATAATGAGTTCGTGATTAACTCTGTATTAAGATTCATAGCATCTTCTAGTTATTTGCAAAGGAAATTTATAAATTACTTGCTAATGTCATATGGCTTTCTTGAGAAAGATGTTTGTGTTCTTATTGATGGGTACTAATGACTATCCTCATTTAGTTCTTCAATATCCTATTTGACAAGCTTTCCATAGACATTTCTTTGCCATACCAACTATTTTTGAAAACATATTTGAGTAGAAGGACTACAGTAGATACTACATGATGTTTTAACAAATAAAGTAATGGGTTAAAGACTATTATTTCCAAGGTATTATGTCATAGTATTTTAATTGTAATGATCTTAGACTAATGATATTCTTGAAGGTAACTTCGACATGCAGCAAGAAAGACAACCTATAGCCAAGGCTATATTGTGCCTACAACCAAAGCCATAAATGCTCACAGCCAAAGCCACTAGTGCACATAGCCAAAGCCATGGATGCTTATAGCCAAAGTTACAAGTGTTCATAGCCAAAGCCATGAGTACATGAAGTCGATGATCACAATTGTTTACAACTATTCACCAGAAACAGCTTCTTTGCAATTTTTGAGAAATACTAATAAAGCAAAAAAGAACATCTACTAGTTGGTAGACATAATGGCAACTCTCTAGCAATTGAATTTAATTTCATACATGCACATATCTAATTTAATGTCATACACAAACATATCTAATTTAACGTCATAAATGAACAAACATATAATATAAAATGATAACCAATAATGGCATATACATTAACAAACACATAATATATTATGATAACCAATAATGTCGTATATAAAAAAACATATAATATATTAACCAATAATGTCATACATCAAATATGTCATACATCAAATATGTCATACATCAAATATAGAATGTCATATGTACATCAAATGTGTATCGAATATGTTTCTCAGATGCCTATATATATACATGGGGAAGGAAACAAGTCTCTATATATATGTATCAAATATCTCAACTACATCTTTTCCTTCCCACGAGGGGAAGGAAACAAGTCTCTCGACATCCTCTTCCGTTGTGTGGAGGGAGACAGTGGAGATGACGGGGCCCTCCTGACATGCTCACTTGACCTCTTGTTGAGGCTCTTCTCCAGGTCCAACTGATACAAAGAAAGTAGATATGAATCAATATTTATTATACATTGAAATCAAATATATGTACTCACAAAATCAATTATTTTCTTACCGCCAACAAATAGTCACTCTGTAAGTCCACCTCAAATGCTCGTGGACGATCAGGTGTGACAAGACCCTACAACAATTCAATAAATATAATCACTTATAAATAACATTAGAAATTTTGAGATTAACTATTATAAACAACAACTAAAACGAAGAAAATTCTTTCATACCTCTGTCAGTGGCTATGAGCTAGCCACAGCTGCGACCACTCCACTATCAACAGACTGTCGCAGATGAGGAGGTGTGTCTGACATCATGAGCTGCATGTCATACAATACACGTTATATCTAACATGAAACATGGAATAAATATAATCAAATGAATTAAATTAACATGAAACAACTGTACCTGTGTGAAGCTCGTATGATGTCTCTGCTCTGCGTCTGTGGTAAAGGTTGAGGGTCCTGTCGAGAACTGATGCACATGCATTTTTTTTTGGTCAATCCTTAATATGATTACGCAATAAACATATGTATTAATTAAAATGATTAAATTGATACATACCTTAGGACTCGTCGAAGGGACAAAAATGGGCCTGGAGGATCGCTGCTAGGCCCAGGAACACTTTGACCCTAAATTTTGAACAATGTCAATAAATCCTAATTAATTAATCATTCACTATACATATGAAATGTGATAAAATTAGTAATTTACCTGTGTGTCAATGCCAAATGTCTCGTTCAGGAACTGATCGGTGACAAGCCCATCATCTGCACCATGTCCGACATGAGTGCCAAATGTGCATAGGGATCTGCATGAAGTGCACATGTGACCACAACGTATAGAAGGCTCTCCCTCAACTAATGGGCTCGTGGAATGGATGAGGGTCTGCATCAAAGCATTAATGGTCCCTAGAGTGCTGGCCTCTACATGTTCCTTCACAACTGAAGGAATAATCACATGCTCATGCTGTGGATGGACCACGGCTGCCCTAACTACATTAGGGTCACGACGTGCTCCTGGCCTCTCAAATGATGACCCCCCACCTCTACCCTGGGAGTCTAACATATCAAAATAATTGGGGATCTCCCCAAGGACAAACTCACAATATAATTTCTTCAAAAAATACATGGGGACCTCGTGATTGTTGCAAGGAGGGGCATCAAAAACCATCCACCATCTATCCCAAAAATTATTTCTAATAGCATCATGTATGCACCAATGGATGGGGAATCATTTAGTACCCTCTCTAACAGTATTTTGCTCACTGAGTTTTCTAAATAATGCACATATACTACCTTTTGGTATTTCCTTTTTTCTAACATCTTCATATGACAATTTATTTGCATAAAATCTTTTTTGTTCATCCCTCTTAGCCCACCAAATATCTAACTAACCACTAACTAAGGCTATCTAAGTGTTAATGGATTCGAAGGATGATGCCAATTGAGCCCTCATTGGATTCGTTTGTCTGGATTCTTTCAACCGAGCAATGATTCCTTCTAATTCAGTTTTGCCTCTCTCTATTTCATTTCTTATATTTTCTTGTGTGCCTGGTGGAGGTCTTGCAATTGGTTCGGGTTGTGGAATTTGTTCTTCTTCTTGAGGAGGGTTTTGGTTTTGGGGTTCTTGAGGGTTTTGATGTTCTTGTGGATTTTCTGGTTGATTATGAACATTTCCTGATAAAAAATCAATTGAAATTCAAATAAATAAGCAAATCTAAATGAAATTTGTAAAAACCCTACAAAAGAATATAAAAAACTTACAAAACAATATGAAAAATATATCAAACAATGCAAAGTTAGGTTTATATCACTTACGGCGTCGTCGTGGGTGCGCTTGTGGTCTTGGATTTCGTCGACGAGGAGGCATTTTGGCAAATGGTGGTGCAAATGTTGAGTCTTCAACTTGCGTACGTGTTGCTCGCTATAGGAGTAGAAGAAAATGCTGATGAAAATGATGGGCTGCGGGTTTGCAGCCCATCATATATACTTTTTTTTTTTTAAAGCACATAGCGCGTGCGCGCTATAGTGCATACGTGCTATAGCGCGTACGCGCTTTTTAAAATAGGAAAAAAAAAATTCCTTGTCACCTTTTTGGCACCACAACTCGATGC
The DNA here is from genome assembly GCA_028749045.1 of Cupressus sempervirens. Lineage (NCBI taxonomy): Eukaryota > Viridiplantae > Streptophyta > Pinopsida > Cupressales > Cupressaceae > Cupressus > Cupressus sempervirens. Next base: position 765,645,605 of record CM053792.1, on the reverse strand, counting down.
ATATGCCCTTTTAACCTATTAATTTTGGTGAACTTGACATACTTACCCTCTTTTCTTTTGTGGAATTAGATGCCCTATTGTGTTTTGAGGTGTTAAATTTCATTTCATATTTTTTAAGTCTTTTCTTGCATTAAAATTAAATTTAGTTTATGCTCTTTCATTTTAAAATTCAAAAATACAAAAATATTTTTTTTTTAAATTGCAAAATCTCATTGAAAATACAAAAATATCCAGGCTTTATGTTTTCTTAGTTTATTTAATTTGCATTACATTGGTTTATGAGCTTTATTACTTCTTATTCTACTTCTAATCTTCTTGTTAGATGAAGTCATAGAATTATGGGTACCTTTGATTTCGAGTATTCTTCTCCTTTCCTTAGGATCTCAGATGAGAGTTTGATTCTTCCTTATTGTAATCCTATTATGGAAAAAAACTCTTCTCACTCATTTCATGATGAGAATGATTCTTTAAGAGTTCCTCCTGAACAAGTCCAAAATTTTTAACTAAACTTGATAAAATGGGTAATTGGATTATTCAAGAAACACATAATCAAGATTTCGTTCAACCTATAGAGGCTCTTAAGAAAGTTCTTCGTGATAGTGATCAAGGTGTTAATCTCTTGTGTGGTATTACTCATGTTGTGTATTCCAATGTTAAACTTTTAGTTCAAGAAGCTCAATATTTAGGGTTGATTCCTCCTATCACTAGTGTAGAACCTTCTTCTATTCCTTTGCCTACTATTCCTACCTTTACTCCTTTGGTGACTGTGATGGTTCCCTCTATTCCTATGAGTGTTTCTCCTATGTCCTTTCCTACATCACAACCTTTTTATCGTAATGTATTCTAATCCTCTACCAACTATAATTCCCATTGTTTCTCTACTTGTGTCTTCCATTCTATAGCTTCATACACTTTACCTAGTGTTTCTAATGTTGCTAGTTCTCCTATTTCCTCTAATGATTCAACACTTATCAATTTGGCTCAAACTATGTCATCTTTACAATAAAAACTTGCATCTTTGACTCAAAAGAAGTTTAGCATTCCTACTTGTGACATGGGAACTCCTTTGTCTTGAGATATAATTTTTACTCTCATTCCTTAGTAAGTGGATATACCTTGTCTTGCAAATTACAATGGTAAGGGAGACCCTATTCATCATGTTAAAAAATTTCAAAACCTTTCTAGTGATTATGCTCATGATCATAGGGCTTTAGCCAAGTTGTTTGCTTAAACCTTTCATGAAAAGGCCTTACAATGGTTTTGTTCTCTAAATCCTTATTCTATTGATTCATTTCCACAACTTGCCAATTCTTTTATTCAATAATTTCAAAACAGCTTTGGCTTGCAACTATCTTTGACTAATTTGATGCATTGCAAACAATGTTCTAAGGAAAATTTGACTAAATTTATTAGTAGATTTAAGCATTGACATGCTCATATTTCCTATCATGTTCCTCATATTGATATTCAATGTATGTTTATTTCAAATTTGCAAAAGGATATTAGAGATAAGATTATGCTTACTAAATTCACCTCTTTTCAACAACTTTGTGTAGCACTTCATTATTATCAATTACAAGTGAGTCAATTTGGGAGAAATAGTCCAATGGCTCATGTTCCTATTGATAGAAGAGATGTTTCTCCTAATCCAAATAAATTTCAAAAATTCAATAACTATGTCAAGATAAAAAAAAATAAGAAAATGCAGTTGATGATCAAGTTGTTGTTGCATCTCACAATGCCACTTCTGCATCCACTATTTTTTGATTAAATTGTACATTTAATCCTCTTTTTGAATATTTACATTCTATTATGAATAGGTTGTTAACTACTAATATGATTACTTTACCTCCTATTTGACCTCTTTTACCTCCTACAATGGCATCTAAATATTTTGATTGTAAAGCTTTTTGTCAATATCATCGTCAGAATGGTCATGATACTGAGAAATGTTATTCTTTAAAATATAATATTCAGGATTTAATTGATTCTAATGCTTTATTTTTTGATAATTTTGATGGTAGTTGGAATAAATTTGTTTCTCCTCCTAATCAAAATCTGCAAATCTATATGAATCCTTTACCTACGCATGATACTAATACTATTTCCCAGCCATCTTCCATGAATATTATGTATAATTCAAAGATGGATTATCTTGATCATGTTGTTGATCAAGTGGAGCCTGTTGTTCAATTTGTACCTCAACCTCAACCTCAACTTCACTTCAATCTCAAGTTTCATCTCTATCTCACTGAAAACTAAGCCTAAATTAAAGCCTCAACCTAAACCTCCAATACAACCTAAGATTAAAAGACCTTAGGAACTATTGATTCCCTTTGATGATTTTGAGACTATTAAAGCTCATGATGGTCCCCTTTATATTGCTGCTAGGATTTCTCATATACCTACTCATGGTTGTCTTGTTGTTCCTAAATCCTTAGTCCATGTTATTGTATATGAGAAATGTTAGTATGTTAATAGAAACCAAATTTAAATAAAGCTTCTACAAACTAAACAAAATTCATAAACTTCAAGATAGACTAAGATGAGCTCTCAATTGAGAATATGAGCCATTAATGGGCTCTCTCAATGAGAAGCTCTCTTGTTGAGTAGCTTTGTCTAAATAGATAGGATGTATGCTCAAGCTTTATGCTTCAAAAAGGGCTTCAAATGGAGTTGGAATTTGGGTGTGAGTGTATGGTTTTGATGTAAAATGGCTTCTCAAAATGGCATTATGACTTTACTTCATGGATTGTGTTATTTTGTAAAGGGGAAGGATCCAATTTATAGGCAAGAGGCTTGAGGGATTGAGGGCTAAGATGCAAGGATGGGAAAAAGCTTATGGAAGGCTCAGATTGCATGAGAGGAGAGCACATGGATTGTGCTTCCTTATAGCCAATCAAAGAGTGACACATGTCACATGGTGAGAGGATGGAGGAAAGGGCAAGGATGAGTCAACAAAGGAGGCTCAAGAGATAAAATCTTCATAAAGACCCTCATAATGACTTGTAAGAGCAATAAAAGGGCTTGTAAGAGTCATTTATGACCTAGTGGACTTCATAAAGTTTTATGGTTGAGATATTTTGAGGGTGATGAGAGCAAATTCGACTTGGACTTGATTAGAAAAGTTTTAAGCTTGTTTAGGCTTGTGCAAATGATTAGAGGATGGTTTAGGATGGTTTAGGATTAGCTTAGGGATAGGCAAGTGGATGGCATTTAATGAGGGTGGGTGAAGGAGGAGATATTTGTTAGCTTTGGCTTGGGTTAGTAAGTCTTAACCCATGTTTAGGGAATGTGACAAGGTTAGGAGGGGATTAGGATTAGGTTTAAAGACATCTTCTAGAAGAGTCTAGATTTTGGAGGAGGATAAAGACTTTCTAGAATAGTCTAGAATTTCCTAGGATGAGGATGGAGACTTTCTAGAAGAGTCTAGAACTTCTTAGGATGAGGATAAATTAGATTTTTAGGAAATAAATAAAGTTTTATTTATTTCAAGGGTTTGGGTTGAGGAGATATTTATTAAAACTTTTTTAATAAACATGAGGATTAATATTTAATCTTAATTAAATATTTTGAGCTGGGGTTAGGGGTAGGAAATGATGGGATTAGCCTTTAATCAAAATTAAAGACGGATTAGAAGATTTTGGAAGAGGTTATTGGTCATAAGGAAATTGGCCAACTTTTGGGAAAAAAATAAATTTTTTATTTATTTTAGGATTTTTGGTCAATTTATTAATTAAATAATTAATAAATAAGGAAATAATGTTTAAATAAGATTTAAACATTTTTGGGAGGGATTCCTTAATTAAATATTTTTAATTAAGATAAAAGGATTTAATGGCATAAAAATTAATTAATTAATTAATTAATTAATTAATTAATTAATTAATTAATTAATTAATTAATTAATTAATTAATTAATTAATTAATTAATTAATTAATTAATTAATTAATTAATTAATTAATGATGATGTCATCGGGAATTTTTCAGAAAATAAAAATACTTTATTTTCTAAAGGTTTTTAGGTGTCTACATTTTGCCCCTCTTTGATGTGATGCCGCAAGTGGCATGGCATCAAAGATAAGAAAATAAGATGCCCAAGGCTAGAGCAGAAGAGGAGAAAATGGACTATGAGATGCCCCCTCAAGAAGGCAACGGGGAGAGAAAGCGAGGCTTGGTGGCTTCTTGAAAAATACAAGAATCTGGGATGAGCAAGGAGACTCAAATTGGCAAAGAGAAGGGGCTGAATTAGCTCAAACTCTCACTATGGGAGAATGATAAAGGAGAATCAGATGCACAAGAGGAAGCAAGCTTAAGACCTTAGGGAAGGTGGAGGATGAAGGAGCAGAGCGCTATAGAAAGGAATCCAGGATAGGGAGATGGATGAGGGGATTATAAAGCTGATGCAACAGGATTTCAAAGAGTTAGATTGGCGAAAGATGGGTTTCGGAGATCCCTAGGACTAGGATTGTGGATCTCGAAAGATGAGGCTTGGTGGGTTGATTTGGATTGGTGGATCCCTAAGACTAGGATTGTGGATCCCTAAAGCTAAGAGTGATGAGTGATTCAAAGAGATATTGATGCATCAGCTGGGGTAGGAGAGACAGATGCTGGATATGGATGGGGGATAATGGAGATGAAGGAAACCCATTGAAGCTTTTTGAGCGGGGGGATACTTCAAAGAGAAGTACCACCATGTAGTTGAGCACTAGATTTGCTATAGGACTGTTGGTTAATTGCCAGGGTTACCAAGAACATCAAGGCCTTTTTACCAACCGTCCAAAGGACTGACGAACTGACCCAAAACAAAAACGCAAGGGTTGCCCGAGCATCACACATGAATCCTAGAGGAAGCAGTGCGAAACCGACACTAGGTAACCCACAAGCAGAAAAAGAAAACAAGCAAAAGACCTGATCAAGACCTTACGCTCTAATTGCCCCATTCGCAGCATACCATGATATGGAAGATCGTGGCAACCTTGAGGAGGGAACAAGGAGATTGCTTGGAAAAGATATTTCAAGACCCAAAAGGGAAGATCCCAAATCAAAAGAAAGCAAAAATCCAAAAGAGAACTGTTTGCCAACGAGATGGGTAGGACAAGGTACTAACGGACCAAGATCAGACATGAGGAAAGCTATATCCTGCAAGGACCTATCGGAGAGCACCGAAGCTGGTGGATTTGGATGAGTGATGCGTCTGGCAAGCTGAACTAAGAAAGATAACACTTTGGTGACAAGAAATCTAGCTAAAGGATGCATTGGAATAGCTAACCAAGATGTGTGATGGGTGCAAGATGCTAATCAAGGACGAACTAACACGAACGCTGGATAGATACAATGATACTAAGCTAAAGAGGATGTACAAGCAGACAGACCAAGATATTTACAAGCAGGCAAAAGCTCAGGATGATAGGATAGCAGGATGGTTCGATGTTGTGCAAGATGTGAAAGCTAAGGGTGGGGTGATAGCAAAAGATATGGATTTGGCAGGATGCATCCAATGATGAAGAAAGATTTTGTGACCAAGGATAGCTAGAGGAGCAGGATGAGATGGTTGGATAGGATGGTAGATAGCTAGGATTATGATGGATATAAAGAGATGACATTGGGTTTGCATGAGGATAGCCTAGAGCTAGATACCAATGACAAGGGAGGATGGACAAGACAAGATCTCCAAGGGATATAGTGCCCCCAATCAGAAGATAACATGCAGAAGGAGGTCTTATGATGAATGTGATAGGATTGAAGCTAGGATGGAAAAAGCTGAAGGGGCTAGGGAGATGGATGATAGCTGAGATGATTGGCTGAAGCTGCATAAGATTAGTGGATGGTGTGAGATGGAAGCTGGAGGATGGAGGATAGGTGGATATATTGGAAGATGGAGGTGGATGTAAAGAGATGACCAAAAGCATGAGGGTGATAGGCTAAGCTAGGGATGGCAGGATTACGCATGACGCTTGTTTGCCAAGTTTTCATCATGGTACTTGTCCAAGGCGCTTGAATTGCCAAGTTTTCACCAGTGGACGCTTTATTTTTCTTTTCTTTTTTGACTTTTTGACTTTGGACTTAGCTGGAATGATTTTGGCTTTTTTCAGCTATTTTGGCTTTTTTGGGATTTTTCACTGGCTGTTGGAATGTTCAATTTTGTTGCTAGTTGTTGGTACCCCAGATGTGTGATTTATGCAATAGATCGGATTAGATGGGATTGATGGTAAGTGATGGAGGGATGAAAATGCTGGAAAGGAGCATGAGATGGGGATGCTTGCAAGAGCAACATTGGCACATGTTGGAACGAGTGTGAAAAGAGCATATGGGGGATAGATGGTAGATGCGGGCGTGATGGAGGATTTGTGGAAACGTTCTTGGGGATATAGGCACCCAATATGGAGTTAGCAGATGGGGGACATGAGTCACTAGATGGGGGATTAGCAATGGTGGATGCCATTATGCATTGGGTTTCAACTTTTTTCTTGGGGATCCACATGGTTTTGGATTTTCTTTTCATAGGCTTTTGCATTGTTTTGCATTCTTTGATTGGATTTTTCCTTTTTGGAGTATGTCTTTTAGAATAGACATATGATTGCCTAGGATGTGGATTTTTAGCTTTATGCATTTTGAAGTTGGCATTTACATTGTTGTGGCAAGCTTTAGGAAGATGGTTAGGAGAAGCTTTGTGAGATGGAGAGGACATGAAAGAGCATGTAGGGGGATGATGATGGACGATGTGCCCTGATATGTGCCTTTGTTGATCTTGCATAGAAATGGATGGAATAGGATTTTTATGATGGCTGATAGGAGGATGGAGGATGGTAGATTTTGGGACATAGGGACCCAAAATGGATTTAGCAGATGAAGGGGGGATATGGTAGGTTGTTTTTGGTTGCAAAGATAGTGGAGGGGGGATGACATAAAATTTCTTGAAGGAGTGATGGGAGGCTGGCATGGTGGGCTTGGGGATAGGCTTGGTTTGGGGGTGTGGTGTACCAACACCTTTAGATGGTGAGCCTTTGGATACATATCCAAGACCATGAAATCCTAGATTTTTTTGTGCAATAATAGGCTCTCTGATTCCTTCCTCTTGTGGTCCTAAACCTTGACCTTGATAATGCCATCGATTGAGCATTTGAACAAGCTGAGGAAACTTTTTGCTTGCAGAAAATGGTAGAAGTGATTTATTAGGTGTATTGCAATTGGGAGATACTGTTCTTAATTCTTTTGCTGAGAGAGGGCCACCATGGATGAATGTAAGTGAACCAAGAGGGTAGATTATAGATGGTGGAATAGCTTGGATAGGTGGTAAGATGGAAGCATGGAGTGGGGGAGATGGAAGGATAGGATCTTGATGTAGCTGGTGGGATGATAAGATATCTTGTAGTGGAGGAGATATGGCTTGAGGTTTTGGAGATGGAGGAGATGGTGGCTGCACTATGGATGGAAGACATGGTATGATGATATCTTCATTTATGCTTTGGGGGATGTCAACATGCTTTTGGGTAGGATCTTTATAGGATTGGTTTGGAGTGGATGGTGCGATAGGAGGTGAAGGGATGGATTCTTCAAAGGCAGCGGATGGATAGATGGGAGATTCAGTAGTGGAGATGGGTGAGTAGAAGATGGATTCATAAGGGTCATTACGAGAGATTTGGGAAATGCTTGGAGGCGATGTGGATAGGATTTGGATGGATTTGATAGGTGGTGGGATTTTGATGCTTGCGGGAAGTGGAAGGATTTTAAGCAATTTGATGGATGGTATGGGGATGATAGCTATGGGAGATGGAGGTGATATTATAGATGGGGAAGCTTCATCACTAACTACTTCACATGGTTGGATTAGATGACATGGCTTATCGACTGTTGGAGGCAACTTTTCTTGTATTTCCTCTAGGAGATTCCTTGGAGACTTGTGTGTTGAAGGTGGAGGTGGATTGATAGGAATAGCTAGTGTGATGGGGGTGGAAGATTGGAAGCTTGGTTGATTGGGTGATGGAGGGGAAGCTGGAATATCGGATGGCATGACTAGATAGTTTGGAATAACTCTTGGATTTTGGGGGATGCTTGGGGGAATGTTTCTAAGGCTTTCAATATACCCGTCATAGTCAACAAGATTTTTATCATCATTGGAATAGGAGGTGGCGGGAGAAAGGACAATGTGACCAAACACATCATGATAGGATTGGTACTTCATGCTTTGATGATGAGTTTGATGGGGATGGGGTCTTGCATATGGATGAACACGAAAGCTCATGGTTGGATTTGGATTAAGCACAGATTTTGGATTGGCCGATGAAAGATTTCCTAAGGAGAGTCAAAGCTGTATGACAGACCTAAGGAGGATTGGCTGGAGATTTTTGGCTTTCTTGTGGGTGGAAGACTTCAAGGGCATACTGTCAAAAAGTGAGAGTTTTGCTTTCCTATGTGTAGGATTCGTGGTGATTGTGTCAACTTAAGGATAAAATAGTGATCCTATGGCATGACACGAGATTGACCACTTGTGGATCCCAACCTTTAGCTCAAGGTGATGAGGGATACAAATGACAAAGCTGGATTACCCTAGGCAATGCTCTGTCAAAGGGATAACCTTGGTGAGATTGGTTGATTGGTAGGATTGATTAGATAGCAAAATCTAGCAAAGTGACAACAACTCTTTAAAGGCTTGGGTGATTTTGGATTAGGTTGCTAGCTGGCTGGGGGGATGATTTGGATGGACTTTGGATTTGGGATTGTTCTAAGGCAAAGAACTAGATAGATTCAGTTGCATCGGGGGAGCTTGGATGATTTTCTGATAAGGCAGTGACTACGCTAAGTATGCCTTGAGTTGGGAGATTTCTGCTTTTTTGGGATTTTGACCAAAATTGGCAAACATTCATTCAAAAGCTATGAACAAAGAAGCAGACAAAAGTTTTGAGCAAGCACGTCAAACACACCAACATCCTAGGAAGCTTTCTACAAGGATGAAATTTGTTATAGCTAGGGAGTCCTCGATATACACAAGGTACGTGAGGCCCAAATCCGTAGATGAAACCAAAAAGATGTCACACAGCCGAGAGGAGTGGTAACCCACTTCTCCTCTTTCACTTCTCAAGGGTATAAAGTTCCTTGAGGCTTAGCTCGAGTGACAAAATTTTGATCCCAAGAGAGGTGTCTTTGGATTCACCTCCCGATCTTTATACTCCGCCGGAACGCTGGAGTTGAGGTCGTCCCAAGGGGTGATGAAATCCCCAAGCAGGCCTCCTAAAAATCTAAGACAAGATTTTGGATCCTAATCTTATGCACCCAAGATTGCCTTGAAAGACGACAAGGGGAGAGAAGACTTGGATGATCTTGGGCTAAAAAGCATGCTTGTTCTTTTACCAACTGACGCTTAAGTTTTCTGATCTAGACTTTGCAAGCACTCATGTTTAAGATACAATGTTTATTCCAACTTTGAAGCGTCGACAAAAATAAAATTGATCGAAGAATGCGAACAAGAAGAAGAGTTAGGGTCAACAAGAAGGTAAACCCGTGCGCCTGGAGGCCCTCCACGTCAAGTATCGATTGATTTTTCTTTAAGGCATTCAAGATTGAGTGTGAGTTTATTTTAAGCCCAAAACAAAGGTGTGTGAGATTCGATTTCAAGCGCGCGCCCGGAGGCCCTCCACGTCAAGATTTGTCCAATTTTTATGCCCAAATAAAGTGTGAGCGAGATTAAGGTGCATTCAAGGAAAATTTGATTTTAATCCATGGCATTCAAGAGTGATTTTAGCAACATGCATTCAAAGACAAGTGATTAAACATTCAAGTTTTTTCCTTTGAGCATTCAAGATTGAGATTTTGTGTGTTGTTTTAAGAACTTTGAAGTGCTTTGTTTTAACCTTAGATCATTCAAGATTGTTTTGGACTCAAAAGTGAAAATTACTCTTTGGACTTTGCTTTTCATTCAAGATTTTGTGTGCTAGTTTGCATGTTTTAACCCCAAAAATGATATTCCTAGATTGTTTTGATGCATGAAAAACCTAAGAAACATTCAAGATTTTTCAACAAGACATTTGTTTGGAACAAATAACAAAGCTTTTTAGGACAATTTTGGCAACCATTTAGGACTCTTAGTTTTCATGAGATTTTTTAAAAGAACTTTAGTGTGCACTTAGTGTTGATTTTGAACCTTTTGAAATCAAAACTTGAAGTTCTTTTTAAATTCCCAAAAATGAAGTGTTCCTAATTTTGCATGAATGCATCTAAAACCTTGATGTTGCAAGGATGCAAATGATTAGATTGGTTTAGTTTCACTTGTTAAAAGATTTTTTCTTTTTTGCAAATTTTTAATTTTTCAATGAATTTAAGTATGATTTGGGGGTTCATTTTAAGCACTAAAAAGAAGTGTGTATGATTTTGCTTCCTTAAAAAAAAATGGCCAAGATCTCCCACAAGAAGAAGAAGAAGAAGTAGATGGAATAACAAGAATATAGACAAGAAGAGGAAGAAGAATTTCAAGTTCTTTGTCCACCTATAAGCTTGAAAAATCTGCAAACACTATGAGATAGATTATGAGTTCCTTTGTCTTCTTCATGCTCATGTGGACCTACAAAACCAATTTATGCAATCCTACCAATCACAAAGACAAGAAAAATTAGCCAAAAGCAGCAAATAACATACAAAACTTGACTAAAAAAGCTAATGAAGATGACCCATGCAGGGTCCCACCGGGCGTGCCAAAATGTATATGAGCAATGTTAGTATGTTAATAGAAACCAAATTTAAATAAAGCTTCTACAAACTAAACAAAATTCATAAACTTCAAGATAGACTAAGATGAGCTCTCAATTGAGAATATGAGCCATTAATGGGCTCTCTCAATGAGAAGCTCTCTTGTTGAGTAGCTTTGTCTAAATAGATAGGATGTATGCTCAAGCTTTATGCTTCAAAAAGGGCTTCAAATGGAGTTGGAATTTGGGTGTGAGTGTATGGTTTTGATGTAAAATGGCTTCTCAAAATGGCATTATGACTTTACTTCATGGATTGTGTTATTTTGTAAAGGGGAAGGATCCAATTTATAGGCAAGAGGCTTGAGGGATTGAGGGCTAAGATGCAAGGATGGGAAAAAACTTATGGAAGGCTCAGATTGCATGAGAGGAGAGCACATGGATTGTGCTTCCTTATAGCCAATCAAGGAGTGACACATGTCACATGGTGAGAGGATGGAGGAAAGGGCAAGGATGAGTCAACAAAGGAGGCTCAAGAGATAAAATCTTCATAAAGACCCTCATAATGACTTGTAAGAGCAATAAAAGGGCTTGTAAGAGTCATTTATGACCTAGTGGACTTCATAAAGTTTTATGGTTGAGATATTTTGAGGGTGATGAGAGAAAATTCGACTTGGACTTGATTAGAAAAGTTTTAAGCTTGTTTAGGCTTGTGCAAATGATTAGAGGATGGTTTAGGATGGTTTAGGATTAGCTTAGGGATAGGCAAGTGGATGGCATTTAATGAGGGTGGGTGAAGGAGGAGATATTTGTTAGCTTTGGCTTGGGTTAGTAAGTCTTAACCCATGTTTAGGGAATGTGACAAGGTTAGGAGGGGATTAGGATTAGGTTTAAAGACATCTTCTAGAAGAGTCTAGATTTTGGAGGAGGATAAAGACTTTCTAGAATAGTCTAGAATTTCCTAGGATGAGGATGGAGACTTTCTAGAAGAGTCTAGAACTTCTTAGGATGAGGATAAATTAGATTTTTAGGAAATAAATAAAGTTTTATTTATTTCAAGGGTTTGGGTTGAGGAGATATTTATTAAAACTTTTTTAATAAACATGAGGATTAATATTTAATCTTAATTAAATATTTTGAGCTGGGGTTAGGGGTAGGAAATGATGGGATTAGCCTTTAATCAAAATTAAAGACGGATTAGAAGATTTTGGAAGAGGTTATTGGTCATAAGGAAATTGGCCAACTTTTGGGAAAAAAATAAATTTTTTATTTATTTTAGGATTTTTGGTCAATTTATTAATTAAATAATTAATAAATAAGGAAATAATGTTTAAATAAGATTTAAACATTTTTGGGAGGGATTCCTTAATTAAATATTTTTAATTAAGATAAAAGGATTTAATGGCATAAAAATTAATTAATTAATTAATTAAATAATTAATTAATTAATTAATGATGATGTCATCGGGAATTTTTCAGAAAATAAAAATACTTTATTTTCTAAAGGTTTTTAGGTGTCTACAGTTATAACTGAAGAAAATCATTTATGAAAAGATTGCAACATGATTTTTATGATACATCTAATGTGTGGATTCAAACTTGTAATGGTTTTATTTATCCATAATTTGGTTCTATTAATTTACCAATTGAAATTTTGTGGAAAAATTGTGAACACTACTTTTTTTGTTGTTCCTACTTCTAATTAGTTTCAACTCAAGCTTGGTTTGTCATGCTTAAATTCCATGCATGTTGTTGCTTCACCTATTCATAAATGTCTTAAATTTATTCATGTTAAAGAAGTGAAGATAGCTAATCATAGTTTATATCACACTTCTAGGCCCAGAGATTGTGCTAACATGACTTCTTTTGGCCTTCATTATCTAATTCATGTCCTTCTCAGCCTGATCATGTTTTTCATTCATGTCAAGCCTATAAGCATCATAAGATTCTCAAGTTAAGTTTACCTTATATGGATCTTAATTGTGCTTTTTTTTCCTACACCTTCCATGCCTCCTTTATCTATGGCTTCTACATTTGTTAATCAAGCTCCTCCTATGGCTTGTCAATCTATTGATAATCCTATTAATCCTCCTATAGAACCTCTGAAGTATCTAGTAATTATCCCTCCTAGTTCTCAACACATTTCAAGAAATAAAAAATGTAATTGATCTCCTAATTAATGTCGTAAGAAGCATTGTGCTCAAGCTAAAGCTCATAATTATGTTCTTCAAAAGTCTTTGCCTTCTCTGGATATGACTATGCATGATATGTTAGAAGTTGTTACTAATAATAATGTTAAGATGTGTGATTCTAAGGATTCCATTCATATCTTAGATCCTATTTTGATTAATCTAGATAAAGAAGATACTCTTGATGATACTGATGATGTTAATGATGAATATGAAACTGTTGACATTAACATCGATTTACCTAATATGCTTTCCTCACAATTGACAATTACACGTAGTATTGAACATTGTGATTCTCAAGATGATCCTTCTTTGGAATTGGCTATCATTCCTACTATGTTGGATATAGTCCCTCTTGTGAGTTACCCACCTTCCCTAAATGATACAAAACAAGATGGGAGAGTAGGCAGTGTGCTTAATTGGCTAGTCCTTCATGGTAGCCCATTTTTGTGTTTGTTTTTTGTATTGTGTTTCTCTCATGATGTATTTTATAAATGTTGTTAGATTCTTTTATATGATCTTTATTTCTCTCTTGGTGCAAGGTGATAAAGCAATCAAACTTGTTGTATTATTCCTTTATATGTATCTCTATTCTTCCATATGTTGTTTCATGTTATGTTGTATATGTGTTATTATTTGTACATGTTTCCTTGTATAATCTACTTGGATTTGTGACTTGGAAGCATTGATTCATTTTTTTCTCTAGGTCATGGTCTAAAAAGATACTTCTTCGTATCTCTTATGTGATCTTTACTCCTTTATGATTGCAGTTCTACATTCTTTGAGGAATGATGTCAATTCATTCACAATAATATCATATATATATTAGCTTATGATGATATTGACCCCACAATAGGTAGATCCCTTATATGTTCTCTGTATATTTATGTGGTATTTCCCTTCATTTTTCTTCATTTGGGGGCATCTCATAGTGGAAATGTAATTAAGAGAGTTGTTTATATTTCCATTAAAGTCATTACTCTTTTTAAAGTGTTAGCAATGACTTTAACATGGGGGCATTATGCTCTACTCACCTATTTCACACATGCACTTTTTGATACATATATATTATTTTTCAAGATACCTTTTGTCCCTTTTTGGATTAGTGACTAATCCTTAATGCATGGATTTATATTTTAGGATCTCTTGATCCCTCTAATTTAAAAATTATTTTGATCCCTTAAGGTCAAACATGTCATTAAGATTGGATCTCTTTTTCTTTTTGGTTTTAATCTTATGGAATATACTATTCTTGAGGGTGAATCCTTGATGGGTTGACTAGTGAGTAGCCACATTCAATAGGCACTTCAATTTCATCTTTCTAGTGGCATTGTTTCCTTGTGTGGTTCACAATAAGACATAAGTTCTTATTGGGCAAGATAATCACACTCATTCTCTTTTTCTATTTTTCTAGATATTTCTCTCTTATTGTGATCTTGGCTTTGACAAAGACTTGAGTCTCTAGGGACTTAAGGATTTCTTTATCCCTTTTATTTTAATAAGATTATCTTTTCATTATGATGTATTTCACGAAGAGTTTGCATCGAGTCTATACTCTTGCTAAAGTGGGGGCTTAAACTACCATCTTAAAATGGAAGCACTTCCATGTTAAGATCATTTAGCCCTCTGAGTAAGTGGTCTAGGGTCATGTCAAGTGCCTTGAATAGGTTTTTGCATGGAATTACTTGTCTTCCCCTTGTTTTACTTCTCTCCCTCTATTTCTAGCCTCTTTTTGACAATTCTCTCTATGAAACTGAAGACTTTGACTTTATGGGTCAAGGATGACCTAAAGGGGAAAGGTCAACCTTGACCCTAACCTAGTTCAAGGATGACCTCGACCCTGACCTAGGGCAAGGTCGACCTCATCCCTAACCCCAAGTCCAATTTTCAAGTTTCGGGAGTTTTGAGATATCAAGCTTCAAAAAGTTTCATTTTCCTACTTCTAGGTCGGTTGTTTCAGGTTTTAGAATGGTAGACTCTTAAATTTCATTTAATGTAGGTCCATCTCTAGGGGCTAAGGTTAATTTGGATTTAATGCTCCCATTTTGGCCTTCTCTAGAAGTTTGTGCCCTAGATCTCTATATAAGGAAGTCATCTTCCCTCATTTATCCATCTATCCATCTACATGAAGTTAATAGGTCAACAAGAGATATTGTACAATCATTTATTCTATGAAGTGCAGATCTATTATCCATCAAGTGTTCAAGCATTCAAACATCCAATTCATCAAGGAGATCCATTGTTATCAACTAAAGGATTCAATCTCTATGGATCCCTCGTATTGACGATTTCTCCATCCACATTCATCCAAGATTTTTCCTATGAAAAGATCCATTCAAGATTGGTGTTGAAGATCTAATGCCATTGATTTGAGACATCCTACAATCATTTCGAGCATCTGTACTTGTGGGTTCAAGGATTTGAATCCTCCACAAGGATTTCAATATAAGTAAGGTAAATAGCTCTATTTACTTTGTTTATATATATTTCTATTTCAATTACATTTCAAGGTTGATTCCAAACTAGGGTTTGACCAAGGAAAACCCCTCATCCAAACAAAAAACCCTTTTTTCTTATAGGTACAAGTACAAGACAAAAAATTGAAGTATAGATTTGGATACCCTTTTTGTTGAACTTGCAGGATTTGCAAACAAAAATTTTGTTAGAGCAATGCAGGTCAAGGTCAACTTTTTGTGGTACAATTGTGCCCCAGGGTAAGATTTTGCCTTGCTATCTAGGTCAAGTTTGACCTACCTTCAAAAGAACAAAAAATTTCTAGGTTTTCTCCATCTCAACATTTCCATCCTAGAACAAGTTGCAGAATTCCTCAAAACTATACACAGACATTAGAAATCAACATTTTCCAGAGTCACCCTACTTCGAAGTTAGTGTTTGTCTTCAAGATTTCAAGTACTTACTTTCTATAGTAGATTATAATATTTCCTACTTTCTTCATATGTTGCATTGTTTGATTCAATTGTGCATTGATCACTTCCTTGTGGTTAATCAATTTGAATCATTCCTTTTGGGAATTTGGTTTAAGGATAGGTCCTATATTCCCCCTCTCATCATATTCATAACCCATTCACACACATTTCTTTCTATAATCCATATTTTCCTCTATTCATTTTGGTGAATACATTTTTAACCTATTTAGTGGGCATGGTTGTGCACTAGCTGAACTACCACTAAGATTAGGATCCATGTCTTTCTTCTTCCTTTTGTTCTTGGCAAGATGTGTGGTAGGTGGCATGGAATGTTGATGTTGCTAAGTATGAAGTGCAAGAGGGCAGAACAAGGAATGCAATAATAGATGGGTGAATGATTTTTTGAAAATGCTTGAGGGATATAACAACTATGATGTAAAGAATTTTTAGGATGCATAAAGATGTATGATAGATGTGTAGGAAGGACATTATGTCTAATGATATGATACCTAGGAAGCCTAAGGATGAGTGATGTGATGCCAAAGTAAGAGAGAGGATATTTTTCCCTATGTGTATGCATGAGATATGATGGTTATGTCAACTCTAAGGTAGAACTATGATCTTTTGGAAGACAAATGATGATCAAGTGTGGACCCCAACCTTTTTCTCAAGGTGATGAGGGACATACGAGACAAAGATAGTTTACCCTAAATAATGCTTATTTTGAGGGATAACTAAGATAGTGTGATGGATGTAGGGTGTAGGGTAGACAATTCTCAACAAAGTGACATCAAATGCTTAAGTATGATGAAGATGATGTCGGATTTTGATCTATGAGGTTTGATTTGGATGGGGTTAGATTCCTAAAGCATGACCTAAAGATGATGGATCTATAAAATGCCTAAGTAGGATGAAGACCTATATGGAGACCTAAATCTATGATAGATTCCTAATCTATGATATGATAAGTGCAAAAGTGTGTGTAGAAGAAGAAGATCCTAATCAAAATTGGTATAGCTAGTATAGTTGATAAGGCTTTGATTGACTCCACATCATAGGGTTAAATTATGAATTTTATGATCCGACTTGGTTTGTAGAGAAACTTTAACATCTTCTTTCTCAATCTGATCTAACTTGGTGAGTCTTGAATTAGGTGTATACTTTTTTTGTTCTACTTCTATCTCCCTATTTATTTGTGGAAGCTTGACTTCTTTTAGCTTAGTTTTGGGTTGGTCCGACATAAGGTATTCTCAATAGGTTTATCACAACCATGGTTTAAGGTAGTGACTATGGTAAGTATACCTTTTAGTTTAGGTTGGACAACATAGATCTCTTGGATGAAAAAATAGGTCTAAGAAATGGTGTTTATCAAAGGACAAAAATATCTTCAATTTAACTATAAGAAGAAAAAATAGAACAAACTAGGCCTAGGATTGTTGCAAATAGACTTGCTAACAATATTCCTTGACATATTAAGGGTAAATTTGGTCTAAAGATGGATGGTTTTGAGCATAGATGAAGTGTTTTTTTACCAAAGGATGGAATAACAATGTTCATTTTTAGAATTGGTAAAGTAAAATCGACTAGCCTAAAGTTGTGAATAGACTTGCTAACAACTATTTTGAAACAACAAGAATCATTTATTTTTTGGAAAAGGTGAAGCAAAACTAAATAGACTAAAGTTATTGTGAATAGACTTTCTAACAACTATTATGGAACAACAAGGATGAAACTCCTTAGGATACAATGTATTAATGAGTAAACAATTTCTCAAAGGACAAAGAAACTTTGAGAGAGATAGACAAATGATCTCTTTAGAAAAAGGATTTTGATAATAACTATAAAATTGTGTATGTTCTACAAAATCTTTTCACAAGTCTTTTTCAAAAATAAGATGATTCAAGCACACTTTTTATCCCTAAGGTCACTTTGGTTTTAATGTATTACTCATTAGGCCTGCTAGGAGGTGCCCATCTTGATGTTTTTAGGATCTAGTGTGATGTTTCCCTCTAACCGAAGAGGTGAGTTGATACAAGAGTTGATTGACAAAGTTACATATCAATGATCCTTCAAGATATGACAAATAGAAGCACCCATTCTTTGGGAACAATGACTCTTGGAGATGAAACCCAAGTAGCCTTATGCCTCTACCAGGGAAAATACATATGTCAAGTAACTTCAAAGAAACCTTATATTCTCTTGCACCATGTGTAATACACCAAGGATAAAAGGGTAGCTACTAAATTAGTTTCTAATTAGGTCTGTGGAGTCAGCCGCTTGGTTGTTATGTATGTGATCCACTTAAGAATCTATTCCAGACATGCTAAAATCATGGGAAATTTTTCCCACCTTGGGCTACCCTCAAAAACACACCACCTGAATTGGCCTAATGAGAAAGAAGGTTTACCCTTCCTCTCATTTATATACCAACCATATTATTTGCCAGTTTGAGCTTCTCTCCAAAGGGGATGCACTTCCCAGAGGAGGATGAACGCGCTAGAAGCACTCCTAGGTTGTTGTGAATGATCTTGCTAACAACTTTTGATACATGTGTCATGTATTTAAATGGTCCTAATTTGCAAAAATAGAGAAGTCAAAGATGTGAGCCTAAAAGGCACAATCTCAAGACACATAAGGCACTTGATTCATTCTATTTTGGAAACTTTTTCGTGTATCCTAGTGACTACTTTGAAAACACTCATGATTTTATCATACAAGGTTCATTTCCAACTTACAGCGATGGTCAAAAAAAGAAATCAAGCAAGTGGAAACTTTGAAAGAGATGGGAGTAAGAATGATTTTCTTTAAGGCATTTGAGATTGAGTTTTGTTTGTTATAAGCCCAAAAGTTGAAATGTTTACATATAATGTTCATTAACACTTAAAATTGAATGTTTATCGCATTCATTCTTTTTTAGAAATTGGTATTCAATATTTTGTTTTCTAATTACTTAATCATTCATTCCAACAACAAGCATGCTAAATTTTTCAACACTTCATTCTATTAAACACATGAAAATTTTATCCTTAAGCATACAAGATTGATTTTTTGGCAACTAAACTAAATAAGCTTGCAAAACCAAACTATTAGAATTCTAGTAGGGTACCTGTGAGCTACCCCCTATAAAAAAGATCAAAAAACTAAATTGGTCAATCAAACTAAAAAACTTGTTGGAGTCAACTTGCAATCCCGTGGCATGGGAATGTAGTCAAAAACTGCGAGATTGTGGTACAAAAATTGGTGAAAACAAAAGAGAAGTGGACCACAGGAAAAATACTCATAGAGTGTACTCATGATAGAGTGATCCCACAGGTTTTGGAAGGCATTCCCACTAACAAGTGTATCTGCAGGTTTGAGGGTGAAATTTTAAAAGTGGATATCTAGGGTTGGTTGTTTTGGCTAAGCATTCTCATAGGTTTTTCCAGTGAACCCACTAGAAAAAAAACTCGCATTTCTGTAGGAAGATGGAATAGCAGGAGTGATGGGAGAGGTTTCAACTACCACATGGTAGTTAGGTTTCATGATGAAATTTTTCATGCATTCGTGGGTTTCTGATCCCACAGGTTTTTTTCCCTCGAACTTTCAATCGTGGGTTCATGAAAATTTAATGCTTTTAAACTAATTTGGTTATATGGTTTGAAATGTGCTTCCTAGATGGATATTTATGCACCTACAAAAATTCTTTAAAACCTAAAACACACAAGACAAAATACATCATGTCAGTTTGGTTAATTAGCAAAATAGGTGAAAAATATGATTAAAATGACCTGAATATGGGGTCCCATCGGGTGCGCCAAAATGTAGAGCTATTAAACTAGTGTGCAAAGAACTTTATTAATTAAAATAACATTCACAAACTATGTAAATTAAGTACACTTATGATAAGACAAAGGAAACACCACTGAGGCAGACAAACCAAGAATGGTAAGCTCCCCAAGTGTGGCCTTGATGTTTTGATGTGTCTAGTAATGAGGGATGTGTGCTCAAGTGTGCTCAAGCTTCAAGTGGTGAGTTTTTTGATCAAGCAAGGAGGTGGATGAATGATTTAATAGTGGAGGTGTGTATGGATTTTGACATGGTGAGGATGTAAAATGGTTGTGTTGTAGTAGCTAATGGAGCATTATAAGTTTGCATGGAAATTGATATGAATTGTGAGAGGGGGAGGGCTCAATTTATAGGATAAGGGGTGGTGAGATGGAGTGTCAGGATGTGAGTATGGAGAAAGGGTAAGGGATGGATGCAAGGAAGGGGGAGCACATGGATTATGCTTCTTCAAAGCTCTAGCCTTGTGACAAGTGTCACAAGGGGATTGGGTGGTCAAAGTGGGGGGTCAAAGGGGATTATGAGGGAGGAGTGTGGAAGAAGGATGCAAGAGGCATTTAAGGGAATTTATGGCATGTAAGAGCTATTAATTCTCTTGGATAGGAATGTGAGAGCATAGGGGAGACTTTTGACTGTGATATGGGTTAGAAAGTCTTAACCCATGCTTAAATATGTGCACATGTTTAGGAGGGGGATTAGGCTTAGCTTAGAAAGGAGGTTAGGAGGTAAGTGGCTTAGCTTTGATGGGATGGGTTAGTTAGTTGGCTAAGTGAGGTTAGTATGGGTGAATGGGTTGGCTTAGGGTAATTATAGGGTTTTAGGATTGGTTTAGGGTTTTAGGATTGATTTATTAAATATTTTATTTAATAAATGGGGATGTGGAATTAAATTAAATGGATTTTTGCATTTATTTAATATAATAGAAGAATGGAGATTTAATTGATAAATTGATTTTGGGTTATCATTTGATTTTATCAATTGGACTATAGTCAATTAAATAAATAAATAAACTAGGGGATGATAATATATTAATTAATCAATAATTTCCTAGAAGATGACTAAATAAGATTACCTAGTGATGTAATAAAATTTAGGTGTCTATAGGTGAAAGTGGCAAAAATGTGAGTGGGGGTCTTGGGACAAACCCTTGGTAGGGTTCTCCACCTCAAAATCACAGGTGTCATCAACAGTGTCATCCCACTTCTCCTCTTCTTTGTTGTTAGTAGCATCCTTCAATTCATCCTTACCATCCCCTAACATCTTAGCACTCTCCTCTAAATTAGTATCTTCCTCTTCATCCTCTTGTAAGCACCTAGCCATTTGTTTGAATCTAACCTTGGTCTTGACTAGCCTACCTAATCTTCTTTTGTTCCCACAGATCTCTTCATTTGAGTCCCCAATCTCCACCTCCACACTCTTTTTATTTTTAATTTTTTCATTGGAAACCAGCTTTGGAACCTGGGGTTTGTTCTTACTGCTCTTGACCAGGGTTTGGTTGGGTGATGGTTGTGGAATAGGGGCATAACTACCACTCACAAACTCCAGACGAAGGGGGTTAATAATGGGGAGGAAATTGCTAATGGAAGTAACTCTGGGGGGCATAGGGCTAGGTGGAACTGGAATTAATGAAACATGATCATTTGGTATAAAATAGTAAAATTATTCCCTTTCCTTTTTTTACCTAACATCCATAACCGTCTCTTTTAGGGCATGCATCAAAAAAAGGGAATGCAGATTAACTCCCTATTATGAAAGTGATTAAGCAAAGGGAAATGGAAGAAATAGTACACACCATATCTACCTTCTAGGATGAGGTACTTAATTATGATCAGGCACACATCATCCTAGGGCTCTGATAACTTATCCCTTGGAAATCTGCCATAATACTAGTCTAGGGCTTTGTTTCCTTTGAAAAACTAGACATGCTAGCTTCATTTGTCACCTTCATGATCTTCTGCCACTTCCTACTAGTTATTTCAAGGCACATCACCATAGTTATGGACTCCTCGCTCACTTCAAAATTGATACCATTGATAGTGACCCCCTTGTCTTTCTAGCTATTGATGGATTCTTGAGAACAGTTCTCATCGTAACCATCTATGGCCTGCATGTAAGGGAAAAAAAACCCACCTTCCTTCAGCATTATCCAGGTTACCTTCCTTTTGGAGAAATTCTCCATCTTCATGGGCTCCAATCTGTTAAGGTCCCCACCCATGGAATCCTTCTCCTCAGTGATATCACTTTCCACAAGCTCAGTAATTTTCATTTGCAAGAAGAACACCACCCAAATTTTTGCAAACCCAGAGCTAAAAATAATGTGTCTGACAATTAAAGTGACTTCTTCCTTACACTTCACGGGGATGCAATATCCAGAATGTTCATGTAGTCTTAAAACATCATTACAAGGAGTGAAAAGGATCCAAGTGAAATCCCTTAATGATCTGACAATAATAATAATGATGATTTTTTTCGCAATCATCCAACACCACAAAAAAATGATGGATTTTTTTTAAGTTATGGTTATTAATGCCTTTTCTTTTTTGTGCCCTTATGTGACGAAATCCACATAATTGAACCTTTTGAAATGTCTTGTTAAATTTAAGGCAACCTTAACCATCATAGTAATAAAACTAGAAAGGTTGCCAAAATTGCCAGTTCTCCAAATTTGGATATCCATCGATCATAGTTTGGGGGGGTCTTTTTCCTACTAATGAAGGAATTAATATAGTTTGGTAGCATTTCAGTGGTCAACCAACTTTTTAGGTGACCTAAATCAAATCCCAAGCCTGTCATAGCATCTGACATTGCATTGCCTTCCCTATAAGTGTGTTGTAACTCATAGTGATCAAGGGTCGTTAGGAATTGCCAAATGTCCCCCAAGATGCTATGTATAGCCCAACCCAATTGGTCCCACCCTTGGACAGAGTCAGTCATGAGTTTAGAATCACCTTCTATGCTTAACTTCTTAAACCTCATCTCCATGACAAATTTTAGACCCCAAAGTAAGGCAGTGGCCTCGGCCACATTATTGGTTCCCTCTCCCAAATTCTTGAAGTAGGCTAACAACACTTCTCTCCTAGTGTTTCACAACACACCACTAGTTGCCTCCAAACCATCTCTTGCTACACCATCAAAGTTGAGCTTAATAGTAGACATTATGGGAGAGATCTAATGGGTTCTTTTTCTTGCTAAAATTTTTGAGTTGCAAAGTGCTAGATGTTGGGGAGAATGTTCTAATTTCTAGAAATCTCTCCATCCTTCATGCTCGAGGGTTCCTATGGTGCTCTAAACTTATCCACCATAATATTCTCCATAACAAGCTTCTTTAATATCTCCCCCACAACCTCCTCTCCCCTTTCCTCCTCCCTGAAGATCCTATTATTCCTCTCCTTCCAGACACCCCAACAAACATGTGGGGGGGATATTCCAAAGAGTTTTATGTCAAGGGTGGTAGAAGGGCAAATTCCAATTCTCCACAAATTGTTTCATTCCTTTGTTCATGACCCAAACCAGTGGGAATTTGTTCCAAATGTAGGACGATACCTTTAAAGTATAGGGGCATTCAAGAAAGATGTGCATAATTCTTTCCTCTTCCTCCTTGCAGAGATAACATATGTTAGTAATCGACATACCTCTCCTTATTAGGCTATCGGTAGTTAAGATCTTGTGGTGCATGATCGTCCACCAAAAAAAATTAACTTTCAATAGTAATTGACTATTCTAGATCTTTCTCTAGCTGATAGGGGTTTGATCCTTATCAAATATAAGGAGGTAGGTAGATTTAACCAAGTACTAACCATTAGCTCTCTTATTCCAAACTACCTTATCAGGCTAAGCATGCAAGGGAAGTTTGTAGTAACTGATCATTTCCTCCAACTCTTTAACTTGAGGGTCATCCCTATTGGGAATACCAGCAGTGGATAAGCGCTTCTATTTCTTATGGGCATCAATATATTCTACCACTTTCTCCCCCACCATTCTTTTTAAAGGTTCCTAAAGACCACTGAATTTGTTGTAGATCAGTAGTTTCCCCCCAACCAAATGTCCTCCCAGAATCTTATTTTTTTACCATTTCCTACCAACCATCTCACCCCTTTCCTTAGAAGGGATCTAGTATTAAGGATGTTATTCTAAACCTTAGAGCCACTCAAGAGGTCATTATTGAGGAGATTATACCTGAATTGGGTGTTCGCAAGGTATTTAGCCCTCATGATTCTTCCCCACCCGATCTTGTTTTGCAACAATCTCCACCCCATTTTAGTGAGCAGGAATTTATTCAAGTTAGTAATTCTTCCTATTCCTAACCCCCCCTATCTTTGGGTTTACAAATAGTTTTCAAATTGACAAGGTTTAATTTATTTCTCTCCTCTGTGCCTGATTATAGGAAATTCCTTTGTAGTTTTTCAAAATTTTCAGCCATACTCTGATTAATCTTGAAGATGGAAAGAAAGTAGATAGGTATTACCTACAGAGCTGCCACCAGTAGTTGGATTTTCTCCACATTGCTAAGGATTTTACCTTTCCACCCAACAAGGTTTTTTTTGCATCTTTTCTAGAATAGTGTTCTAGAAGGTGGTGAAGACATCCTTTATCATCAGGGGGAGACCAAGGTAGGTGTCTGGGAGGTTTGCTAACTGACATCCCAATGTATTTTTAACTTTAACCTACAAGACCTCAGGAGTGTTAAAAAATAAGACCTTACTTTTGACTAGGTTTATTTGTCAACCTAAACAATCCTCATAGTCAGTGAGTGGATTCCTCCAAGATCTAGCCTTCTAGATAGAGGACTCATGAAAAAGGAAAGTGTCATCCATAAATTGTTGTATTAACTAGGGAGATAGTGCAGTAGTTAGTTGGATGCCTTTTAAATCTCCTAATGCATCCAACATGCTAATCGACTTGCCCAACACTTCTGCCACCATAATGAATAGGTAAGGAGGTAAAGGGTCACCTTGTCTTAGGTCTCTACCAACTTCAAAAGTTTCATTTAGTAGTACCTCATATTGAATGAATTCCACCATATTTCTTATGACATTCACTACGTCCTCTCTAAACCCCACCTATTCCAACACATCGTATAGGAAGGTCCAATTGACTCTGTCATAGGCCTTTAAAATATCTAATTTAAGGGTCATACCTGGTCTTCTACTTTTCTCCATGGAGTGAATGATTTCATGGGTTGTAATCACAGTGTCTAGGATTTGTTGACCCAAAACAAACCCCATATGTGGGTCCCCAATAGCCTTCTCTAGAAAAGGTTTTATCCTATTGACCATCACCTTGGAGAAAACTTTATATATGGTATTACAAAGGTTGATCAATCTAAAATCTCTTATGGTTTTGTGTGTTCGGATCATAGGCACAAGAACAATAAAGGTTTTATTGAACCTTCTTAGCATTTTCCTAGTTCTAATCATGTCCCTAGTGGCCCAAACTAATTCATTTTTAATCACTTCCTAGAAGTGTTGAAAGAAGGCTAGAGGGAAGCCATCAGGGCTCATTGCCTTAAAAGCCTTCATAGAAAACAAAACTTTCTTCACCTCCTCTTCAGAGACTTTCTTCTTTAGTTCATTGTTTTCCTCATTTTGTAACATAGTTGGGATGGTATTGAGCATACTTTGCCTAATCATATTGTTGTTCCTCTTGTCCTTCCTTTTGTAGGCATTCATGAATAACTCAACCACATGTTTCCACATATCATTATGTTCCTTCCAGTTCATTCCTCCTTCCTCTTCAAGGAAGGTAATGGTGTTTTGTTTTTTGTGTTTTGAAGTCGATCTATAGAAGAAAGAGGTATTCCTGTCACCTTCAAAAAGCCATGAAATTTGAGATCTTTCCTTCCAAAAGACCTCCTCATTTTTAATAGTCTCCTTCCACTTCCCCATGTAATGCTCCTCCTCTTGGGTGGTAGCCTCCTTGTCGTCCTCAGCTGCCATGGCTGCTTGTAACCTTTTAAGTCCCTCTTCAACTTCCCTTTTGATTTTAAACACATCCCCAAAAGATCTCTTTGTCCATTCCTTTACATTCCTCCTAACATTATCAAGTTTTTGCATAAGCTTGAACATTGCAGTCCCATCCACTCTGATGTTCCACCATTCTTCCACCTTATTTCTTACCTGAAAGGTTTAGACCCACTCACTAGACCATTCACCCAATTGAAAAAAAATGGGGAATGGTCAAAAATAGTTCTTGAAAGATTAACTAGGGAGGAGGGGATGAGGTGTGGCCAATCCCTCGAGCTCAGGAGTCTATCTAATCCAAGTTGGAACAAATCCTTTCCCTTCTTTTTATTGGTCCAAGTAAAAGGGTTACCCTGTAGTTCAACATCCATAAGGTCCTAGGTATTTATAATATCTAAGAGATCTTGCATCCTTTCAAAGAAGTAATTTCCCTCCCACCCCCAACTTTTGTGAGAGGTATAGGGGGTGTTAAAGTCCCCCATGCACATAATATATTTATCCTTAAAATTTCCCAATGCTCCTCCTACCCTCCCCCAAGCTTCACATCTGCCAACCCTGGCATTCAAAGCATAAATGTTCCCTAGGTTCCACAACATTCTGCCATTTTTGAGTTCCATAATCATGAAGTTCTTTTCCTTATGTACCTCCCTATCTATCAAGACAATAGGATTCCACATAGTTTCTATAACCTCCAAGGCCCCTTCCACTTCTGAATAGAAGAAGACAACCCTAGGCTATAACTTATTAGCAAGCTTAATGAGATTTTGGTCAGTCATCTTAGTTTCTTGTATGAGATTACAATCTACCTTTTCAACTAGAATACATTACCTAAGAGCATATTGTTTCTGGGAGTTATTCAACCCCCTAATATTCCAAGAAAGGAATTCCATTTCTTACCTTTCTTGATTGTCTCTAGTGTAAGTTGTATTCCATTGGCCACCTCCCTTGTTGCTTGCTTCATTTGTGTTTTTCCACTATTAGGGTATCCCACAATATTTGTCACCCCCACATTTGGTTTCTTTCCACCCCTAGTTTTCTCTTAGGGAATTCTCAATCTCTCGTAACACTCAATTGGGGGGAGGAAGGGGCCGAGTGAGCCATCATACCCTCAGCCACCTCAATACTTCTCATGAATTTGGAAGCAACTTCCTTTGGGGTCACCAATTTGAGCCTTTTTAGGGTTGTGGTCCCCTAGTAGGGACTGCCAACAATATTTTCTAGTTCTCCTTTGTTGGAAACTCCTCCTACCTCCTTTAGGAGTAAGGAGTTCTTGATAGGAGTCACTAACAATGTGGTTTGTTTCTGGGCCAAAATGATCAGGGTCACCAAAGCAATCCTAGCTGAGTTCACTTGGCACTCAGCAAAAGATTTGCATGTAACTTTGTCTTCCATTGGGTCTCCTTGGGGGTCCCAATCTCACCTTCTTTTAGAGTTTGGTCTGTTGTATCCCCTTCCGCAACTAAGGATTTTAGGAGGTTGTCAATCTCCTTCCTAAAGGGGTATTCCTCCATGTCGGTCCCATTTTCATCACAACACTCGACAACATAACTAGGGGGTCAACTACCACTTCTTTATCTTTCTCAATTCTAGCCTCTGTGGTCAAGCCTTTTGGGTTATCCTCCTTCCTCTCAACCTCTACCCCTACAGGAGTAGTCGAAGATTCCCCTAGCACAATGGTAGACTTAACTATACCCGGCAAGCCCACCTTTTTCTTATCCTTCTATGTTAGGACATTGCAATCCATCATCACATGGTCAAAATGATCAAATTTTTGGTAGTAGAGGCCATCGTTCTCATATTATAT